>CM031960.1:15069469-15076969 GCA_018749465.1 Paracanthobrama guichenoti | reverse complement strand
TTTTTTCTTAGGTGTGTATACATGTATTATATAATAGAATTATATGGATTCCTTATATTTGGTTATTTGGTGTAATTTTGGAGTCTGCAATGATCCTTGAAAGCTTGCAGAAAATACAGGTTTTGTGAGAATCACCCTTCAGTCTGATTGTTTACTTTGGATATAGCAAATTATGACAAAAATAGTGTGTTTAATGAGATAAATGGCATATTATTAATTTCATGATAAGTGTGTGCGATTAATCACAAATAATTAAATCTATTATTATTCAATACTTTTTAATATTGTAATATTTCACTGTAAAATTATAGTAAAAAAATATATAGCATGGATTGGGGAGAATCAAATTGCACTTCTGATAAAAAATTTGAAATTGCGCTTAAATTGTGTTGGTTTTTTTTAACTCTTTCCCTGCCATTGACGAAATTATACAGCTTTCCGTGTTATCACTGTTATAAGGTAGGGGGCGCTATTACGCATCTGAAAGAGTACAGTATCTCCAGATGAAAACACAGGAGAAAAGAAGCAGAAACGAGCAGATGCATATGAAAAATAATGCAATCATCAACAATAAACTGCATA
Source organism: Paracanthobrama guichenoti (assembly GCA_018749465.1). Classification (NCBI taxonomy): domain Eukaryota; kingdom Metazoa; phylum Chordata; class Actinopteri; order Cypriniformes; family Gobionidae; genus Paracanthobrama; species Paracanthobrama guichenoti. The sequence goes on along the minus strand of CM031960.1, from coordinate 15,076,387 downwards.
TAAATCAAAACGGCCTAATGTTACAGAATGAAATGTCGAGCCAGGAATTGGTTGGGACTGAGCAAGCTTTGGGGGTACTGATGGACTCGATCTACTCCATCTATGTTTTGATCATCGTTCTGAATCTGATCCAGATGTATTCTTTAACAAAAATGCTATTTCCGCAGCTTTTTGTTCAAAATGTTCATTTTTTTAGTTAAACTTACTCACTCCAGGTTTGCTGTGCTTGTTTGTTAGCAGCAGCAGTAGTATTGGTAACACTTTACAATAAGGTTTTATTTGTTAACATTAGTTAACATGAACTAACAATGAATAATACTTCTACAGCTTTTACTAATCTTAGTTAATCTCAAAATCAAAAGTTATATGTTAACATTAGTTCATGCACTATGAATAATAATAATAATAATAATAATAATAATAATAATAATAATAATAATAATAATCAACTAACATTAATTGTTAGCTCATGTTAACTAATGAGACCTTGTAAAGTGTTACCTTATTATTATTATTATTATTATTATTATCAATAATAAAAACAATAATATTAATATTATGTGCATATATAATATTCTAAATAATAAGTATATACTGTATTATACTTACTGCTTTAAAATTATTAATTACTTCTTAGAAAGGATCTGACTTTAAAAACTGTGGGTGGGGGGAGAATTTATTTTGAAGAAGGGACCCACGTTACACCTAGAGACCAGAATATCAGAGACATCAAGGTGGGCTCTTTTTACTTGTGGCTACTTACTAGCCCATCACCACCTGAGCAACCATCCAGAACACCCTATCTAGGTCCAGCACCAGAATTCATAGTACTGAAAGCGAAGCATCACCTAAATCTCAGTCGCACCATGGTGAACACTTAAGACTGCTGGACCAGATGAGGGACGTCACGTTCCTGAAGACGCGTCTTCCCAACGGAGGAGGGAAAAACGCTAAATTACTCCCAATCAGAGCGCCACTCATCCCCCATTTCCCGCTTCATTAGAGGACGGATATTGGAGTGTAGTCAGGCAGAGAGAAAGAGCGCAGGAGTGCGGAGGAGGAAGAGGGTTACGGTAGACAAATGCCCTACGTCTTCTCAAATACACACACACACACACACACACACACACACACACACACACACACAGAGACAGCTCCTTTCAGCCCCAGGCTTCAGCACAACAGCACCACACACAGTTGAGCCCCGATCCCTGTCTAAAAACAAAGCTGCCGGCGGCACTAGCAGACCTCTGCCTCCTACACACTACTGCACTGCACTGGGCTCGAGCCAAGTAAGACATACTAGCTTGCTCTCTGTCTCACACACACACACAGAGAGAGAGAGAGAGAGAGAGAGAGAGAGAGAGAGAGAGAGAGAGAGAGAGAGAGAGAGAGAGAGAGAGAGAGAGAGAGAGAGAGAGAGAGAGAGAGAGAGAGAGAGAGAGAGAGAGAGAGAGAGAGAGAGAGAGAGAGAGAGAGAGAGAGAGAGAGAGAGAGAGAGAGAGAGAGAGAGATACACAACTCCAGACGCACTGTGAAGTCAATGGTCAGAAATACCAGTAAATGAGCAGATATATAAAAGTGATTGCAGATGCTACAGAATATAAATTATCACTGTTATAAAAACCCAAACACATCAAGGTGTGGCTGGTGCTCAACTACAGGGATGGGCCGTACAGCTGCAGACCACTGGACTACAGATGGCCCTCAGTACACACTTCCAGTCCTGAGTGACTCAAACTCTCCAACCCTCCTAAAAAACAAGAATTAAACATAAAACCCAAGAGGATATTAAGACCTCACACTAGGATCCACACAGCCAAACACAACCCCGCATGGAAAGAAACAAAAGAAGAGGGCGACTGGGAGAAGAACAGAAAAAAGTCATTAGAAGGAGTTTTAAAAGCAGCATTCTATTAAAAGCCTCATCTTGCTCTCCCTCATTAGCTGAGCATATTTATTTCTGTGTATCTTGTCTTCATCCCTTGGCGCACTGTGTGCGAAAAGCGCTGCTGTTGTGAACTGCGACACGGCGGGGGGGCTTCAGCCATAGAAAGTGTGAGATGAAGGAGAATGTGAGATATAACGGGCGTGTCATGTGATTGTCAACCGTCCAGTCTACCTTCCACAGACACAAGTAAATAGTAAATACTTCTACTTGTAGTGACAGACTGATGCACATTTTCTTGCAAAATTAGCAGGGATGGATGTTACCAATATTACAATTCTGGCCAATGCAGATATATCAATACAATAATTATTTTTATAGATAACGGATCAATGGTAAAAAAAGACAGTATATAACATTGATGTTAAGTTTGAGATTTGGTAACAATTACATTTAACAGTTTTTAAAGATTAAGTGTTGTTTTCAGCATCATTACTCCAGTCTTCAGTGTCACATGATCCTTCAGAAATCATTCTAATATGCTGATTTGCAGCTCAATACGCATTTCTTATTATTATCATCAAAGTTGAAAACAGTTGTGCTGCTTAATATTTTTCTGGTAACCACAATACATTTTTTCAGGATTCTTTGATGAATTGAAATTTCAAAAGTACAACATTTTATTTTTGGAATATAAATCTTTCGTAACATTATAAATATCTTTACTGTCACTTTTGCTCAACTGAATGCATCCTTGCTGAATAAAAGTGTTAATTTCTTTTTAAAAAAAATCTTTTGAACAGCAGTGTATACTATTTACTATATAACTAGTATTATATTACCAATACCGGTCTACCACTATGAACAAGTGCATAGCTCATTTGTGTTGTGCACTAGAGAAAGGAAAGCTCCACATTGCAGGCACTGACACTGCTTCCTTCCTCCAGAACAGCTCCTGCTTGTAAAAGCTTTATACAGTGGAGTGCACATTCTAATGATAACAGCATGTTTTAAATGTTACCTTGGATACTCTCAGTTTCCTTAATATCCTTGAGTGCTGCACAGGAGCTGGATGGAGGAGTAGAGATTGACGCTGTGCCTCCATTTCAAGATCCAAAATGGACACTGCTGACCAGAGCATTTGCATGCTTTTACACACCGTGACCTCTCAGGTCTGTAACTGCACCTTATCATGCTATAAGGTGAGCAGACTTCAGATTTCACATTTTTAGTTGTCAATATATCATTTAATTATTATCTATGAAAAAAAAAAGAAAGAATTCAGTTTTGCACCCATACTGTGTCCACTGATACAGCCAATTGACAGAGCAAACTTTTTCTAAAACTGAATTAAAGATAAGATTGGAATTACAATTATTAACTAATATAATTTTTTAAAACTTAAAATATACAAGCAAAGCTCCACTTGTCTTGTCTGCCTAAGTAAATACAATATATCATGTAATATGTAATCATATTCTCTCATTTTATCTGTATATATGTGTGTGTGTGTATTAATCTCAAAGGTAAGAAGGGGTTAATAAATAATCAGCATCCTGGGGAAATCTCCCCCTTTTTAGCACCATTGCAGGGGTGGACTGCTGTTTCTTTTTCCATTTAAACTATTATTTAAAAGAAGAAAGAAAGAGGAAAAAACACATTTCCCCCAAGGGCCATCTTCAAACTCCCTCACTACATCTCACTCACGCACACACAAATCCTTGACACAATTTATTTCTATATTATTGAAATTCCTCCTCAGTTAATTACTGCTGTGTTGGAGTGAGCATGCAGCGTTATTTGCATTTCTGGGTCCTGTTAAGCAGTGTTAAACAGCACCGTCACCACACACACACACACACACACAAATATATCTGAGTGTAGCTGACGGCAACACAGTGATCAGCATAGCAGAGCGGAGAATAGGACGAGGGTAGAGATCAAACAAGCGCGTCGTAACAACATGGCAAACACAACGCTCGCATTTAGCCGCCAAAACGCTTGCCAGCCGGTGGGAGAATGACACAGCCTTTAATTGTTTTCAAAATGAGCACTTTAAATTAACAACGAGCGATGCTTATCTACCAAAATAACAAGGGTATGGGGAAATCACAATAAGTATAATAAGTATGCACAAATGAACATGCACTGCTTCTATCTGAACTTGTAAAAGGTCTAATATCTATGTCACTAGTGTCACCAAAATGAACTGCAAAAAAAACAGGTCTCCAAATCAGGTCTGCCATTGCTCGGCCAAATAGATAATCCTGCCCCAAACTCATGCCACTGGTTGAGTAAGACTTGCTGGTTGCGATTCTCAAACAAACAGGTGGTTGATCGGAAGGAGGCAAATCTGGCAAATCTGAGGTGTAGGAAAGGGACGAGGTTTAAGTGGACAAAACAGTTGGGAAAGTCCAGCATACGTCATCCAAAAGAAGTCTGCCGTTTCAGTGAAATATCAAGTTGATACGATGCATGTGGAATATAGATATGTTGAAATTCCTTTTCATGCAGAAAGTGAATAGAAACACTTATTGAGGCATTGTGTTCACAACAAGAGTTCAAATCTAGCTCACAATATATTTTCTGACTGCCTTTTCCTCTCATAATTTCCTGTCTTATCTCCCACTGCAATAAATAAATGTCAAAAAAAAAGTCTTTAAAAAAAGAAAGAACAAAACAGCAATTGTTACTACAGGAGTTTATATAACAAAGTGCTATACGAAAAGAAAGCAGGTGCGGATAGCTGTCCGTGAGAGGCTTGACAAGCATGAAACTCGCCTTAAAATCCCCCCCGGACATAACCACGGCGAGAAAAATTGGGAACTGGGGGTGAATCCTGTTAGCATCTGTTTATATAACCCTTGTCGTTGTGACTGGCAGGATTACCAGAACACACTCCTCCTGAACCGGAGAGGAATTCCGTCAGGATCCGCTGCGTTATCAAATCAGGGATGCGTTTCACCGCAAGTGAGAGATTCCGACAACGAGGAGACAAAGAACGAGATCGCATCTCTTAACCCAGTGAGAAGAAACACACTCGCCCTCAGATATGATGCTGCGAGGGCCCTTAACGAGCACACACACATATGCGGACCCTCGCGCGCGCGCCGGACCCCTGCTTCTCCCAGTAAGGGCCTCACACACTGCAGGTAAAGCTTCAAAGATCAGCATCGTATTGCAGCGCCATGCCAGAAAAGAGAGGGGAGGGAAGAATACGAAGAAGAAAAAAGAAAACGAAAAGAGAGATTGTTATTTAAACAGTTGTGCTAGTAGAGCTTGTATGAATATAAATTTTGAGAGAGACAAAAAGACTAATAGATGGGCGGAGGGAGGGCAGGAATATTATGCAGACGCACCTCAAATGACATTACAATGAAAAGCTCTTGTGGACCACTGTTGGTATGCGTGTTTGACATGGAGAGAAAGATAGAAAGAGAGATAGATGGAAGGGAAGGGAGAAAGCGAGTGAGTGAGCAAACGCTCAGAGGGAGTCTCACCTGGGCCCGGCTCTGCTGCAGCCGTCTGCAGGAGATTCAGCTGCAGAATACCTAATGCGTGTGTGGAGGGGCGTGCCGTACAGCCCTGTTACTGGCCCCGGGCCATTCTGTATGATTAAGTCTTCTACACTTAAGGGATAAAGCCTTGCTCTCCTTCTCTCCCACTGGAAGCCATTAGCAGCCCCCCATTTGCAGCTCAGTGTGTGTGTATGTGTGTGCGCCCTGTGCGTGTTTGAGCCTATGCATTTGAATGGGTTCATACCCCTGTGTCTTTGTGCTCCTGCCTTGTTTGTGTACGAGTGTGTGTGCTGCTTCCTGAGCAAAGCGTGTGTGATTTTGTCAGTACAAAACAGCTCCATGGCACCCTGGGATTAGTGTCCAGCGGCGAGCTGTTTGGGCCCAGAGTGCACTGCGGTCCGGCCCCCTCATTAGAATGGGCCCACGCAGGGCCAATGGCTACCGACGCAACATCACGAATCACGATTGGGGTCCTGTTGCGTGTCCCTAAGACCCACTCCTGATGGAATCGGGAGACCGGGCCCCAGACTGACGCGCGCACACGCTTGCACTGGATTAATCATGTCGGAGTCCACAGCGTGGAGGGCGGGGTGTTTGATCTCCGCCTGTCCAACATGTGGCACAAACATCATCACAAAAAACATGTGTCACACACACAGAGTAGTGGTGAATTCTGGGATTTTTCCATGTATAATTTATAAAAATGTACAAAAGAAACCTTGTTATGCTACAAATATAGGCAATATGGACAAACAGCTATAGGGTCAAAAATATGATTGGAAAAGGCGATATACGCACACCTAAATTGGCACGTTAACAGCACAACTGTTACACAAAGTGGCACTGTAAAATAACAACAAACAGTTTGTCCACTAAACCCCCTTTCACACAGAGATTCCGGAAAATACACATATAATGTATACCGGATTTGTCCCGGGATCGTTTGGTTTTGGTCCATTCACAATGCCAATGATTTTCTGGAATCTGTGCGCGTGTTCACGCATCCCGTAAAAATATGTGTAATGTCTCCGCAGTGTCTTATAAGTTTGCTTAAGAGCTGCGATTTCTCTCGAGAGAAACCACGCTTGTGCATTGTTTTGGATCACAAACTAGCACATCGAGTACTGTTCCACTAAGCTGGCAAACGATCACAGCTTCAGTGTCATCACTACGACACACCCCTTACGGCATTGATTGATCCTGCCTTTTGTTCACACAAGGCGCGTTCCGGGACTGATCCCGGCAATGCTACTAGGTCCCCATCCCGGGATCGATGTTTTGCATTCACTCTAGCAATTTTATGGCAATTTTCTGGGATCAAAGCTCTGTGTGACAGGGCCATAAAACTATTCATAAACATAATTTTTATTAATTGAGCAGACAGATAATAGAATGAATGACAGATGATATAACGATAGACAGATAGATAGACAGAACAACAGAACGAAAGACAGAACGAACGATAGAGAACGAAAGATAGAACAAACAATAGATAGATAGATAGATAGATAG
>CM031960.1:14711969-15061969 GCA_018749465.1 Paracanthobrama guichenoti | reverse complement strand
AAGTCCTGCAGTAGGGCTGATTTAACGGCCGCTATGTGTGGCTTCACATCGCTCGTGTTCTCCGGGACACAGAAAAACACATTATAAATGAAGAGATCCAGCATGCTGTCCATCACTGCCATGTTTCTGGGTTAATGACGCCTTAACGGTCACCCTATACTGACGCACAGTCTCGCCATGAAGGAGAGAGGAGAGAGGGAGAAGTAGAGGCAGAGTGTCTTTCATTTCCAGATAATTAATAATAGATAAAAGCCTGACTTGTTCTGCATGGCTTAATAGCTTTTAATAGCAAGGAGAATGACGGGAACACGCACGGCTGTGTCTCTAGACGCTGGCCTGCAGACCTCCAGAGACACCGTCATCTTGCTGCAGCACAGAGGGGGGAGGCGTACCTGAGCCAGAACAGACCCACACACACACACACACACACACACGGAAGGAGGCAAGCACACTAAAAGAAGCCCATGCACTTACTCAAACACACACGGGCACAAACACACCCATGAGAGCGCCGTTCGTAGGCCTGCTCTCTGAATGGTGCAATTCACTCCTGCCAACACGCATATAAAAATACATACGCTCTTTCCCGTAAGCACTACACACATCACAAGCAACCACCGAAGATCAATACCCGGACGCAGCGGTATGAAGCCATTCAAAAGAGGGGACTCAACTACATGGAGAGTGAAAACACATACATGGTGACCCCAGCACATAAACGCACATAAATATCTTGGAGTTGAAATGTATTGCTCATTCTGTATAGTATACGATATTGGCGTGTGTTTACTACAGCGATAAGCACAATACAGCACGCTGGACTTCAGCAATGGCTGCATGTAGTAACCATCATTGCAGCAGAATTACTGCACCATAAGACCGAGGGTCATCAAGTCTAAGGGTCATATTGGAGGGGGCTTTCAGGTATAGGCCTACTTTAGGTTTACTTAACAGCAGAAATTACATTTTAAATATTTAAATAAAACTTAAACATATACTGATATTTATTAAAGCTACAAAGAGTATTCCGTCAAGAGCAGTGAGTAATTTTCAATTTGTCTTTTGATGTTTGATTAAAGGTGCACTATGTAACATTTTTTCAGTAAAATATCCAAAAACCACTAGGCCAGTGTTATACCTTTGTTCAGTTGAGTACTTACAATATCCCAAATGTTTCCAACTATTTGTAAATCATGAGAAAATTGCCATTAAAACCAAGGAACCGGGACATGTGAGGGAGTCGCCTGTCAATGGCGTTGTATCTGCGTTACCCTCGGTTTCTGATTTTATTTTGCAGAAACGCTTTACTCTTCCTGCAGTGTGCAACAAGTGTCATAGCAGCTGCAGAGCAAACGCACAGAGTAACGTCATAACATCATTTTCAACCCACTCAAATGTATCTAATATGCTAAACAGAGCTGCGTTACCTCTATAGCGGCGACCTCTATAGCGGACGGAAAAGTTACATAGTGCACCTTTAACATTAAGCACACACAGGAAGCAGGTTTATTAGGCCGCTGTCACTTTAAGAGCTGCATTGTTACACACATACTTTCATTCTCAACTGTTTACTTCACTTAAGACATAACTGACTGCATTTACGTGAATGCTCAACAAGAAGGGCATTTTGACAGTTTTGTGTGCATGTGGCCACATATAAGCTGCGAAAGAGAACTGAATTCGGGATCATGTGTTGTCCAAGAGGCAGCCTCCTGTGCGCATGAGGAGGCACTACTTTGCTTATTGCAATTAATAACATTAAACATGTCATGTGTCTAGACCACTCTCTGTTGTCTGCATCAACCTAAAACCTTTTGTAATCTTTTGGAGCATTAAAATCATGCAGTTATCGCAAGCCATTGCTATATGCATATTGCAATATGTACATATGTGATATTTCGATATATTGTGCATCCCTATAACATTTCTGTAGAGAACATGCACAGTGTTTTTGTATAATGAATTTACACTACTTATATGGCACTACAATAAAGTGCTGATTGTCCAAAGCGCTATACTCATAATGAAAATAATAAGTAAAAGATTTTTCACACTTTTGAATTGCAATTATACACTAAACATGGAGTCATATATCCAGATATCAATATGATATTGTATTGCCAGGTCCCTGCTGATTTCCACACCTACAAAATCACCATCTAAACAACTGCTGCCATCCTGACAGCGAGAGATGTGCCAAAAAAAACACACAAAAAAAAACTAATATTTACACTCAGGCAGCCATTTGTCAGCAACACACCAGCATTGACAGGAGAAGGAGGAGACCGTTTCCTCAATATGTCTATGTCTCTCTTTCACTCCTTCCCTGTAGCCAGGGCTGTTTTGAATGCGGGCCGGATTCTGTGACAGCTCCGCCCCTGAAAACACACACACACACACACACACACACACACACACACACACACACACACGCACACACACACACACGCACGCACTCTAGTTGCAGTGGAATGACAGCAGAGATGGAGTGACAGGGATGAGTATTCCCCAAGCGCGGTACGGAAGCGTGGACAGCGGGAGTTCTGCCGGGACTCTTATCGCTCAACTGGGTCACTGTGTCCAATCAGGCTTTGGAGGCCGGCCCGTGAGGGCGGTACAGGCATTTCCTGCTGGATGGGACGCAGCTGACAGCCTCGCCCTCAGACCCTCGCAATCCGAATGCATTGGCTGCCAGCTGCATCTCGCAGGTCCTAGCATTGGTAGAGCACCGTGCCAATCGCTCAGCCTGGGCTTTTCCCAGAAGGGCTTCAACTTCAATAGCCTGTCCTCCAAACCTAGGCCGAGGGACAGCGAGGGAAGCTGATTAACCAAATACTTTTATCAGCACTGAAACTGCTCCGCTGCACAAAATGGCCTTAAAAACCAGTGGCACTGGCCAGAAAACACGCTTTGGGGGGGTTGGCTTATATGGCAAAGGGACACAATGAAGACTGACTGGACCCAGACCGCAGACTCACCACTACATCAAATCAAAAAATTAAGTCGTCCAGCGTCTCCCTCAAAAACATACGGTGAAACTAGGCACACATTTAAAATCACATGCTGTTAAAAAGAACAGTTCAAAAAAATGCCTATGACTCCAGATGCTGGGATAGGACAAGCGGTTTAGAAATGGGTGGGTGGATGGATGATGGGTTCAAACACATCAGCAAAATGACAAATAATTAATAATAAGCTTTCCTGTAGCTCAAACAATAAGAGCGTGGCACTAGCAACACCAAGGTCATGGGTTCAATCCCCAGGGAAAGCAAGAACTGACAAAATGTAAAAATGTGTACCTTGAATACTATGTAAGTTGCTTTGGATAAAAGCATCTGCCAAATGTGTAAATGTAATAATAATAATAGAATTTCTAAAAACATCAGTGTAAAATTAAGTATTAACTATTTAGCAAAAAATTAAAAATTAAAAACTAAGCTAACATAAGTGAAAACATCAGCCAATCAGACTGAAACTGGTGATTTCAGACAGAGCTTGACATTTTTTTATTTTATTTTTTAATATGCATCTACAGCATTTAAATCATATGACACTAACCAGAGAATCTGAGCAATCGACAGAGCTAGAGGAATGAGGGACAGGAAGCCAACACTGTAGAAGAAGGAAATGGTGTGGAGGAAAAACAGAGCAGATACAAGAGTGGGAGGATGGCGAGAGCACTTGTGTTGTCTTCCTGAGGTTTTGTGCTCTTGGGAGAACTTGGATGGCTCAGGTCAAAAGACACTCTTATTGTTCTGCTTTCTATTTCTCTATGATTTCTTTCTTTCTTTCTCTGCTTTATGTAAGTTGAGGTGTGCTGCATGTTTGTGAGAATGCTTGAAGTAAGGCTAACTTTGATGTTTTTACAAGAGCCAACTAGAGATCCACAACACCTCTGATGTGACAGAAGATGGAGATGAGACAGAACACCGCACGCAGAAGCACAAATACAGCATGTTCTAGTGTAATCTAACAATATCTATTCAGTCAAAGTCTTGAAAGCAAAACATATTTAGCTTAAAAATTATGTGTCATTTTTCTGATATTAAAATTAATGAGAGTTTAATAAACAGATGACTATGGTTGATTTATATAGTGTAAACACGGTACATTACTCTCAAAACACTGCTCTATTTGAATAACTGAACATAGCAACATTACCTCAACAAATGGTGTGAGTTTGGGGGTAAGACCTTCTCCAAAGCAAGGACATATGAAATGCATGGAGAAGGCTATCCGTAAGCATTCCCATACATCTCAATAGCGATTGCATTACTATCCTGAGCTGCGACATGAAAGGTTATAAAAATTATAGGAAAAAATTATAATTATCCATTTATATAATATAATTATTAATAATATAATACATGTATAATATAATATAATATAATATAATTAATTAATCTAAATGCAAGTAAAAATCACTGACAATCAGTGTGGCAGAAGGGCAAATGGAAGTGTTTGGGAGACACGTTTGAAGATAATCATTATATTTGCAATTCTGTTTGTTACCTAGTGGACCAGAAATTAGACTCTGCACCATGATCCCAGTATAAATCACAGTATATACCAGTATGACATGATTAAAAACTTTTTTTATTAAAAAAAGTCACACACGTAGACACATTCTTTGTCTCTCACACTCCTCCCTCCTCACCGCACACATGGCACATTCCTGGCCGTGCGATGCGAGGTTCTGGCTAAAGGCCGTCAGCAGCCGTTTCCTGAGGAAAGCCCTGGGTGCAGTGTCAACTCTCCTTCTTCCTCTGCATTCCCCTCTCTTTCTCTCTCTCTCACACACACACACACACACACACACACACACACACACACACACACACACACACACACACACACACACACACACTTACAGTGAAAGATGTAGTCAGGGCCTTATCAGTTTACCACAATTCTGCCTTTCAACAGAGTGCAGAACACTGAAGTTTATATATTTATCTTGACACTCTTTGACTCTAAACACACTCACTCTCATAAACACACACTCAGAGGAACAAATGTGCTTAAAAAAAAAAAACACACCCAGGCACATTCTTCAACTCAAAGATTTGAGAAAAACGTAAACCACACTGGCACCACACATACATACACGCGTAAGTGCACGGTGGAGCTACGGTGTTCACTAGAAGAAAACATAGTCAAAGATTAAAGGGGCGCTCAGATCAGATCTGAAATTTGTTTTTCATCTGTCTCGCCTGTCAAAGACAAGAGGAAAAATGTTTCCAATATACCTGTGCAGAGAGAGAGAGAAGGATCGAGGAAGGCAGAGAGAAGCCGAGTCTGAGCGATATAAAGCGAAAGAGGAAAAGAGAGAACATGGAGGGAGAGCAGACGTGATTAAATCCCGTCGGCTGTGTGGGGCTGTCAGCGACTGTGACACAAGGTTCAGAACACTGCTCACTAGGGAGAGCACCATAATCACGTTCTTCCCGCCGTGATGCCATCAAACTGGGATGGGACGGGGGGGGGCGGTTGCAAAAGGGACACAACGGCAGAACCCAAAACCGGCACAAGCACGTCCCACCTTGTCCAAAATCACCTTTTAAACTAGGAAAGGGCATTAGTACTCAAAAGTGACAGTGATGAACAATTTGTAAACACAATAATTGCATGACTGGACTTTTGAATTTCAAAACTTTTAAATCAAAATTCAGTATAGACTACATGCTAACGTGCCATAAAGGTTCCTTTCAAACTTTCCATTTTGACTGGTGTTATTTTTAGCAATGTGTCAATGCTGTACACCATTGGATGGTCAACTAGTGCCCCGTGGGCCAAATCCTGCACGTCTATTATTTTTATATGACCCTCCTATTGATTAAGATGACATTGCTGTGCACATTGCTTCGTACACAAAAGGGCATAAATCAGCAGTTTAGGTGTGCATACGATCACACACACATCAGATGTATTTCTATATATGCAAGTAATTATGCAAAGTTGCAGGTTCATGCACAATACAAGAAAAGGGGGGAAAAGGAAAAGAGTATTAAGTTGTTTAGCATGTTACATTTAAAGGGATAGTTGACCCAAAGATGAAAATGTACTCAACCTCATGTCATTCCAAACCTGTATGACTAACTTTCTTCTGCTGAACACAATTTTTTTTTTTTTGGAAGAACATTAGAACCAAACAACATTGAACCCTTCTGACTTCCATTTTATGGACAAAAGTTTATTTAATTTATAGAGCACTTTAAAAACAGCAAGCAAGGCTGACCAAAATGCTGAACAACCACATAGATAAATATAAATTTATCTATAAATCTATCTATATAAAATATCTATAAATATAAAATATGTACACATAAAAAGTAAAAAAAATCCAAAAATCATTTCTAAAAATGTAATTTCCTTTTATGTGCCACAGAAGAAAGACAGTCATGCAAGTCTTTGGAAAGACATGAGGGAGAGTAAATGACAATATACATTTTTGTGTAAAATGGCCCTTTGGACATCCTCAGAATTCAAATGTATAATTTGGCCTTCGAAATGAAATAGCTGAAGCACCTGCTGTACATACTGTCTTTCAGTCTGGGGCAGCATGAGTGCACAAAACTGCAAGAATTAGGGTGAGAGGGGATGCAGTCTTTTTTGCAGACATTTAGATGGAGAGCAACTAAATGGAACAGAATGAAGTGGTCTTGAGATGCGTTTTTAGGCGTGTTTGCTAAAATAGATGTTTTTAGAAAAAAGCATTTTAACATGACATGGCATGCGTAGTCTGATGTCTTTGCTCACACAACCAACAATGCACAACCGCTCAGGTGGACCCCCATCCCTAAAAACTCCATTGATTTATCTGTAGAGTACTTAAGGAGACAAAACGACCAAAATGCTTGCTTTACACCCTCTGGCAGGTGCCCCGTGCCGAACGCCCCTGACCTAGGAGGAGGACGGCCTCTCTGGATCACAGCGCCTTCGGGACCCTCCAGAAATAGATGTTCCCAGTACACCACCAACAATACCATCAACCGAACAGGAGGGAGAAAGAGAACAGGGCTGTTACACACAAAGACGTAAGAGTACAGCCTGACTGCTCAGGAGACAGGAAGAACGAGAGAGAGAGAAAAAGAAAGAGAGAGTCTTAATTGCCTTATCCTGTAGTACAGGCTGGGGAGTGCTTTTTGACTTCAGCTTCCAATTTCACGCTACAGCATTATTTAGTTTGATACAGACTTGATTAGGCATTACAATGTGTCCCTCTCTGAAGGAGCTTTGCGGCCGGCCTGCATCACTAGAGGACAGATTAACTCTGCAATCACGCTCCTTTTGAGACCCTTCTTCTGTTTGTTTAGCCCGCCGGAGACCGTGCCAGCGCATGTTTGTTTGTGTATGGGGATTTTGTGGGAGGGGTTCTTATTAAATGAACTCTACCCACACTTACAGCGACCCTTATTATGGGACATGACCACAAGATATAGAAGGAAAGTGTGTGCGTTGGGAGGAGGGAGATAACACTCAGTCCTTGACCTCTCAGGGGTCTTCCGTTCCAGTATATGAGAATTTCTAAAGAACTCAGCTCAAAACAGAGATAAATACACCCAAGCGGTGCTGGTGAACATTACTTTTAAAACTAAAGTTAGATTGTTACTTTTTACAGCGTCTTTTTTGTCAGCAAATAAATAGCTTAAATAATTTCTAATATAAACCATTATATTACAAAGTAGAGATTTAATTATTATACTTGTTACTTGTATAAAAGTTATGTTACATATACTACTTTTAATAAAAATTACGTTATGAGGAAGGGAGACATTTTCGATTGCATTTGTTTAAAAAAAAAAAAAAAAAAAAAAAAAAAAAAAAAAAACACATTACTTGTTACTTTAAAAATAAATGATAAAGTCTTTTCTATTTAATCTATTTACTAATAAATGCAACTGAAAATATTTTCCCCATAACATCATCATGTAACAGAGTAATGTATAAGTTATTTACTAAATTAAAAGTGTAATTAGACACTTTAAGGAGTATCACAATAATGTGACGCTAACATGAAAAGCTGCATTATTGTGTTACTCCCTAAGGTGTCGATTTACTTTAAATTAAGTTTCCCGAAATCACTTAGGAGTAACCTAGAGTGTAGAATACCACACGACAACATTATGGGACATGATTCATTGAATTTGTCAGGAAATAAATTCAAATCTATAAAAAAAAAAAAAAATTCTAAATTTGCTGTAAATGATAGTGCTAAAGTAACACCACACTTTACCCGTTAATTCTGATTACATAACTCAGGCTACATACGTTACCGTCAATAACAGTAGGTATAAAACAACACTGAATGAGAGCGACAGACTTGGACTTAAGTGTCATAACTAATTACGGATTGATTACTTCAGTATCAATGTGTAAAGTATTGCGTTTTACACTTTGCCTCAAGGTATTATGGTGCAAATATCTGATATTGGATTTTAATGATCCGAGCTGGACCCAGATAGAAGAAAAAGAATCAGACAGCCTGGTCCCTTGTCCTTGTCCATCATTTCAGAACAGGCCAAACTTTACATTTTTAACAACTGTCCATCCGCCCATCCATCTATCTATCCATCCATCCATCAACACCAAGGCCCCACTGTATACAACCCTCACGCCCCGCGATCTCCAATTCTCTTTCTTTCCGCTCCCTCTCTCTGCCTCTCCTGGAGCAAGTCGGGCCCTGTTTGATGGTGACATGAAGCATTTATTAGGCGAGAGAAGCTGAGCAGGAAAGAGAGAATAAAGAAGAATTGGGAGCGCGAGTGTGTGGATGGTTAATAATTTCTGCGCACTTCTCTTGGCCCTGGATTTTTTTTCCCGTTGTATTGCAGAAGCTGAAAGAGACTCCCTTTCCCATCATGTTCAACCACAACAACACAGATACACACCTATCAGAGCAGCCCACATCGTACACACACACACACACACACACACACACACACACACACACACACACACACACACACACACATCTGAGTGCCAGCAGATGGATGATTAAATACACGCTGTGGCTGTAGCATGGAGAACTTTACCTGGGGACTAAGCCGACGAGATATAACATAAGGTTAACTGATTTGGTTTGGATATGGCGAGCATTTTGACACAGTTTGGAGTCAATTCTGTCTCTCTGGCAGTGCTCGAACACAAACACACACGTCAGCTGCATTGAAATGCAGATCCACCATGCATGTGCTGCCACAAAGGTGGATGATTTGCTTCTACACACCACTTTAAATGTGCCCCTAGTGGTCAACCATTATTGATTATTTGATGGCCGATGCTGATATCGTAGAGAGCAAAATTTGTTTTGTTTTTTTTTAAGACAAGGAAATACTAATTTAACATAAGGCACACAGTCAAAATTACATGAATATAACATAGTGGTCAACTGGATATATCGTGGCATAGTTTGAAATCAAGGGTTTAAATTTCAGTGAAGCTGAACTCTTCTGATGTTCGTTTTAAATTTGCACGGATCAACCGTTAAGCACAGTATATACACGTTCATGCGGTTTACAAATGCACAATTCAGGAAAGTCTGCAAGGTTTGTGAAATAAATATATACATCCTTTGGAGTGATTTGTTATGAGTGATTTATAAATCAAGGTATTAATCAATCAATAGTTACCCTTCTATATATTTAATGATTTTAATGACTCAAGATTCATTGTTGATGAGATTTTACTTAGTTATAGAATTACGTGTGCTCTCTCCGTGTTTTCTATAATGTCTGTATTTGGTATCTGAGATGTGATTGAGGGTCTAGCCCATGCTAGGAACGCAGCAACAGTGTTTGCTCATTTAGCCCAGCTTCCAGAGATGAAATATGGACTTGTTTTGTTAAGAAGACACTCAATGCGTTAATATCTACTCTTCTAGCTGACTAAGACAGCCGAGGTCACTGGGTCATTTCAGAAGTGGTCACGTAGACGACAGGCTTAGTTAAAGCATTAACTTTACTCTTCTATATTCAAATACTAGAGAATAATGGTGATTATTGTCTGAACCTCTCGATGAGAGAAAGCACATGTTATCAGTATGGGAAAGTTTTCTGTTTAGACCAGGAGCTAAACCAAGTCCAACCTTGAAGAAGCTATGTATCGGTGTATGTGTATGTACAGAGTATTCTTTGTTACAGATCAGTATTGGTGAGGTGAGCAACTGGCACCCAGGGGAGATGGATGACTTGTTCTCGACAAGCCGGCGCCTAGAAACTTAGTTCTGTAACCTCAGAGGATCACTTTGTGCCTAAAACCAGGGTCAGCCATATAATCGATAAAGATATGCTTCTGTCTATCAGTCCATGATTGAAAATTTTATTGATACATTTTAGTTTATCTATTTCTTAGCCAATCAGAATAATTAAAGCTGAAGTAATGACATAGCTTAGTGACCTACAAACTGCTTTATATATATATATATATATATATATATATATATATATATATTCAAATATAACAAGTTTATAGTTAGGCAGAAGGGTGAGAAGTGAGGTGATATGAGGTGAACAGAGAGAAGAAGAGAGTAATAATCACTCTTTGCCTCAATCAGGTCCTCTGGGAACTTCTTGAATACAGAAGCAGCCCTCCAAAAAAGCACACTGAATTGCACACAATGGAAAAACCTGACTTTTAACCAACAAATGAACACATCATAGAAGAACGGCTGTTTTGTAAATGTCATTATTACGCTTTTTCCTGTGTCCCCTCCCCTTTATTCTCCCTTTGTGAGCGTATGTGTGTGCGTGAGCGCTCTCGAATGAAGAGCGACTTTAATTGTTTCTTCAGCATAGCCCCGCTGTTTGCACGGGTTATTATCCCTGACTTTGCGGGGCGCTTGCTGTTTGACGGGGAATTAAATGAAGAAAAATAAGGAAAAACACATCTGACTCCAGGATCAAGGACTCGTCTTTCTCTGGGGTCAGGCAGGCTAGCAGAACTGAGGGTCTTTTACAATGAAGGGCTAATTCTGTCTAAGCCAAAAAGACTTCTATGCTAGGTTCCAGACTAGCCTCAGGATAAAGCGAGGAAGCTTCACGCCTTAAAATCAATTTATCAAGGCATTACTAACCCAACACAGAGACCTGTGGTTCGCACACATAATCTGTCCGTGACGAAACAGCAGACTGACAAGCGCCGCTTCGCTATTGTTAGTCATGTCTGTATTTTTAAAACTATTTACTTTAATTGATAAGTGAAGGGTCGCAGTCGTCTTTTATCATTCTGCCAAATCAATTACGCCTCTTTATTCGCCGACGTAATTGTCTGGAAGATCTGAAACAAGGTACAGCCAGACATTTTGACATCGGATGAACTCAGCAAATTACTCAAAAGTTTCGTTTTGCAGAGTCAAACTCCATCTGTGTTTGAAAGGGCAAGGCTGCTCAACTCTGTAAGCATATCTTTGTTTTAGCGGTTTTGTTCTTGCTGCTAGAAAACTTTTTTAGGCCTTGTGAAATCGATAGGTTCTGCTCTGGAGAGAGCCACAAGCGTTCAAGAGATTTCTCTGTGCGTGGGCACATGCATGCGTACACACACACAGGAACATTTCACCTCCAGCTATACCAGTCCTTCACTGGTCTCGGACGGCTCCCCAAGCGATCTGCCATGGGAGGCCAGATGACCTGGTGAGGGGTCAGAGGGGACTCTAGGGGGTGCAGCAGGGGTCAAACCAGCACCAGTACTCCTCATTAATGACCTCTGCAGCCCTTCAATCACCACCCTCAAAAAGCTCAGACCAGGGCCCAAAGCCTGTCCAGCAGGGAGACAGGCCAATAAATATATGCATCAGCCAGGTGTAGAGAGTGGGCTTAATTGCCCCCTTTCCTTATGTTTAATGTACAGCCCAGTGAGACGGGGCAGGGTCGTAGAGCAGCCACCCGGAGAGGAGAAAGAGAAGAGAGGCGAGCGTTAATGCATCTTTCAATATCAGAAGAAGTACACACACATACCCAATTACACACAGACAAACACTTCTAACGTTTGACATAGACTACCGTTCAAATGTTTAAAGTCGGTAAGATTAACATTTAATGTTTTTGAAAGAAACCTCTTTTGTTCAACCAGGCTACATTTTCTTAATTACATTTACATTTATGCTTTTTGGCAGACGCTTTTTATCCAAAGCGACTTAATCAAAAATACAGGAAAACAGTAATATTCTGAAACAGTTTTACAATTTAAAATAACTGTTATCCATTTCATTGTATTCAATTTATTTGTGTGATGGCAAAGCTGAATTATCAGCAGCCATTACTCCAGTTTTCAGTGTCACATGATCCTTCAGAAATCATTCTAACATGCTGATTTGGTACTCAAAAAACATTATGATCAATGTTAAAAACAGTTAAAAATTGTTGGAAATGGTGATACATTTCTTTCAGAATTTTTTTATAGAAATAAATTTAAAAGAACAGCATTTATTTGAAAAAGAAATTATTTGTAACATTTTAAAAGTCTTTACTGTCGCATTTAATCAATTGAATGCATCCTTGCTGAATATAAGTAATCTTAATCTTACTGATTTCAAACTTTTAAATGTAGGTAGTGTAACCCGGAGTGGCTCCTAACATCAACAGTTTGACAGGCCTAAATAATAAAACAAGCCTTCCTGTATGAAACGTCACTCAAATTCCTATTCTAGGTCACCAAACTTAATTTCCTAAATGGAAAAGAATACTTTCAAGACGTACCACAACATGCTTTCTAGACAAAAGTCTGACGCTCTCTGCGGACTAAGTGAAAATGGCTGCCATGTTTAATCTACATGGGTACGAGCAGCTTTGAGAGACTCTTTCTCTGCGTGTTGTTCCAGCACGTTTTAATCTGCCCTCTGCAGCAGCCCAATCCGGGTTCCAGAGCGCAGCATCTTAGAACGGCCGCGATCCTCCGGGAAGGCCTGACAGGGGAGCCTTGGCTGGCAGGCTTGGTGGGGAAGGAAGAGGGGGGCGCAGGGAATGCCAACCACACAAACAGAATTAATAACAGCGAGCGTCAGAGCGACGCCTTCTCTTTAGAAGTGAAGCGTGGCATGGAGCGGGTCCGCAGCGAGCTCCGGTTCCGGGCCACTGAGCCCAGGCCTTCTGATAAAGCGTGTGGCTAAGCCAGTACAATGGCAGAGCCTACGAATGAGCTCTTACATTAAGACAGATTCTTCCCCACAAAACTAGCAGGCAGACTGCTGATAAGGAGTTGTCATTGGCAGACACACTGCCCACCAGGGAGAAACCCACATCCAAACCCACCCGCCTTTTCCTCCCATCACAGACCAGACGAATTACGGCATGATCTCCACACCAATAGGTGTCACTGCTTCCAGATACGGGAAGGTACAACTATTTGGTTTAAAAAGAACTTTAAAGAGCGGAAGAAAAACGTTTTGCCTCTTAATATCATTATACCAGTTGCATCAACACCCAAAGTCAGCCATTAAAAAAGACCTCAGCTGCTGTCAAACTGTGCGCAATTACATTTTTTTTTACACTGGTTCTGATGAAATACTTTTAGAGTTGTTTAACTAATTGTTCATGCTGTGAAGTCAATGAAAACAAAAAAAAGCAAGAGCATAAAAATCAATTTTGTGGTTCATCTCCCATTACCTCAAAATCACACCCTCTAACAGTCACCACACAGATAAACACTTCATACTCTATCCTCACATAAACTGCCTGGAACTGAAACAAACATAAAAACTAACTTTTTTTTTTTTTTTTTTTTTTAAGTAACAAAAAAAGAAGTTTAGTTAAACACAGAATTAGGAAAATGCTGAACATTTTTTTAAAGGCACTACAACAGAAAAGTGAATGGAAATATTGACTAAAAATAAATGTAATCTATTATTCTCAATGAACCATCATTTGAAAATGCACCAGATGCAACAGAATGATTAGGTGCAGGAAATATGGAAACAGCTCACAAACCAAAGCCTGAAATGAAAAACACAAATGCGGGATGCAAAAGAACGCTGGGGGTTTGCGTTCCCTGATCTCTTCATTTGTGGCTCTGCAGCCCTATGGTAACTCACTTCAACATTTTACAACAGCCCACTGACCAATGAAACTTCCACACCGTTGCCAAAAGCCTAGGTGACAATAAAAAAGCCATTTAATGTTAAAACCAGATGGTGCCAGAAAGGGAGGAAAGCAAAGAGATGAGATCTGTAGCGCTACATAAACACACACCAAAAAAGATCAACACAACAGCACATTACAGCTTCATTGTCTCTTTTCTTAACCTCCAACATGTAACACAGCTCCTCCGGAAGATGAGTTTTGAATATTACCACTGAAGTCACGCAACAGAAAACCTTGACTGTGTTCTTTAAAGTCAGACAAATACGCAACTCATAAGAAAATTACAAAATAACTAGAAAATAAAAGTACAATTTTTCTATTTGATTATTTGATATCCAGTTGTCCCTAAAAAATAAAAATAAAAACGCTGCTGTGTTGTGTATCTATGTATGAAAATCTCTTCCTTCCCACACTCCCTCAGTAGCACATCTGAAAATTTTCATTCAAAACAGCGAGTAATTACCCAATTCCCAATCGAAACCCTTGCTAAAGGATACATATTCTACAGGAAGAGCGGAATGCATTCCTGAAAGACGTTTCAACATGTAAAACAGGAACAATACCATCCACATACCAAAAAAGACCCTGATGTCAGTGGGCAGAGAGGGGAATAATGCCATTAGATTTCATTCTCAGCAAGCATTACTCAAACCTTTTTTCCCCTTTCGTAAAATAAAAGGTCCAATTTGATTCGACTGACTGTAAACAAGAGTGAAAAAAATGGAAATAAGTGCCCTCTCGGTTTCCCTTCCTGTCGTGTGCATTCATCCCCCTCTTAATGTCCTGCAAATGAAGGGGATTTATTAATGTGTAATTAAGTAATAATCATCGCTACATAATGCATGAAACACTCATGGGGACGGTGGAGATATGAAACAGGAATGCCACAGCTGAACACTCAGTGCATAGACACACATTAAAAAGGGATTAATTGAGAGAAATAATATTTTGATAAGCGCAGCTCCCTCTCCCCCTCTGACGAACGCTCGCTGTCTTTTTCCTCTCTAAATAATCTCTCTCTCGCTCTTGCGTGCACGAGTAACACTGGCAATCGCAGTTTCTAATGTAATGTGATGTGAGAGCATGATTTCTTTGCTGGAAAATAATCCCCAGTCTAACGTGACAATGGGCAGCGGTTTCTTAAGGAACCCCCCTCTCTATGTGCTTGCATATGTTTTCTACAGCCGTAACACCTGCAGATTTGCACATATCAAAGCAGAAATTAATGACAAACAAGCTTAACCTCTGGATGAGCGAGCCAATACACTAGACACCGGGACATAAAAAACATGAATGATTTTGTGCATACCACACTCAGACATATTGTTGATGCCCTTCTAATCTCCGAGCATAGCAATCAAAGCTAAAGGTGCTGGGCTGAGATAGGGACAGAGCGAGCCTTGGTTACATATTTAATTGGCCTCTGATTGACGTGCATCGCTGAGTCAATACAATCACTGTTTACCCCCCAAACCTCTGTGCTGCAGCAGGCCAATGCATACTTGATAGAAAACTGCAATAGTATTTGTTGCAAATACAACCAAGCATTTGACTTGAAATTGCCTTAGGGGAAAAACAACAACAGAAAAAACATTATCAGTTAATGCTTGGGGGCATATTTAAATATTTTTTTCTCTATCACTCTGTGTATGTGAACAATAAGAGCTGGTCAAAATAAATATTACGGTATTGATTACAGGGTCGAAAAGGCTGCTCTCTCTCCAAAACAACTCAGCAACATTGTTTAGGATTGATTTGCACCCAGCAGGCTCTGTCAATGTTAAATATCTATGACAATAACTTATTCTTAACACGTTTTATTTTCACTTTACCCGCCATGAATATTATCCACTTACTCTCTATGTAAACTTCTGACCATTTTTTTTTTCTTCCCTGATGAACCTCTGCAGATTGCGGCCGTTAATTAAAACAAAAAACTGGTTATTATTTGGGGGAGGGGGTACTAATATGGGCCACATGGCCACCCGAAAGCCCATCTGGTTTCTATTGGGGTGAGGGTGCCAAGTGATATCTCGACCGGCAGCACAATATCTGCCGCACATTGCTGATGGACAAGGCAAAATAGCAGCAGGCCTTATTGCTCCTAAATTCACCTGCCTGTGGGTGCTGAGTCTTGTAGGAGGGGCGTGAATGAGATGAGACTGTGTGTGACCGATTCTGCCATGTCAAAGTCACAACCATTCATTTGAGACAATAAACAAAAAAACACCAAACTGAGATCTATAAAGAACCAGATATCATTCACAACTACAGACTGAGGGGGTCTAAAACGAGTAGCATCTCAAATGCTGTTATTTCCACAGAGAGGACAAAACAGGAATATATTGATTAAAACGTCTATTTTATTATCAGTAGTAGTAGTAGTAAAAAATATATAATATTTATTTGTTAAATGTAAAAATATATATATTTTAAATAAATAATATTTAATTTAAAACTAAAAAGCATTACATAATAATGCTTATGACTATACGTTATGTATTGTTTAATTATAAAAAATATATATAATTTAATAAACATTAAACCAACTCAAAAATACTACTAGTGCTAACATTATTAAGTCTGAAACAAACTCGAGCACAATTTCTACAGCACCTTCCCTATAAGAGGCAACTTGTACTGCCAACCACAAGACCTGCTGGCAGCTGGCATCAAAATGTAAGTTTCTTCTCTTAATTATCTTTCTATGTTAAAAAGGCATACTTCAAGTCTATGAACATAATGTCACCATTGAAAGCAAAAACATTAAATCAATAAATTTCACAATCCCCGCCAGTTTTACCCATGAAATCTCATTGGCCATGTGAGTTGTTCCCTCTCGGATACCAACATAAAACGCTTACCTTTAACGGAGCGGGGTTTGGCCTGCTTGCGTCTAGACATCTCCGTGTGAAGAGCAATATTTTACTTTCTTTAACGGGTGTCTCGTCCTCTCCGAGAAATATTGACAGGTCACGCGCGGATACTTGGGAGATTTCTTCACTTTGCCTGTTGCAATGCGGCAACTTCAGTCTCGCTAGTCCAGAAGCGTTCAAAGGAAGAGAGAGTACGGCAAAGGAAAAGGGTATTCCAATGATTAAACTTCTCCAACCTGTAGATTTAACGAATAACTTGCGGATTTTCCCGTGCTCGAGACGCGAACGCTCTTTTGTTCCTCCGTAACGGCAGACGCTGACGGTGGAGCGGGCACGCGCGCTCAGAGTTTCAAGAAGCGGAGCGTGCCCAAATTACACCTGATCGGTAGCGAGAGCTGCCAATACTTGCCGATAATATGGTAAACCCACTTCGTCGATGTTTCGGAATTGATTCGCAATGTTTTTCCTCCTTTTAGCAGTTGTCGCAACTGTCTCTTTTCGTTGAGATCCCGCCGAACCGCCCTCCTTCGCTGTTATTTTTCCGAAGGTGCCACTCTCAATGGCATTTTACGCAGCATTTTTACCTGAGGGGATTTTTCTTCTTTTTGTTTATCGTCCTAAAAGCCGTAAATATTTCTAGTCGCTAGCCTCTCTCTCCCTTTTTCTTTGTCCTGACTCTGGTCTTCCCTCCGCCTCCCGATCCGACTGCTGGCGGGGCTGCAGCGCAGACACACATAATAAAGCCAGGCTTGGCTGGAAATGTAGCCGTGTCCCAGCAGGAGGATGTGAGAGTAGGGTCCCGGCGGGGGAGCGCTCTGATCCCGCAGGGAGCTCCGCACAGCCTGGGTTGAGCAGACAGAGAGAGCCAACAGCACCAAACCATGGTCAGCCATGGAAACTACAGCTTAACTTGGAGCACGGATCGGGGCCAAAACACGGAGCTTCGAGGAAACTCTGCAGCGTGCAAGAAAAAAGACGGACTGGATTCGCTTTTTTTGCGCTCCTTGTACTCGTGCCATCGTCTCGGGTTCACTCCAGCGTTTAACTGTCGATTGGATACGATACATTTTGA
The DNA here is from genome assembly GCA_018749465.1 of Paracanthobrama guichenoti. Classification (NCBI taxonomy): domain Eukaryota; kingdom Metazoa; phylum Chordata; class Actinopteri; order Cypriniformes; family Gobionidae; genus Paracanthobrama; species Paracanthobrama guichenoti. Next base: position 15,043,946 of record CM031960.1, on the reverse strand, counting down.
CTATTTGTGGGGCTTTGTTTTGAACATTTAACATTCCCACGTCGTCTTTGTAAAACGTTTATCTGCGTTTAAAAGAATAAGATTTAGGATTTAAAGAGATAGTTCGGCTTAACCAAAAATAAAAACAGTGTCATCATTTACTCACCCTCACGTTGTTCCAAACCCGTTTGACTTTCTTTCTTTAGTGGAACACAAAAGGAGATGTTAGGCTGTATGTTAAGGTCTGACAGCATAAATCACCATTCACTTTCAGTGCACCTTATTTTTTTCCATACAATGAAAGTGAATGGTGACTGAAAAAAGTAAAGTCATACAGGTTTGAATCAACAAGAAGGTGAGTAAGTTAAATGATGACAGGTTTTTAATTGTTGATGTTAACCTTTGTAACATTAAGTGCATGCATTTTGTTTATTGGAAAAGATCTCCATATGAGAATAATGTTTGGTATCAGGGATATGTTTTAATTAACTTTAAACCCCCTTTTCTAGGATTCTTGTAGCATTCTTATTGGCAGGATTAGGCGTTTTCAGCAGTATTTTCAGTCCCCATAGCGACTGTCTGGCCGTCTGCATGTAATGCCGAAGTGCAGTCACAGAAATAGGATAATTTGTGCAAAAATCAACCTAAGAAATGGTCAAAATCACACGCAGCGCGCCGGAGCTGCTCGGCCGTTGTCATGGATAACATGTTGGGCACCCTGTCTTGGTCAGCGGGATGTCCTGCAGATTGAGCCGGGCACCCCGCGGAGCCACGGAGCGGCCTTTAAAATTGACCCCCCGTGGAGGACCGGGGCCCCTCTTGTCTCGTCTGAGCGCACGCCTGGAGACCGCTTTTAAATGTGCTTCTGGTGTCCCAGAGAGAGAGGCCGCTGACACGAAGGGGCGAAAGCTCACCGCAGTGGTCCCTTTTTCTCGGATAAATTCAAAGGAGGAAAATAGCCCACATTACAAGCTCCTTAAGGGTCAAGGACAGCTGAGACATGAATGGTTTGAAAGAGTGGCATTGTGAAATCACACAGCACACGATTACACCCTCTGTCATCTTTTTACGGATTTGCATTTTTCTTGTGCCACAATGAACAGTTCAGAATAAGACTTACAAGACATGTGGATGAAATTAATTAAGACGCTGGAGAAAAAGAGGTGTGAACGGCAAATGCGGTGGTCCTGTTTGGAATAGACACCGTTGCTATTTTAGGATGATTTTAATGAGTGGCAAATAATTCTTTGAGCTTGGATGGTTGCAAGCGATTTTGAAAAATACTGAACGTTTAGAGGAGGAACAAAATCTCATATTAGATATTATAAGGACGGAGGCCTTTGCAACACTTCATTTCACTGCTAACTGAATTCAAATGGTCTCAGTATTGGCTAGTATTTTCCTTCACGCAGCAGGGATGGCGGGAGATTGATGCCCTTACATTATTCATGTGACGATTATTCAAAATTTAGCAATAACTCAACAGCGTTTTGTCCTTTCTCTCATCCGTCTCCTCTCTCACCGTACCTAGGTATGCTGCTATTCTTATGCGACTATCATCCATTGGACAGTGCGGCCTCAGAAAGCACCCTTAAACACTCCCCCATTGTACTGTCACAAGCCTGGAGAGTTCATGTTATATTTATGTTGCCTACAGCGTATTCTCTCTGTTCTGTTCTGTTCAGCTGAACTCACGCCAACTCCTCCAGGTCCCCCCTCCACAGACAATGTTACATCTCATTGGCTTTGCCCTAGATAGGCTATTTTTGTATGAAATAATTAGACATAACTGATTTAAATACTGCAAAGCCAACACTCTTTTGTCTCGTTAACAAAGTACAGGAGAGGCACGCGCTTGCAGTGTCATTTATGTCAATCCGTACAAGGAGGTTTAAAATACAAATGCATTCAAAGCTAATGGATCTGAAGCAGGGCCAAAAAAAGGGACATTTTATTAGCTTTCCTTCAATTCGGGTTTTACTTTCGGGACCGAGCTACGGTGACCTGACCTGGTAGAGTCTATTATGGAAGCAAAAAATGTCATGAAAGCATTGCCAGAAGCTTTTAATTGTCTCAACGTGTACATCAGCAAAATATAGGATTGCTAAAATATGCCACCATACAGCACTAATTGTCCATATAAGGACAGCGCGGCGCTTAAAACAGCACGTTTTGTTTGTTACAGTGACCCCAGACCCAGACAGCCGTGCTGATGCCGAGTGCACACGGGCACACGAGGGAGAGGTGCAGAGCAGGAACGCAGATTGGGGCTGACCGCTCGGCTGCACTTTAATGTACCCTCTACTTCATCAGTCCTGATTAGCCACCATAAAAATCCAGATTGAACATTACATTTTTACTGCTGATTGTCTTCCAAACACTCTCAGGTGTTGGCGTGTTAAATGCCAGGGTGTGCATCTGTCCTCACAAGCCATTAGCTTTCTGCAGTGAGACGTCTGACTTGAAAAAGGGGACCCTCTTCAGAAACGAAAGCAATGCAGAACAAATTTCAGGCTTTTAGGCTTACTGCGTCTTGTGCCAAAACCTCAATAACAAGCCCCCCTCTAGCCCCCGTTTCCCTGGCTCTTGCCCCAGACTTACACAAAGAAACACCAGCTTTATGGACTTAGGGCATTAAAGCATAAAAAACAGCGGACGGAGAACAGGTTCGGAACACATGGCGTCAAACGCGGGACCCAATCTCGTCAGATCGCACAGGCTATACGGTTTAACGCTCCAATTCTTAGGTGCGCGGGCCGTGTTTTCAAAAGGGCACATGAAAGGGCTTAGTGAGAGAGATGAGCAACGGCGGCGAGGAGGCCGGCGCTCCAGCAAAAATGCTTTTCTGATGAGCTGCAACAATGCTCTCACTCCCACGACATCAGCTCTCTGTTGGGAGTCTCCTCCTAATTTCCTCCATCCATAATAAAAAGAGCTACATTAAACAGTGCCATTAGTGCCAGCAATTTGTTTTATTCTCCACAGAAAGAGAAATGTTATCTGTGGCGGACAAACTTAACCCAATTAAAGCTCATTGTGTATGGGGGCCTTGCTGGGTCTTCAGCTGATGCCTAGGAACGAGGGCAGAGGCAGCCAACTTTGGGGAGGGAGAGGGGAAAAAAGAGAACGGTTGGAACACGTCTGGAGAATTAGGGAAAGTAGGAGAGAGACAAATGTGCTTTCAGGAAAAAAGACGGGAAGAGAAATTATGTTTTTGTGCATGTTCCCCCCACATCAAATCCCTCCCAAGATGGTTTGATAGAGGAATACTGCACAAAATGTGCACTCAAAACGAAAAAGCACGGATACTTCGGCGCTTAAATAAATAGCTGAAGGATTCAAGTAGTGAATGTAAAACATTTGCAAAGGGGAGGAAGTGCGTACAAAGCCACACGTTCTGAGACACTCGCTCATACCTTCACATTTTTGCTGTTAATTGTTGTGATAACACCTCTCGATTACAGGGGTTTAATTATCAACATGTTTGGCTGTTAGACCAAGTACCTGGCACAGATCCTGGTGAAGGGCTCAAGGTTTCTAATGAAGATCTCACTCACAGCAGCATACAGGAGCTCAGTGTGGTGCTGTCCTAACAAAGAAGCACATTGCGTTTAGAGACGACCTGGGTATCTGTGAATTCTAACACAATAATGCCAAGAATATTCATAGTGATACATTTTGATTGATATCCAGTTGTGCGGGAATGGCAAGTGTGTGTCTCTATGGGGGAAAAGTGATTCTGTGTGATTGCGGAATTACAGTAACAGTAACTGAATCGCATGTCGTGAGACACAAATGAGGCATGTCTGCCCTTCCGTTAGGGCGAAAGCTGGTTTCACTCCGTTTGACTGGTAATCCTTCCGTCTCCTATTGCATTTATCAGCTTTAGTGGAGCTGCTTTTTGCTCGCTTATCCAAAAAAGGCCCAATCAACACCTCCCAGCTGGTGAAATGAAGCAGAACCGGGCCTCCATTACTTTGAGACGTGATGGATACTTTACAGCTGCGGTTGAGTGTCTCTGATCAGAGAGTGGAGAGACAAACAGCTGTAAAACATGCCCTACTAAAGACATACACATTTGCTGTGGCATTTTTGGATATACATTGCAGTGTATATTATACACAGAATATGTTCATTCTCAGGCAAGGCCTAAGAAACATTTAGGCAATCTTAGCACGTATTTGAAGGAGAATTCTGTGGAAAGAACCCATCCATTTATTATTTAACAGAACTCTTTTCACATAATCATTCTCATTTGGATAGCACTATTCTACCGTGAATTGTGTCTTTGAAATATCTAGTCTTATTTCTATATTTGGTTTGTAATGTAAGTTTATCTTTGTCCTCAAATACAAACATTACGTCGTTTGAAAGCAATATTGTCTCGCCCAATTTTAGAGGATATGCACAAACTAACACAAATACAGATTCTTATTATTATGAAATTGCACTAGGAACAGTAGCTACACTCAGCAAGCCTTCGTTTCATCTCCCAATGGTTCATGTCGCATGAGGAAATGATATTTACTATTATTGAGAGGAAATAAATTCGAGCTAGCAATGTGATCCAGAGAACGAAAACAATTTGTGGTGTTCATTGTGTGTTTAAATCGTATTAAATTATGTATTTCAGTGTTTCTCCTTTCAAATAAAATATAACCAAATATAATCTGAAGAAAATTTCTGTAATAGAAAAGCAAGCGCTGTTTATAGGTTTGATATACAGAACCATAAATTAAATATTGAACTGATCCGTTAAAAGTATGTTTTGTAGGCCTACAGCGCTATCTAGTGGTTTAAATGAGCGTCGTGTTTCGTGTATTATTACTGCTTCAGTTTTGTCTCTGTGGTGATTAAAGAGTTATAAATACTGCAAAAACACTTGTATTAAATTGTAATATTACCAGGTTTTGATTAAGCTCCCCTTTATTAAAAGGACAGTTTAACCAGAAATGTAAATTCTGTTATAATTTACTTACCCTCATATTCTTCCGAATCTGTGTGACTTCTGTTCTTACGTGAAACACAAAATGATGAGACTGACAGACAGTCGCCGTTTCCTAAACGCTGGATCTTTTCCCCTCAGGAACATACGAGGTGGCAGGCTTTCTGACTGTTTAAGTTCCACGTAATTGTCATGTGTGCAATTTACTTTTTCAATATTAAAAACAACAATGCAATAACAATGATCACTTAGTTTTTGAGTAGTGGTGTAGTTTCTTGAAGACTTCATTAGTTCGACTGAAATTTTACCATAATAAAACAATGTATTTTTCCTCTCAGTCCGTTTACGTTGACTATGGAAGCCATTTTTGCTGAGGAAAAAAATGACGTTTTGTTAAATCAATTACGACGTAGGCCTAAGTGGAAATTGAGACAAATTTGACAGAAGTAGTCTTACTTTATTTTTTTCTATTTATGTTTTATGACTTTTTATTTATAATCCATAAATTATGACTTATCTTGTTATTTCACTTTCTTTTTGGTCATAATTATTATATACCAAACTGCATGACCTTTAATTTCTTAAGTGGCATAAATGTGCGTCCATAGTTTAACTATATATTTCTGCCCATCTTTAGATTTATAAATTGGCTTTCCCAAAAAAATTATTTCACTCTCATATGTCTCATGTAGGCTAGTAGAAAACTCAAATCAAATCAAATGGAGTCTATCAATTGTTCAAAGGTTCAAAGAAGACCTCTTAGTTAAATCACCCACTTGAAGACAAACCTATAAGGATTGTGATAAGGTTTTCAACCTTACCATCATAATACTGAGGAAATTATCAGGTTGTTTTAATGCCATATTGAAGTCATGTCTGTTTCTGTGTATGGTTTGTTAAAGGAATAATTCACCCAAAACTTATTATTATTTACTCACCCTCATATCGCCAAAAGTGTTATATAATCTATATTTTTCTTCATTGGAACACAAAAGGTTGATTTTTGAATAATATATTGGCCATTTTTTTATATAATGAAAGTGAAAGGGGCTATTAAGCTCCACAATGAGAAACAAAACACCATAAAAGTATTCTAAATGTGATATGTACAAAAGATTTTCTGAAGCCATGCAGTGTATATGAGAAAAAAATGTATGTACAGTTTGAGAATCTGATCTATTTTAAAATAGTTTCAATAAATCAATTGATCCTGTTAAAAGAATTGGTCTGAATGTTACGGATCTGGTTCTGGAGTTCAGCTCACTAATTTGATTTCATCACAGTGGTTAACAGTTCAGCATGGAGAAGATTGTCAGTAAATTACAATCTAAATTTCAGCCTAATTTTATGAGGCTAAAGTGCAGTAACAAAAAAAACTAGTCAAATCATCTTCAGTGCTCATCATCAAATTGAGCTTTCTGGCCGAGTAAAGTGGTATGTATGGTAATAGCTTTGGTAACTAACTAATCTTAGGATTTGCATATCACCCCTACTGTCAAGCATGGTGGTTGCAGCATCTTGTTCTGGTGTTTCTTGAGCAAGAGAAACAAAAAAAGATTGAGCCAAAATCTAAAAGGGGTGCCTATATCAGTCAGCCAAAGACCTGTTCAGCAGCGACCCCTCTGTTCCAGTAGAACAATGTTCCAAAATCCAAAGTACTTGAATCCAATATAAAATTTGTCATGACCTGATAACATTTTATTAATCTGGAGTGAATTTGTACAGAGAAATATGGAATTTAATGGAATTTTTGACCAGTCAAAAATTGTTGTGAATATGGCCCCTAGAGGTCAAGAATCATCTACCATCCATCTAAATTCTAAATAGCCTTATATCATGGCCTCATACCAAAAATTGTTAGCCTAGAGATCTAGACGCACCCTAGCGGCAGGAAATCTAATTTGTAGCCAGGGTAGTCTAGCAACCCTTCTTTGGCTTGCGACCTACAAAAACCAAACTCTGGTCAGGCTAATCACATCGTGTATAGAGTCGGTGGACGGGCTTAACATAATGATGGCAGAGTTGCCGCAGTTCTGCATGCTACTTGTAAACAAAGAAGCTGGCAAACAGCGGTCTTTCGAATCGGCTTTGGCCACGACTCTGGAAGACTTGTCGTTAAGCTTTTCTTTGAGAAAAGAAAAAAAGAACGGCACTGAAGTCGTTCTTAAGAAAGGAAGATGTGTTCGGAGTTTTGCCGACCGGATACGTTAAAATAAGTTTAATCTATCAACTAGCTCCGCTTCACCTTCTTCGTTGCTCTGGTTGGTTGTAGCGCTATCCTATTGCGTGCAGAGGGAATCTGAAAGACAACCGTTTATCCCGCCTCTCGGATTGAGCCCTGCCAATGGTGAGTTCCCAGACCCAACATCTTGATGTGGGTCTGGCTTGTCAGGCAAAAAAAAAAAATTTGTATTTGAAATATATACAATCATTGTACAGAGAATAGTGCTGTTAAATAAATTCTGAAAACATTGGTGTCACTGAAATATTTCAGATTTATTCTAAAAAAAATTAGTTTACACCTGTGGAAACAAAGAACAACACCACTGAGGCTTTTTTCATATCAATACATCTTTGAACAACTCATCATGGGATCCTGAACGAAACACAGAAGTCAAATTCCTAAAAAAAATAAAACATTAAACTGCCAAAATGTTACAACTGTCCCACAAGACAATATTGGCCTATGATTTATTCGGGTGTCCTGAGAGAATCAAGGGAGCAGGCGTCGTGGTGGACGTGGACCTGAACCTGGTCAAAAAGATTCAATAAAAGGCACCAAAAGAAAAGACAAATTAGTGACAGATCCTTCCAAAAAGACAAATTAGTGACAGAAGTGCTGACCTGTTGGGGCTCCCATATGAAGGCTCCTGAGTGAAGGTGGTGGTACTCTAGGACCACGGGGTCCATTCTGCGGTGGGGGTCCACAAATAAGTGGTGCCTTTAGCAATGCATGAGGGCCTGGATGCTGCAATAGTCCTCTAGAGGGCTGGAAACCAAGAGGCGGTGTGTCAAGCAAAGGGGCACGGGTGGGAGATGGCCTGTGTGTAGGTGCTGGGCCTAAGAGAGGTTGTGGCTTGTCAAGACTGTGAGTGGCTGCTGGCCCTCTAGGTGGCTGAGGACTAAATGAAGGTCCGTGAGAGACTAAAGGGGCCCGAGAGGGTAAAAGACTGTGAGGGGCAGTTGGTCTGTGGGAAGGTGGCTTTAGATTATGCATTGAAAGCAAAGGAGGTGGTTTCGTCTTAGGATACGAGCCTGGAAACACAGGGAATAATGCATTCAAATACAAGTATCACAAACAGGTTTAACGTATTAGTTTTTTTTTCTTTAAAGTAATATATTTATTTTTTCTTTCATCACTCTATTTCATCCTGTGCCCCAAAAACGAACCTTGCAATCCCATGTGATGGCCTGGGGGTGCATCTCCTGACCCTGAGGGTGGGTTTGTCAGCTCTCTTGGTGGTCCAGAACCAGCAGGCAGAAGTGGTGGAGGCTTTCCTAACCCTGGAGGCAGGCTGTTTATCACAGGAGCAACCTCACTGTCAATTTCAGGAGAAGATACTGGGGAAGAAAGGAACAAATTAGTAATAAAGAGATCATGTTTCTATATAGAAATAAAAATATATATACACAATGCAATCGACAGACTGGCTGTTACTTTTTTATTTTATATTTAAAACATTTTAATAATTTAATTTAATATACAAGTTAAACAATTACACAACACAAAATTATACAATTAACTGTATAATCTTATCAAATACAATTATTTACATGTAATTTAATTATCATTCATTTTAAATGAAATAAAGTGCTAGTGACAGACCGATATATCATCAATAGCCCCTTTCACACATAGTCTTTACTGGTAAATTACCGTTAAGAGAGCATATGTAAACAAGACCTTTTCAAAAATACCAGTACATCGGTTCTGGCAAGCTGTAACATCACCGGTATGATCACTAGAAGTCTGCTTTGGGTCAATCATAAAGCTCTTATGGAGATGACGTGATTACTCCGTGCAGTTTACAGTAAGCTCTGCTGTTTTTGAATAGTTTTTCAACGTAAATATGCACTAGATGGATTACGATCTTTGACCGTTGAATTATACAGTTCATAATACATTGAGTTTAAGGTGATTAAATTATAATGTGCAAATGGGAATTACACACTTATAAAGAAAACACAATATAAATGTATCTAGACCAGGACATGGAAGCATGTTCACCTCGCAGATGGTCCTGGCGGTTCTGAAGATATTCGGCCAGTGTGTTGAGCTCCTCTGGGTACAGGTGCAACCCTTCGGCCAGGAGAAAGAGCAGCTGGCGGGTGGCAGAGGGAACAGTGTGGCGCTCCAGCTTGCCACGCTCCAGGTAGTCCTCTGTCAGCTCAGCCGCCCGTGCCGCTGCCTCCGTGGGGTCCAGCACCCGCCGTGAACCGCTCAAGCGCCCGAACTCCACCAGCACAAACTCCATGGCCTGTTCTTTGGGCATGTTTCGATGAACTGCAGAGAGGCAGAGGAAGGGTCAGCAAAAGGAGGGGGGGGGGTTACATATGGTGCTCAGTGTGAGCCGCTGCAGTCTAAGCAGTGTGCACAAGAGTTCTACCACATCAGCAACATGCTGCAGTTTGGCAACCACTGCTTAACCCAATTACAGCATTAAAATTCAGTATGCGCTCAAAGGACACATTCATGAGCACACTTGTAAGTTGTAAGTAAAGGGACAAAACAGATTTCAAGTTTATATAAGACTGCTTTTAAAAGTTGTGTTGGACAAATATGAGGAAGACAATGTACATGAGATAAATCTTTTATACTTTTTATCATTGGTCTTGGTCACGTCATTCAGTCTTGACATATGCCATTCAGCAATAATGAATTCCTACACTAGGAAAATTCAACAATTCAGTTGACGAGTTTAAAAGGATGGATCTGCGTTTTAATACATTCAATATTGAAGTAACATTTTGAGAGTAAAACTATTTAACAATTTATTATAATATTTGGTGTAAAGGCTGAAATGCACTACATAAAATTCGGTTTTTAGCTTCAGATACTTTATTCCAGCCATTTGGAGGATGTCAAACAGTTTGATATTTTGGGCAGATTTTAGAACACATTGTTTTCATTTGTCATATATCTTCTGTTGAGTTTGAAACGACTTGAAAGTCTGGTCGAGTGCGTAGCATTTCAAAATGTGTAAAAAGTGTATACCAGCCTTAAGAGAACAAGCAAGGTGAGGTTTTATAGGAATTAAAAAAAACATTCATAATAAAAAACATCTGATCTACTTTATATATTATTAACGGTGGTTTTTTAACTAATAATTAAGTGGTGGGCATTAATTATAATATCAGAATTAGGGCATTTCATCCATTTTTATGTGATGTTAATGTGATTGTTTAGATGTTTTTTTTTTTACATACATGTGTGTCTAATTGATGAATTATTGCTTGGTTTTAATGATGAAAACATTTCAAAACTATTGATTTGGTCAAATATTTGTGCCCAAACCTGTTATAATAATGTCCGTTTTTGTAAGGAATGTATGCTTAATTTATTTGGACGCCTCAAAATTATGTCTGTGTAAGAGTAAAACAGTTGCAAAACTACAAGTTATTGTATGGTTTAATTTGGGGTATTGTGAATAAATGTTTTCTTCAAAACAAAGGACTTTAAAAAAAACACACACACACACACACAACAGCTGAGATGTGGCCGCAATGGCGTAAAAAAACAAACAAAAAAGAAACATGAGGAAACCATTTTAAAATGTCTTTTCTGATATTTTTTCCTTTTCTCTAAAAAGTTTTTCCTAACAAAGCATGTTTTACTCTAAGATCCAGTTTGTGTGTTTGTAATCTTGTTTTTAACTGCCACAAGATACACCAACAGCCTTTTTTTTTTTGCAAAGTCTGCATTACATTGAGATGACATCGACATTTTTTGCAGTTTATATAAATTAACTTTTTGAGCTGTTCTGAAAGTTACAGTACATTTTTAGAATATATAACTGCATGTCTTTTTGGTGCAATCACAGGAGTAAATTATCATACTAGTTAAGGTTTTGTAATTTATCATATGGGGGAAAAAATATTATTTGATACAATAATATCAAATTGCCCACCACCAAGTCCAGGTATTTTCTCTGTAGCTATTATATAAGGTTATATAATATTATTATTGTTCGAAATAAAAGTGGTTTTGTTGCGAGATAAATTGTGGGAGTCGGGACTTACTTTTGAGGGACTCTGAAAATATGATTACTGTGCACGAGGAGAGAGTTACATTAGTCTGCTCGACGAGAATACATAAGGGGGAACCGTCGGAGCGGACATCTTGGAGGGCCCGGGTCAGGCCTGATTCCACCTGCAGGTAAAGCATTTCCACCGAGAGGCCACGTTCCTGCAAACACTGGCCTATCGATTTGGGGTAATCCCTTTGAAAGAAGAAGAAGAGATCTGGTTATTGAGCACCATGCTTCAGGGCATGACGTGAGGAAATGTGAGGTTGTTGGGTGTGGCCTGGCTTATAAATGCAGTAATGAAAGAGTAGAGATTTAATGAATAAACCAAAACATATCTGCTTAGCATTTTAAAAGTGTATTAAATATTAGAAAATTAAATAAGGGCGTTTCATTTGTTTTAGCTGAATAAATGCTTTTATGAGTGGCATTAGTCTTTGAGAGAAAAATCCTCAAAAGACATTAAAATAAGTGATCAATGTTTAAATATGAGGTAAAAAGTTACGTACTAATATAATTTACACAACTAAATGACCAATATAGTGTATATTGTAAAATAGATTTGATTCAAATGTGAAATACTTCCATCACTTAACACAAAGAATAAATATTAATCAGATCACATAAATGGGACTGTAAATAATTAATTTTAGTTAAGGTATATAAAAAAAAAAAAAAAAAAAACTCCATGTTTAAATACGCATTTATCGTTTTGTTAGTAGAACATTTGAGAGGTTGCGTTTTTGTCTAATTACTTCATATAACTATGGCTTGATTGCTGAACATTTTTATCATCTTCTCAAAGAAGCTCCTTTGTATTTTGTTAAATAAACAAGGATTGTCTGGACATTTATTCTTTCATGAAAAAAAAAGTGAAAGTTTGTGTAGGAGAGTGAAAATGTACATGAATAAAAGTTTTGCATCATGCAAATAAAAACAACAAATTCTCCTGCTTTTTAAGCATATTTAATATTTAAAATGTCTTTTTATTATTGCCCTTTTTTAGAAATGTGAAAATAAAATTTAGATTGTAAAATCAAAATGTTTAACAGCAGGGCCTAAAAAGCATATTCTTACTGCGCTTTTTAGGGCAGGCCTCTAAAGACCCCATTAGCCTTTAGATTTAAATTGAACGCAACATGACGCAGTGGTACCATAAAATGACCACCATGTTTTTCCGTGGCTTTGAGATTAGGATTTTAAGTTTGTTAATACAGCTTGTTTTTGATTATTTTCTTTGTCTTTTTGTGAGACCACAGGGAGTAAACATTTGTTTGATTTGCTGGATAAATATAATTTACACAACATACAAATCAACTTTTGGACTTTTTTTTTATTATTAAATTAACCTTTTTTTTTTTTGGGAAACTTCTAGATTTTGTCAAAATATTATGCTCAGGTTTCATTTAATGCTCAAAGGTTTTCATTTTAACAGTCAGTGATTGATTTTGTTTTGTTTTTTTCCGCTGGGAATAGCAGTGTATTCATTTATAAAGACTATAGAGTGACTGAAAGTGAATTGTAAAGAATAAGTGTGTTCACACTTGGCATGTTTGGTTCGATTAAAACAAACCCTAGTGCGATTGCTCTGTGAGTGTGGTTCATTTGAATAAGTGTGATCGCTGCCATCCGAACCCTGGTGTGCACCAAACAAGTGGACCGAGTCCGAGGACGAACTCTGGTGCAGTCCGAATGATTTATGGACGCAACACAGACCAAAGACACGCAAACAAACCAAAAACAAGACATGATTGTAGCTTTCCTGTAGCTCAAACAATAAGAGCATGGCGCTAACAACGCCATGGGTTCGATTCCCAGGGAAAGCAAGAACTGACAAAAAAAAATTAAAAATGTGTACCTTGAATGCAATGCAAGTCGCTTTGGATAAAAGCATCTGCCAAATGCGTAAATGTAAATGATGTCACAACATGCACCCCTAAAAAAGGCAGAATACTCAAGCATAACTGTTGCCCATCACAGTTCGGCACAGGCATCAGAACCGCATCTCCTCGCAGCAGATCTTAGTTTGTGTGTGTGATGGAGGGATTCCTGCCGCTGTTTTGACTCCTTTACACATTTTACAAGCTCTTCACGAGTTCTCAGATGGTCATCATACATATACCACATACACCGAGTGCATTTATCCCAGCACACAGCATTGTTTTGGATGTTTGTTAAGTTCCATTGCGAAATATACATAATAAAAGCCGACAATCAGGTTGTGAACAAATCACTATGCCCTTAGGTTCGGTGTTAAAATGCCAAAGTGAACGCCAAGCGGACCAGGACTTTTGGTCCGGACCAAAAAAAGCAAGCGAACAAAACTACAAGTGTGAACACACCCTAAGAAGCAGAGATTTATGTTAAACAGTGGACAAATTTAGAATCCTGGATTTTTTTTTAACTTAAAGACACATTTAAATGACTTATAATAATAGCATATCAAGGATGACTCCTGATAAACATCTTAATACTGACAAATCCCATCAGTCTAACATCTAACAATAACAAAGCCCATTCACACAACAGAGACTTTTCAGAAAACTAAACTAGCATTGCACAAAATGGGTAAACATGTCCCATATTTTCATGTGCTAACTCTGGGGGGGAAAAAAAAGTCTGAAATTACATTTCCATTTAATACATAAAAGAAGCAAGCTTCACATAAAAATAACACAAGATAAAAGGTATATACTCACACATTCTGGTTATTCACTGACAGGACGACACAGTCTGCAGGCTGTCTAGCAGCATCTCCATGCAGCTGCTGCAAGAACTTCTCATATATGGCAGTGCGCTGAACTGATGCCTCATACTCTTCAGGTGAAACAGCTGATACAAACAAAGTTGCTCAGAAAAGATTTCCCATAATGGAAACAACAGTAACAGTGAGAAATCAAGTTCTTTACTGAAAAAACATTAAATGAAAAATAATACCAGATGACTGATGTGGTGAATGCCCATAATCTGCTGTGCCAGAGTACTCAATCCCTTCTTCTAAGCTTTCAAAACTGAAAATTGAGGTAAGATTGAAGGGAAAGGTGTTTAGTTTGAGTTCAGATCAGTAATGAATTGCTCACAAAGTAATAAATGTATATTTGTGTGAAACAGACAAGTCAAAATACCCCATATATGGGATTTAAAGGGATAGTTCACCCAAAGATGAAAATCCTGTCATTAATTTCTCACCGTCATGTCGTTCCAAACCCTCAAGACTTTCGTTCATCTTCGGAACACAAATGAAGATCTTTTTAATGGAATCTGAGAACTTTCACTGTTGTTAGTTTCACTCAAACCATCCTTGTTCACATTACTTAAAAACCTCATGTAACTACATGAACTAAATTTAAGTCGTTTGCATTTTGTAGAGCAAATTGTTAATTTAATAAGGTAAATTAAGTCAATAAATGTCTATAAATTTAACTTAACATTAAGTAAACTGCACATATAAATATTATGTAACAGTAACAAATTCAAATGTATTTTGTATTTACTCAAATTTTGTCAGCTTTACTTGAATTTATTTTGTTCCTACAACTAAATTGTTATTTGTACAATTACTCAATATAGTCGCGTGGAACCCACTTGACACTGCTTTTTTTTTCTTTTTTTTTTTAGTAAATCCAACAATTACATTTTTTTTGAGTTTAGACAGCTACACAACTACCAATATGACACTTTTAAAAGTTCATAAAAAGAACTAATCCATATTAATTGAGAGGTTTAGTCAAGATTTTCTGAAGAGGCATGATCGCTTTATATGATGAACAGATTGAATTTAGGCTTTTATTCATACAACTGTTCATCAACTCTCACGTGAGTTGTGGTAAACAGAATCTCAAGCATGTTTGCTTGACGTGCGAGAACCAACGAGGTTCATTCTCGTGTTACGCGGCATGTTTGAGCTTCAGGAACCAGTGAGGTTTGTTCTCGTGTTACGCGGCATGTTTGAGCTTCAGGAACCAGTGAGGTTCGTTCTCGTGTTACGCGGCATGTTTGAGCTTCAGGAACCAGTGAGGTTCGTTCTCGTGTTACGCGGCATGTTTGAGCTTCAGGAACCAGTGAGGTTCGTTCGTGTTACGCGGCATGTTTGAGCTTCAGGAACCAGTGAGGTTTGTTCTCGTGTTACGCGGCATGTTTGAGCTTCAGGAACCAGTGAGGTTCGTTCTCGTGTTCTGCGGCATGTTTGAGCTTCAGGAACCAGTGAGGTTCGTTCTCGTGTTCTGCGGCATGTTTGAGCTTCAGGAACCAGTGAGGTTTGTTCGTGTTCTGCGGCATGTTTGAGCTTCAGGAACCAGTGAGGTTCGTTCTCGTATTTACGCGGCATGTTTGAGCTTCAGGAACCAGTGAGGTTCGTTCTCGTGTTACGCGGCATGTTTGAGCTTCAGGAACCAGTGAGGTTTGTTCTCGTGTTACGCGGCATGTTTGAGCTTCAGGAACCAGTGAGGTTTGTTCGTGTTACGCGGCATGTTTGAGCTTCAGGAACCAGTGAGGTTCGTTCTCGTGTTACGCGGCATGTTTGAGCTTCAGGAACCAGTGAGGTTCGTTCTCGTGTTACGCGGCATGTTTGAGCTTCAGGAACCAGTGAGGTTCGTTCTCGTGTTCTGCGGCATGTTTGAGCTTCAGGAACCAGTGAGGTTCGCTCGCGTGTTACGCGGCATGTTTGAGCTTCAGGAACCAGTGAGGTTCGTTCTCGTGTTACGCGGCATGTTTGAGCTTCAGGAACCAGTGAGGTTCGTTCTCGTGTTACGCGGCATGTTTGAGCTTCAGGAACCAGTGAGGTTCGTTCTCGTGTTACGCGGCATGTTTGAGCTTCAGGAACCAGTGAGGTTCGTTCTCGTGTTCTGCGGCATGTTTGAGCTTCAGGAACCAGTGAGGTTCGTTCTCGTGTTACGCGGCATGTTTGAGCTTCAGGAACCAGTGAGGTTCGTTCTCGTGTTACGCGGCATGTTTGAGCTTCAGGAACCAGTGAGGTTCGTTCTCGTGTTACGCGGCATGTTTGAGCTTCAGGAACCAGTGAGGTTCGTTCTCGTGTTACGGCATGTTTGAGCTTCAGGAACCAGTGAGGTTCGTTCTCGTGTTACGCGGCATGTTTGAGCTTCAGGAACCAGTGAGGTTCGTTCTCGTGTTACGCGGCATGTTTGAGCTTCAGGAACCAGTGAGGTTCGTTCTCGTGTTACGCGGCATGTTTGAGCTTCAGGAACCAGTGAGGTTCGTTCTCGTGTTACGCGGCATGTTTGAGCTTCAGGAACCAGTGAGGTTTGTTCTCGTGCGTCAAGCAGGTTCAGCTGAGCTTCTGTTTATGTTTGCTTATTAATGTTTATATGTGAATAAAATACTAAATTCAATCCATTCATCATACAAAAGCAATCAAGTCTTTACAGAAAATTTTGACTATAACGCTTGATATATTTGGATTAGTTTAACAATCTCTTTATTAACTTTTTGAAGCGTCACAGTGATAGTTGCGTAGCTGTCAGTGGAGGGACAGAAAGCTCTCAGATTTCATCAAAAAAACTGTTACGAAGATGAACTAAAGTCTTACGGGTTTGAAACGACATGAGGGGGAGAAATTAATGACAGAATTTTCATCTTTGGGTGAACTAACCCTTTAAAGCCAGAAATAAAATGGCACCTTATTGACTTTACAAATAACACAATTTTAGTCGCATTTAAGCTACCTTTCAGACTGCGGAAGGTCATCTTTTCTGTCCTCCCTCATAGGATATGGTGGTCTTCGAAAAGATCTGAGAGGTTTTGGGACATTGCATTGAGTAAATCCACTTTATTATAATAACTATAACATCAGCAACGTAAAACGTAGGCTGTGTTTTAGACCCTAGTAAGTTTCCTAACTAGACAGCACTTAAAAACAATTGTAACTCTTCAAACGTTCCAAACACATATAGCCAAAGACTTAAAGCGCAAAAACGCGGAGGCAGCCCAAGTGTTTTGAAACAAAGCCTGTAACGTTACTCACACACCTTCCTCCACTGTGTTTTGGTGGTGGTCGTCTGCCCCCAGCTTTCTGCGCCCACGCCGACATTTGATTTCTTCTAAATGAACTGCAGTTATAATAATTATAATAAACAACCTCAATTTACATAATATCGCGCCGTGCAAGACACAATTGAGTTTTGGTTGCACAGCAAATCCTCCATCTACTCAACTATTATTTTTTATAAAACAAACCTATGGTCTATTGGTAAAATAACGTCTAATATTTGCGATATTTGTCAAATTGTTGAAATGAAAACACCGAATTGTTGTGTAGCCAATCTTACCTTTGTAGCTCTTCAGGTAACGTATATTTCCGCTGCTTTATATCGCGATGAACGGATTAATTTGTCATCTCTAACGAGATCAGTACATACTAAGATTATTCTTAGGTGAAAATTGTGTATAATAGAGATGAATCCGAATCACTGCTCAAGGATTCCGCCAAAGGACCTGCTACACTCTCGGTCTGACTTCCTTTCGATGAACAAGTGTATTTGAGAAAGCGTGTGGCGCCTCCTATCGGACAGGCAGACACACGACGATACCAATGACGTCATTACACAGCCTGCTCAGTCCTACGGGGAGGATTCACAAGGCCATACCTGGGTCTGTTTAAGAGTAAGCAAGCGGATAACCTCAACTTTCGGTTCCAAAAACGGAGTTAACTTTCAGGGTATGCAAGTAACCATGGCAACTCACTCTCTGAACATAACCTGCTCCGGAGCAGCTCATGTTCCAGGGTTAGTTTGCTTAAGCGCTAGTCAGATATTTATATAATTAATATAGTTGTTAATATAACCAAATTTGTTTCAGTTATTTAATATGCAATATTATATATTAATTCTAAAGAATTAGAATACAAATATTATAACAACGTAATGTTTAAATGTTAATTCAATTCAAATATATTTATTTATTATTTTATTGTCATCTCACACATGGATCTGCATTCAATTAATTAGCATCAAACAAACAATATAAACCTTATTCTCAGTGAATAAAGATTACTTATTAAATGAAGAGATTGAAAGCGACAATCGTGCAACACATAAAACAGACATTTATTACAAACATCACAATTCAAAAAAATGAAAGATTCTTAATTCAATCATACTCTCTTATCTTTGGGAGCGTTGGAGAGTTCAGTCTCTGTAACTGCTTATGAAAGTTCACATTTAGCATCAGCAGCATTAGGACACTGATATGTGCATTAACCATGGCAGAAAACACATGAAATTACCCCAAATCTCATCTAAGGATTGCCTTTCAGTCTGATGGGATCAGTTCTCACTCAGTTCTGTCATTTTACCTAATGTAATTTGGCTTCATTTATTTCTAAATGGACTTTGCATTATACATCAACATAAAATACTATTATTAAAAAAACAAAAATCACAGTGTCTTGATTCATCAAGACCTTTTGCAATCATATTCAGAATGTGGGGCAATCAAATCAGAACTGTTTCAAGTACAATCAAGTCTGATGGGAGGGGAATAATAATTGGTTTTCTGAGGCAGACATGAACATTAAGAGGAAACAAAGTGGTTAAGACACTACTGCCGTTTCCTGTTGAGATTGTAACATGGAATTAAAAAAAAAAAAAAAGATGAGGGAAGTCACATATATATTTAACAACTCTGAACAGACACACAGTAGACCCTGACCAGAGCTTGAGGGGAGAAACTCAAAGACAGATCAGCATGTGACGGATGCATTTGTTCCATAATTTATCTGTTCCTGGAAAAGCATATTAAAAATTCCCCAGAAGCCTTTTAACCTCCAGGTTTGCTCAACAGCCCTCTGATTGGGGCCATCTTGGAGTGCAACAGTGTAGTTTTCACTCTCTTCTTCCCTCCAGTTTTAAGGAAGGTCTACTCCATCTTTAAAAGGTCCACGCCACTGCATCCAATCCTGAGACGGCATCATGATTCGATTGGTCAGGTTGATCTCTCAGACAGAGGGGACTGGACAGGATGGAAACTTGAGGGGGGAAAAGTCCACATCTAGGGTTGGTGGGCTGATGTCAGGACACGTGGGAAATGAGTCTGACTCGTGTCTGGATGTCTTGGCGACACAGTGGGCACGTTTCCAGCTGTAAGGCACACTCCATACACATCCCACTGAAGACATAACACAAAGAAACCGAAGATGAGTAAATTATTCAGCACAAAGAGGTGATATGACAGTAATCAACAATAGGCTTAAATGTCCCATTAAATCACTTGACTGATTCAATCTTTAAAACCCTAATATATTAACTCTGTTAAATATAATCTTTAGCGATCTCAAAATAAATATCCATTTTCCATTATAATATAATAATCACTCATATTTTTCCTATTAATTAAGTTATAAGCCATGAACCAATCACAACATTACAATATTTGATTTGAAGCAAAAAGTAATTAAAAATCAGACAAAAGAAAAAAGGTGTGAATAAAAAGGGAATGAGGTAAAAGAACTACAATCTAATGAAGCACTGCAAATGACATAATCGAATAAAATAAAATGACTAAAAATATTTAGCAGAATTGTGGGTAATGTAGTTTCTCCACCAGGAATTCCACTGTTAAACAGGACTATTTAAAAAATGAGTTGAAGCAATGTAGGCTGATGGCTTAAACAAAAAGCAAATAACACAGATTAACAACCTCATAGCTCACAGTAGGTCTGTCTTTAACAGTTTACAAGTTATCATTAAAAATCAATTCACCTAATGAAAATTAACAGGATTTTTACTTCAGGTACCCGACTGTTGCACTCTATAGGCTTCTTACGTCACAGTTAATGAACAATAATTGGCTACTTGCTATTATGAAAAGGCATATAACAATAGCTATCAGGTTACTATGGAGTTCATTTTGTGGGGCTAATGCTATTTCATGCATTCTAACTTATTTACACTGTTAAAGAGTTGGATTCTCATGCTAAACATGGCCAAAATAATTTAAAAAAACAAGTTGGACGTATGATGGAGTATTTCTGTACCAAATACACTGTACACAGTTACATAGTTTTTTTTCCAAGTATGGCGCTGTATGACAGCATAAAGGGCAGAATTCCTTGTATGGGCACTTGTCCCGGATGAACGCATGCACACATGAAGCTCCATCAACGAGCTTCATTCGGGTTACGGGGCAGCGCTGTCATTTTGTTTTTAGACCAACAATGTCACTGAAGAAGTGTGTTTTTGATTCTGAGGGAAAGATAACTTTGTTCAGCTTCCCAAAGAACCTAGTGTTAAGGAAACAGTGGATGCAGTTTGTTTTTCCGGAGCAGCAATGGATTCTGCAAGTGTGTTTGTTTGTTCCCGGTCATGAGTCGAATTCACAGGCGTTGAGTGAAACTGCATCAAATGTCAATGATTTGTTGGCAATCGGTGCACAAAAGAATTTAATGTAAACAACACGAACATATAGTGAATTGAAAGTTATCCAGGGATAATGCCATGATGTATTGTGTACGTGTGTGTGTTGTGTCCGTGACTCTTTAGCTCCGCCCACTGCACGCCTACACAAGTTCATCTGTTTTTGGAAGGAATCGTTACAGCGCATCTGTCTTTTATAAATCTGAAAACTAAAGACTCTTCAGAGATATGAAGGATGCAATACTACTTTATAGGTACTCAAGATTAACATGAAACTGTGTGTTATGTACCCTTTAATAACATACTACAATGAAATTCCTAATAGGTTTATTATCTTATTTTGCTCATTTTGGCATAATGCAAGGTAAAATCTAGAATACAAAAACAAACAACATGTTCTAAATGTCTTAATTCTCATAGCAACAGTTGGTTTTATCTAATCCAATTCAGCCAAGCACACCAATCCAGCTTTGTTGAGCAAACTGTGAACATCCCTTTACCCATAAACCCAGTGGTGTAAACACTGATTCTATATGCTGAACTTTGTACCTGTGCAAACAGGGTCTCAGTTCAGTGTCTGCCATCTGGTCACAGCAGAGGGTGCAGCAGTTATCTCTGATGCTAACCTGCTTGAGCAAAGCCAGACGCCTGTGTCTGAAATAAAAGACAGAGAGAGAGCAATTTTATGTGCTTTGTTTGGCATGAATTGTACAAGTCACCTGCTTTAGGTTATAACTAATACATTATTCACATCCACAACATAACAGTCATTGATCATTTGCTCTGTGTACAGAAATCTAGTAAACAGTGCAAACCTGGGCAGAATGATTTTCTCGTCTGATGCGAGCGAGGCAAACTCATTAAATGTGTTGAATTTAATGGAGGGGGGATGGCGGAAGGGCTTGGCTCCGAAGTTGAACTCACACTGTTGGTAGGACATGAAACTGGCTGCAGCGAAAAAGCCAGACCTAAGACAAGGTAAAGCAAGTGTTCAAAAATCTCCATAAAGATTTGTTTTGAGTCTTGTGGTAAAGAAATTGAGTCTTGCTTACGTGGCAGAGGAGAACACCTGCTTCTCAGGAGGCAGCTGGTGTCCGTTTAGATAGAAAATCATCTGCTTCTTGCTGAGGTCCAGCAGGAAGCCTATGGCATCACCTAGAAATTCCAGAGAACACTGCTCACAAATCTTTGCAAACAACTTTTTTCCCTAAAATGATGAAATACACTGAATGTAACAAATCATCAAATAATTGAAGAACTTATGTGCTGAACAGGAAGCGCCGCACAAACCTTCTTTCCAGCAGGGGTGGGAGTGAGGTTTACTGCGAGCGTTGTACCAGATCAGCTGCCTGCAGCCATCATACGCACATGAGTACTCATCATCTCCAATCCCATAACCTTCCTGTACAAACACGCAAATATGTTCTCCATCACTAAAGTTTCTCTCTTCAGTTATGTGATACAGAATAATTATTGATTTTAATGTACCTAAAAAAAAAAATTGTATATAACAGGCCTAGTCTTTTTTTTAATTTTTTTATGATAGCCAAAATGCACACACAAAATAATAATATTAATTATAATAGTTACAATTCAAATTATTTTAAAAATACACTACCACTTAAAAGTTTGGGGTCAGTAAGTTTTTTTATGTTTTTGAAATAAGTCTCTTATTCTCATCAAGGCTGTTTTTATTTGATCAATAATACAGTCAAAACCAATAATACAGTGAAATATTATTACAATTTAACATAACTGTTTTCTATTTTAATATATTTAAAAATGTAATTTATTCCTGTCATAGCAAAGCTGAATTTCTAGCATCATTACTCCAGTCTTCAGTGTCACATGATCCTTCAGAAATCATTCTAATATGCTTATCAGAGTTGAAAACAGTTGTGCTGCTTAATATTTTTGTGAAACTAATGCATTTTTTCAGATTCTTTGATGAATAGAAACAGCTAAAAAGAACAGCATTTATTATCAGTGTCTTTACTGTCATTTTTAATCAAGCATCCTTGCTGAATTCTTCCCAACAAAACATCATAGTAATCCCAAATTTCTGTATATTATATTAAATTAAATATAATTTTCAGCACTGTATATCAAATTGGAATGTTCATATAAACACTGCGCTCTTCATTTTAATATGAGTACATAAAACTAAGAATGAGAGAAAGCACAAATAAATAACCAGAAACGCACATGGTTAAGAAACTTGCTGTCCTTGGTTGCCCAGCCAATTTGCATGACGCCAGAGGTGATAACCGTGACCTCATAGTACCAAACCCCAGAATCCACACAGAACGTGCAGCGGACGCTCTCAAATGATGACGCATCACAACGTGCCTAAGGAAAAAAAAAGATTGCTCATGTTAGACATACATTTTTAAGATTGATGGATAAACTAAATCACAATACATTGCTTGTTTTTTTAAAGATTATAACTAGTTGATCTTCCACAATAGGTGAACACGTTAAGGCAGTGGTTCCCAAACTGGGGGGTGCCCCCCAGAGTTGTAAAAAGGGGGGCATACAACCATATTTCACTATCGGTTAAGATTAAAAGACTCCTGTATACTGAGCCTTGCTTAAGGGAGAGTGTACAGTCAGCAGATTTCTCCACAAAAGGGGGGCCAAGCAGAAAATATTTGAGGCATGCTTAGAACTGGTACAGAAGTGAACAAAAGAGGTTTTGTTTATAGTTTATAGTATATAGTATATTTTGTTTATAGTGACTGGAAGAGAAACTGCTCCTTATGAGTAAGAATGCAAAGAACTCATTACTCCACAACATCGCTCATGTCCTGTGTGTACATTTAATTGGTTTCGGTTTGCTTTTTTAAATTTGCATTTTGGAAGAGGTCTGAATAAATGTATTTTAGTTACCATTAATAGTGCAGTTTGTTCCATTCTGTTAAACACATCTTACAATATCTAAATCAATTTAGCAGAATGTTACCCACAATTACAATAACAGTGTTTCTCTCACCTCAAGTCCAGTAGGAGATATCTTGAGATATTCGCTGACGTCATTACTGTTCAGCATGGCATTGATGTTGTTTAAGTTGACCTTCTCATAGGTAAACTGGCGTCCCTCTTTAATAACTACGTGCCAAAGGGTAAAAAAAGATAAAATTATCAGTGAGAAACAATACACAAGCATTAATATAATATAATATTTGACTTAAATTACAAAACCGTCACAAAATACAAACAGTTAAGCTAATTATTAATACTAATACTACTTGTTTTAGTATTAATAAAAAAAGTTATGCATGCCATTGCACTGAAAGTTACTCACAGAGGTTATCAAGACTCCACTGGGCACAGAAGCCCACTTGACGCTTTAGGTAGTCTGGATGATCTGCCCAGGACTCCAGAACAGACAAACGGTCACTGATACATGATTCCGACACTGTTAACTTGTTTTCACCTGAGACAAAGACAGGCTCTCATTAAAGTACCTTTTCTTTCCAAAAAAAGTGCCTGTTTGAACATTTTGAAAACACTGGTTAGACTTACTGGTTTGAGAGAACTTCTCCAAAGCGATGAGAGCAAACAGCATGACAGTGGGATGGGCCTCAGAGCTCTAGAAGACCAATACGACCACATTAATGGCTATGATATCAGCATTAAAGCATATTAATATAAAGGAGTTAAGATGATCTCAGACTCCAAACTGGAATGAGACACTGTTCAGATGAGCTTTAAAGGGGCCAAATACTACACTTTCAAGCATTTAAATTTTTACAAATAAAAAAAGTCCATTAATAATTTTAAAAGTTTCCTAATTTACAGAATGTAAGCAATTATACATTATATATATTCCGTGTGTCCACCGCCGGAACTTTCCCCAGGAACTAGACTTCGGGGTGGTACTCCGTGTGTTTCAAACGCAGGAACCACAATCTAAATGAAGTTCCAGGTAAACACTGAAACCCTTAAAACAGCCCTGCTTGCGAGGTAGTACTTTTTCAAAGTTAAGGAACTTTCAGGGGTGGGACTTGGGCGCTAAGCATGCTGATTGGTTGAGTTCACGCAGCATTTTATTTCAACCTAAAAGTCTGTTGTGGTGCGTGCAGTAAGAGTTGTTTGCTATTCGAATCAACAATGGAGTTTAAAAAATACGACCGGTGGACCGACGACGAGGTTCAGGCTTTATTAAGTTTATTTGTGGAGGACGAAATCCGGTGGGCCCTGGAAAGTCGCGTGCAGTCCTACGTCACCGGACTAATCTTCACAGTACTTTAGACCGTGATGGAAACGCAGACAGCAGCAAAAGTTTGGGGTCAGTACAATTTTTTTAACGCTCACCAAGGCTGCATTCAATTGATCAGAAATACAGTAAAAACAGCAATATTGTGAGATATTATTACAATTTAAAATAACCATTTTCTATTTTTGTATAATTCATAATCTAATTTATTCCTGTGACGTCAAAGCTGAATTTTCAGCATCATTACTCCAGTCTTCAGTGTCACGTGATCCTTCAGAAATATGCTGATTTGGTGCTCAAGAAACACTATTATCAATCTTGAAAACACTTGTGCAGCATAACAATGTATTTTTCAGGATTCTTTGATTAATAGAAAAAGAACAAAACACATTTAAAATGGAAATCTTTACAGCATTATAAATGTCTTTACTGTCACTTTTGATCATTTTAATGTATATTTTCTAAATTAAAGTATTAATTAACCTTACTGACCCCAACGTTTTGAACGGTGGTGTATGTTAATGTGACCACACTGACGTCTAATTAACCTATTTTTTAAGTCTTTTCAGTGGACTGACATGTAAGCTTTGCGTTGTGAAAAAAAATGTGCTCAAAAGAAGAAAGAAAATTCTGTTTTCCATGATGTGACCCCTTTAATAACTACACTGTTAGTATGTGTAATAAAAACTCTCAATGCTCTCACCAAACTCTCGAGTAAGTACTCCAGAGTTCCAGGGCTGAGGAGCGCAATGCTCGCTGGACCTGTGGAAGGAAGAGTAAAAAGATGAAATACTCCAGTATTAACCAAATGATTCCTTTGGGCAATGTATTTGACCTTAAAAACAGAAACACGTATCTTCAAACTGAGAGAACTGGACAGTGTGTGCATGCATTTGTGTGTGCAGCCTCAGCAGAGCTGTCAAATCACAGGCCTCTAAGGGAGCCTGCAGCATGCTCAGGCATGACAGGTCTTCACAGACTGCAAACTCAGCTCTTTAGCTTCAGAGATGCTAGTGCAAAGATGATGTAAAACCAGATGCAACAGATCTAGGATTCATTAATTCTTCGAAATAACTGGACATCAAATGTAGTGTGTCTGCGTGTGTGAGAATGCACGTCCCTTACCAGCCAGTTTCTCAGCCAGACAGCCCAGGACTGCTGTGGTGTTGCGGTGTTTGGCTGGGATGAGGGCATCCTGACGCGCCACAGCAGCACTCAGATTCAACATGTCCGACAGCTTCTGCAGAGCATCCTGACAACACAATCAACTCTTCATCAATGCTTGAATTTGTAAATGGGTCGTCATTTTTTATGCTATTGAAAGAAGTCTTTTATGCTCACCGAGGATTTTTTTTTTTTGTATCAAAAATACAAATTACAAAAACAAATACAAAGAAATACAAATTTTAAAAAATACAAGTTTTATATTTTAATATGTTTTAAAATGTAATGTATTTAAATGGCAGAGCTGGATTTTCAGAAATTATTCTAATATTCTGATTTAGTGTTCGAGAAACATTTCTTATCATCAATGTTGAAAACAGTATTTTTGTGGGAAGCCTGTTTTTTCTTTTTTCTTTTCAGGATTCTTTGATGAATACAAAGTTTAAAGGAACAGCATTTATTTGAAAAAGAAATTTCTGTCACTTTTCATCAATTTAATGCATCCTTGCAAAATAAAAATATAAAATTCATTTTTAAAAATCTTAAATGATATATAAATCACAATATAGTTACTTCGTAGATAATCTAATTTATTAAATACTTTACCAAAAAAAGATACTTCATCTCATTTTTTTTTTTTTTTACTTGGGAAATTGATGGACTCAAGCCAAAATATGACATTTAATAAGCCAAAAGAGGACAATTAATAACAAATTAATTATAAATTTGGCATCAGTACAAAAACACTTATAACAATTTAAAATAGGCCTTAATGAATTATAAACTGTAACCAGAAACTATAAACAGTTTTTATCTTGGTATCCAACATAAAATGAGAAAAAGAAACATTTCAGAATCATTTGGATATCAATTAAAGATGAATTTTACACAAAAGCAGCATAAACACAAATACTAGGTAAATGTTGTGGTCCATTTGCAAAGTGCTAGTAAAAATAGAGCTGCATTACTGCCCATTAGTGAGAAGAGAGATGGAAATATAATATGGCAGTCAATGTTGTGTGGTAATGCAGATGTGAACTCACTTTGGTGGGCAAAGGGCATTCATCCAGTAGAAGGGTTATTACGGCTGGTCCTAGTGGGTCATCCAGAGGAATTACCCTAATCAAAGACTGCACCACTTCCAACCAGCCATCATCTAGTGTAAGAAACAGAGAGAGACAGAGACAAAAGAGGATGGGGAAGAACAAACAGAAGATCAATCTATGTGACATGCTTTGTGTATTACTGAGCCATTATTATGACTATGCTTTCAAACACCATTGAAAGTTATTGTTCAACTGATATGGGTTTTTCCAATAGCTAATGCTAACATCTTGAGAGCAGATGGTCTATGATGATGATGATGACCAAATGAGATAAATTGCTAAAATTACTACATATTATACTACAGTGCAATTCTCTTCAGGGAGTTTTGATCTCAGTCTTAAAGCCCAGGGTAACATTTCCACCTGTTCACTCCTGCATGAAGCTCTTAACAGCCACCTGACGCCACAGAGTCTCAAACCACAACATGCAGGCTCAGCTCGGGGCAACAGATGCACGTATAAATAAAATCAACAGTCATGGAGGCTTTGGCAATGGCACAAGAAAAGAGGCAAGCTGGCGACCCGCACATGACCTTGCTAAATTTTGACCCCTGATTAGAGTCTGATCCATTACAGGCCCAAACAACCTCTCAGCCTTACAGCAGTACAGGTAACATACATGAGTAATTAAAAAAAGATACAAAGTAAATTTGTTTGCAAAAAGGGTAATGAAACAGCAGTGCACTGCCCTTGTAATCACGCACAAGCAGTGTAGCTTATACACACTATCATACACCGTCTTTGTTCCTGCATTTGTGAGACTCTGAGGGACTGTAAAGTCTGCAGCTGAGCCGTGACCCACTAACTTCAGCTAATGTAACAGAACAGAGCGACGGCATGACAATGGTAGCACAGAGCACAAGCTAAACTTCAAAAGCAGCCGTCAGTAATACACACAGAGCTTCCACAGCTTCCGCTGTTAGATTAACATCCTAATAACTTAATCAGTAGCCAGAGGGTCACAACAAGCTGCACTTGTTCCCCTGACGGAAAAAATAACAAGTTGGGAACCAGGGAGTCAAGGTTTGGCTGGTTCACGTCAGCTAATAACTACTTTGTTTCTATACTGATAACTATTCAAATGTAGCTACTCATTCTATCTAAAAAACTCAACATTTAATGTTTTTGCTTTTAATTTTAGTAGATGAATTAGACATAATTTAATAAAGCAGAAAATAATGAAGGTGAAGGGCTTCTGACTGCACACTAAACTGTGATTCCAGATTATTTGGTAATAATTGGAGCTCAGGTGGTCAGTTCAAATTTGTAATGCCTGTGAAGCAAGGATGGCACCATCTAGCTTGGTTAGTTTCAAGCATCTACCATTGAGATGAATGGGAATACTAACAGATTGCTCTCTTCAGGTATTTTAGTTTTGTTTGTTTTTTTGACATCATGCGTTGAATAGCTGTCCAATCATAAAATGACCCTAAAATTTGAATTTTAAATAGACAGCAATCCGATCTCTGGAGGTGATTTGGGGGGGATAAAAAAAAAAATCTGATAAAAATTGTGATTGCAATTTAAAATGTGATTTTCTTAATTAAAATAAATAAATAAATAAAAAGCTACAGGTTGTTTGTTGTTCTGCACATTTTGGTCAAAAATATTATTATATAAAAAATAAACAAAATAAGAAACATTACTATTGTAATATACACTCACCTAAAGGGTTATTAGGAACACCATACTAATACTGTGTTTGACCCCCTTTCGCCTTCAGAACTGCCTTAATTCTACGTGGCACTGATTCAACAAGGTGCTGAAAGCATTCTTTAGAAATGTTGGCCCATATTGATAGGATAGCATCTTGCAGTTGATGGAGATTTGTGGGATGCACATCCAGGGCACGAAGCTCCCGTTCCACCACATCCCAAAGATGTTCTATTGGGTTGAGATCTGGTGACTGTGGGGGCCATTTTAGTACAGTGAACTCATTGTCATGTTCAAGAAACCAATTTGAAATGATTCGAGCTTTGTGACATGGTGCATTATCCTGCTGGAAGTAGCCATCAGAGAATGGGTACATGGTGGTCATAAAGGGATGGACATGGTCAGAAACAATGCTCACGTAGGCCGTGGCATTTAAACAATGCCCATTTGGCACTAAGGGGCCTAAAGTGTGCCAAGAAAACATCCCCCACACCATTACGCCACCACCACCAGCCTGCACAGTGGTAACAAGGCATGATGGATCCATGTTCTCATTCTGTTTACACCAAATTCTGACTCTACCATCTGAATGTCTCAACAGAAATCGAGACTCATCAGACCAGGCAACATTTTTCCAGTCTTCAACTGTCCAATTTTGGTGAGCTTGTGCAAATTGTAGCCTCTTTTTCCTATTTGTAGTAGAGATGAGTGGTACTCGGTGGGGTCTTCTGCTGTTGTAGCCCATCTGCCTCAAGGTTGTGTGTGTTGTGGCTTCACAAATGCATTAACTATTTTATAGTACAAATGTAATTACAATACCTATATTTATAGGAAATAAACGTTACGCCTCCCAAACAGAGGAGGGAGTCCCACAAACCATATGGAATCTTGGTTGAGACAAATTGATGAGAATTAGCAAAAAGTGAAAGTGAACTCGCTTATTTTAGCATATAGCGTTAAAGTCACAATACGCAATTTTTCGCTACTAGAGGTTGCTTATTCAAAGCAAAGGCGTAGCTTGACGACGCCTTGATTTCTCTGAGCTTTTATTATGCCACAGACGACCACTTCCACTTCTTCCAGTCATGTGTATGTGGGGTAACGCAGAGCTGTTTTATCACATTAGATACATTTGAGTGTGTTGAGAGTTGTTACAATGCTATTCTGTGCGTTCGCTCTGTGGCTACTATGAGACACTTGTTGCACACTGCAGTAAGCTAGATGGATATTAGGCATGGTAAAACATGGTACTCACGGTTTAAACAGTAAGACTAACTGTGCTGAGCTATATATCAATGATTAGTTTTCTGTCGAAGAAATTAAACCAAACAGTTGCTCACCTGTCTAATAAAACACATAATATATTAAAAGCGTCTTTGGTGTTTTCATGGTTTCTACAAAATAAAAACGGAAATAGAGGATAACGTGGGTATGATGTCAATGATAGGCGACGCACGGACAAGGTCCCTGTCCTGGTTAAAATTGCTTATTTCTCTGGATTTAAACATTCTTGGAAACATTTGGGCATTATGCAAGTACACAAGTCAATAAAATATATAACATTGTTCTAGTGGTCTTTGGATATTTTAATCCAAAAATCTTACATGTTGTGCCTTTAAGAATATAAGTATTGAACACAACATGTAAATGCTTCAGTATTTTAGGTGTCCTAGACTCACCTGTCTCTGCCATCTCATGCAGTGTGATCATGGAGTACGGCGGCTCTTGGTCACTGAAACAAAAGAAGAACAAATACAAAAGTTAATTTAAAAAAAGTAGAGCAACCTAATATAGAAAATGTTTGCCAGTGTGCCTCATACCCTGGGTGCATGAGCGTCTAAGCATCTTATTTAGACCTTGGCTGCTCCAGACATTAGTTATGAAAGCCTAATGGTATAATGGGTGATTGTGCGACACATGACGGATTGCTATTGGAGGGCAGACTGCCGCTGCTGGGGTTGTTTTGGCTTTAGGGTCTATGCATCCATTTTGCAGCCTGGGTCTGCAACAGTAAATCTAAGCAGCGATAGCAAAATCCCTTGAGGTGCTCCAGGAGGGAGCCCGGCACGATCAAAACACCACCAGAGACATTTAAGCAGGGAAATAAATTTGCCTCCACTCTGCGGAGTGACACCAGTGTGGTTCATTTGTCAGTCATAAATCAGTGGTTGGTGGGAATTAGGGGTGATGTTTTCAAACAGCAAATGAGGACAAGGAAAAGATAACTAAGAGGGTGGTTGAAAAAGAGAAGAAGAGAGTGTGAGAGAGGTCTAATGCCCCCAGCCATGTTTGTCTGACTGCTGTGTGATCGTTGTGTAATGGTCACACAGGGGTATGTTCTAGTTAGAGAAACACTGATTTTCTGCTTTGCACAGAACAGACACCCCCCACACACACCCTTTTCGACTCAAAGCCCCCCCAGCTCTTTTTTCTAAACACATTATTTGAAAGCCCCTATATTGGCCCAAAATAAATTTGCTCTGGTAATGCAATTATGACAATATAGCTTGTCTTGAAACCTCTTCATTAACAGAAAGTGGGAGTGTTGATAAATTAAATTAATTAAACATGATTCAGTTTGATTCTATGAAATTCAAGAGTCTGATTCTATAAAAAAAACAATACTAATTGAGAGGAAAAAAAGAATTTTGATTTTAGCTCACATTTTGATTTTTCTTGAATTAATTTTTAAATATAATTAAATTATTTATGTTATTCTGTGGCCCCCTTGGAAGTTTGCTGAGGCCCCCCAGTGGCCCCTGGGCCCCCTGGATGAACCACTGGCCAACACAATCAAGGACAGAGCTATAGGTGTGTATTTGGGTTTCAAGTTGGGGTGGATGTTATATCCGTGATGATCTTGCTGGTGATACAAAATAAAGCAACATTGTGAATACGGGTTCCTCTGACTGACTGAATTTCAGAGTTAAAACATAAAAATGGAGACAAACATTGATCCTCAAAAGTCTGAAATTATAGAGATTTTCCTAGCTATATCAACCTGCCCTAGTTTCAGGTGCAAGCACGTAAAAAACGTCTGTCAAAGGATGTGGTTGAGCAAACAAATTATATCCCAGCTGTAAGAAAAGAAAAGAAAAAGAAAAAGAAAAAAGAAAAGAAAAGAAAAGAAAAGCTCTCTCTTGTGTTCTTTAGGTGTTTTTCTTTGGAATCAAAAAACAGAAAGAAAAAAAGTCAGTGACCATAAACTATTGTAACCAGGCAATAATGCAGGTCTTATAAATAATACGGCTGGTTCAGAACCACCAAATCTGACGGCCGCATAGAATAACTTCTCGTCTAAAGTGAACATCCATCATTAGATAGCCGTAGGCCGGCTGTGTAGGAAGGTGTAAGAGCATGTGACAAAGAGGAAGAGTGACTGGCGACTCTGATATCAAGCCAAATTGTTAAAAGAAGCATGAAGAAGCGTTCCGTTACCTCAAGCTGCTGTCTTGGGCAATACATTAAGATTAAATGTGGTGCGGTGCGAAAGAAAACGAATGAATGAATAAATAAATAATGGCATGCTCATTACGGAGCTCTGACAGGCTTCTCGATAAGATCTGCACATTTAAAGCTGCATTATTACAAAAGTTAAAGCTCTTGCAGATGTTGTGTCATCCCTGTGGTAAACAATAATACTGGGGAGAAAAGCCCACAATGCAAATGTATGTTCAACATCAATAGCAAGCCAATGCTTTTAGCCAAAGATGGAGTGCCGTTATTGCTGACGCACAAGAAATGGGGAACTGAAATTGATATGACAAATGATTCATTCCTACCCAGAATTAATGACAAATCTTTGCAGATCCCCTCATCATTAAAGGTTCACTCACTTGTCAACAAGTGTCCTGATGACAGCCAGCGTGTCCAGTACCAAACCATCCACGTTTTGTTTTTTCCGACGTGGCTCGTGCGGTCCTCGACCTCGCCGGGGCGGTCTAACTGGGTCCCTGGGCCGGCTGCCTCTGGCCTCTGGGGGATCAGACACAGAGTTATCCACTCGCCTGAGCTGCCTGCGAGGGGCCGATCCCTCCTCCACATCACTGTCCTCTCTGCACACGCAGCTGTTCCCCATGGCTCCACCGGATGAGAGGCTGGGCCAAAACTGCACTGACTGCAGCTGTTCTACGGTGAGTCGTAGAACCCGCACGAGGCTCCTGCTGGCACAGAATGCAATCCAGGTGGCTACTATCATATCATTGGAAGGACTTTAGAGGGTGTCTCAGTACGGGTCGGGTAGACGTGTCGTTCATTGTGCTACTGCAGGCCATCAGCAGCCAGATGCAGACATGCAAAGCTGATGGTGCAGTCAACACACATCCTACAGTCTGGGAGGTTTTCACTCCTGAAAAAGATTATGCATCAAATTATTATCAGTGTAGACAGAAAACATGACCATGCAAAATGCAATAAAATGCTCAAAGGACACACTAATATTCTGTCGTATAGCTTGTCAAAGTAAAACACTTAAACAGTGACGACAGCCACTTATCTAATCAAGGCATTATAAATGTTATCTCTCTCTCTCTCTCTCTCTCTCTCATACACACACATATACATACATATATATAAAATCTTTGGAATATTTAAATGAGTTTTATACATATACACATATACATACACACACACACACACACACACACACACACACACACACAGCACTTTGGTCAACATTTGTTAATTAAAATGTGTCATTATTATTATTACTATTATTATTATTATTATTATATGATTATATTATTAGTATACTGTTGGTTTTATTGTGCCATTATTTGTTATATTAGTCACAATAATATCCAGGGCTTGTCTAGTGAACAATGTTTCTCTAAGGCATAAAGTTTTAAGTATCCAATACAGCACAATTATCCCAGGTCTAAAACCTAACCTGACTAATTTGATATTAACCAACATATACACAAATTACATAGTTATTAATAGCGTATAATAAATCGCATTAAACAACAGGCAGTACGTAATCAAATATACATAAACTATAGAAATATTCTTGCTAGGATCTACGATTACAGCAGTTGACAGTGTTAGCAGCGGCTAACTAACAGCTAGCACACCAAACAACTTTACGAAAACCCCCTTTAAAACACGACAATCTACTCACACATGAATGAACACTGACCAGTGTACACAATCACTGACATTTACAAACCCGCTGAAAGCTTATAAACAGCCCGCTGTCATTTCAGTAAATTAGCGTCAATAAACTTGAGTCTCTATGGCTGCGTCTCAAACTCTAGTGAGCTGCCTACGTAGGCACCATTTAAAGAGACATTTCGTCTATAAATGAAAATCTGTCATTGAGGTTTTAGAACCTGTTACTCTCTTTCTTCCATAAAACACAAAAAAAGAGATGTTAGGCAGATGGTTGGAGGCTGACAGCGTAAGTTACCATGCACTTTCATTATGAATTTGCATATAATAAAAGTGAATGGTGACTCAGGCAGTCATTCTGCCTATAATGTCTCCTTATCCACATTTTAAACCGCACATGCCCATGCCCAAATGTTACTGAAGTGAATATAATTCCAACAATGCTGTCTAGATAGGCAGCTCACTGGGTCTTGAAACACGCTTTTTCATGTCAGAAAATAAACGTTAGCAACCAACCATACAACTAGCCACACCTCCAAACAAATGAAATAAAACATCAGTTTAAAGCCTTCCTTTGACTTGCCACATACACAAACACGTCTTTGATCGTTAAACAATGTGAATATACCAGACACATGTATTTACTCACCCGGTAAAGCGGAGAATTTTCGGTAAATGCAGCAGCACTGATCCGTAGGCCGAACACAAAGACTACACGGGAAGTGTGTGTGTTCTTTACTTCTCAGTAAAGAAGTAAATGATTCGCACTCTCATTCACAACCACTTCAACAATCAACATTTTGTCTTTCCACACACAAAGACAGATCCAGCCAGTGTTTCATAATGAAAGTAGCCGCTTCACTGAAAAGTGGGAGGATTGACTGACTGGAATCAGTGTGAGATAAATAGCTAAAGGATCAATGAGCGCTCTGTGTAATGTCAGTGATGGGAAGTCAGACTCATTTCCGCGAAATGGTTCTTTTGAACAGTTCATTTTAGAGAACCGGTTCAAAAAATGATTCAGTTGTTATTTACGTCAGTACGTAATTGCGTCATCACGTGACCGTGTTGTAGGCACATTGCTGTTTAGTACGTTCTCTCGGCTCACTCGTATCCGACAGATCCGTTCTGAGTCTGGCCGACTCATGAACAATCGTTCAACTCGGTTTAGTGAACCGGTTCTCTTGGTTCATAAAAAAAGATGCGACTCAAAAGAATGATTCGTTGTGTGTGTGTCGTCGCATATTTCTATCTCCAGCACATGATGCTGCCGGACCCAACCCCTCCTAGCAACCAGTAAAACAAACCAAATTCTGCTCGACAGACAGCGTTGTGTAAACAAATTGTTAATCCCATCATCCACACATGCGTTGATAACATGACTGCAAAAAAAAGTAACAGCCAGTTAACAATTGCTTGTTTACATAGGATATGATGTATTTTATATTAAGCACCTAAAAACTTACCAGTTTGACAGAATTTTCTAAAGTAAAGTGCTATGATAGGTCAAATTAACTGTACTTAATTTTCTTATATTGAAAATTTACATTTTCTGTCATCTTTTGGAATATCTGAAAGCCAGGTTTACCTAATATATGTCATTATTAGCAGAACACATTGTACATGTTTTAATTCAAGAAGGTCCTCTTGATTCTAACGTATATTGACCCTTAAGAAAAAGTAACGAAGGTCTTGTAATTGTTTAACTATAGCATTTGTTACAATAAGGAGGTAAGACCATTGGTGACTCCTCAATGCTAAGGCCAATGTTAACCTTTTTCTTTCTTTCTTTCTTTCTTTCCTAATCTATAGCATTTGTAATGAAAAATAGCAGCAGGCGTTTAGCAACTATAGGCTAGCTACAACACGCCACCGTTGTAATATAAACCTTTAGTGAAAAATCTATTCCCTTAATAGATTATCTTTTATAAATGTATGTAGTCAAGTTTTAGTCAAAATGTTCCACAATAAATACAACATAACGTGGTGACTTCTAGTAAAGGTGGTCATGAGTAGTTTAAAAAGCTTTCTGTGCAGAATGATGTCTTTTAGTTCATGTGTGCTGCTCTAGGTCACGTTCGACTTTCTCCATGGCGTTTTATCAACAGCGTCGCGATAGGAACTGCTCGCGCAATTTATTTCACGCGTTTAGAGCTCGCTGGTGAACGGACGCGCAGAATACGGTGACTCGCGCGTCACTCACGCACAATTATAAACTGGACTTCAGTCATATTGCGGCTATAAATAGGGGCGGGGCGGTGGGTGGGGGTCTTGTACTTGCTTGTTTGTGGGTTAACCTAACCGTCTACTGTAAAACATTGACATTTTTATAAAATTAACGGATTTAAACAGATTTATAACGTTATGCCATTTAAAGCATTCAGTTATTTTCCCCAATTTTACAAGTAAAGAAATTAATTGTACTTTTTAAAAATAATCTTATGTACATTCAAATAATGATGATGATAATTATAATGATATGACAAATTATTCTCAAAAGCAAAACTTTCCCATGAAAACTGCATTTCCCATAAGTCAATGTTGTTCGTACGTAGGAACTACGTGCCCTTAGCAGCTGTTGCTGAGGGGACGCTTTTACCAGGACACAAAACCGGACTAGGTAAATATCTGATACCATTTCCTTCTTAAAATAATTATTTATTCCTCGTCTCTTCTTTGACTTCGGTCATTATTTGTCTACCATATAAAACAAACCGACTTTAGGCTTATATAATGTGTGTTAAACGAATAGCTGTATAAATAGGACCGCTTCTGTTCCCAGTGACTGCGATCAAAGCCTTGCACGCTCGGCTTCAGATCAATATCAGAGGCCCTGAAGCTGCGGTGCAGTCTCATGAAAATACTATTGCAGAGTATTATTGCAAGTGTTTCTTGCGTATATTAAAAATAAAGTAACCGTACAGAGCCAGTGACCTTTTTCACCCATATTGGCATTATATGTGTCGTTTTTATCTGTCTATTTTGTTTTAATGTTTATTGTTATCATAATACTACTTGATATGATGGGATTTTATCATGCACATATCACGCTGAGATTAGAAGTGTTGATAAACTATGGTTTGAGTTAGATTGATTTTTTTATTATTAATATTTTTTGTTCTCTGTGTGTTTCTAGCACCATTTTTATTGTGCATAATCTGCATATGCATTACACTGGCTATTATACTGGCATTTTAAAATAGTTTTAATAGCAAAAAAATGTATGAAATGGGCCAGTCTGTATCTGGAATTTATTACTTTCACTGTTCAAATCCAGCACTAGGGGGCAGTGTTTACCTTTCCTTGCAGAATCTGTTATTGCTCAGACAAAAATCCACTAAATAGACCTGGAGAATAAATTATATTGTGCTTCACATTCAAATGTATAGTTAAATGGATTAGTTCTGCATAAATTTATGATGGGTGCAATGTTTTTTTTTATTTTTATTTTTATAATTATACATTTTTATTCTCTGTCTCTGAACAGAATCTCTTGCAGATGACTTCATGAACTACTACAGTGTTTATCCTGATTAAACAGCATTTAGGTGAGTTTTTATGGATTAAACATATTGATAAATGTGGTGATCAACACATAAATAACACAAATGTTTGCATGTGTTGTGTAGGCTCTGCCATGGCAGATGGTGTGGACCTCAGCCGAAAGTTTGTGTCAGAGTCTGAACTAGACGAGAAAAGGAAAAAAAGACAGGAAGAATGGGAGAAGGTCCGCAAGCCAGATGACCCGGAGGGTGAGACAAATTAACTCGAGGCTTAAGGATAGGCATCCTTCCCAGATGCATTTGCCAAGTTTTGATTGTTCATTCTCATTGCACCACAGAGGCCCCTGAGGAGGAGTACGACCCTCGATCTCTGTTCGAAAGGCTACAAGAGCAGAAAGACAAGAAACAGGAAGAATATGATGAGCAGTTCAAATTCAGTAAGCATTCCTGCTGCTTTCCTCCCATATTCATCCCTTTATTTATTTTTATATCAAAAACAGATCTTTCAGATGACACACATCGCACAGTCTCAGGGGGCTTGCCTCTCCCATTTATTTTTGACCTCATTTTGGGGTTTATCTGTCACCGTTTGTGCAAAAACATGCGTGTGCTTGCATACACATGCGCTGGTGTGTGTTTGAGCATGTCGGTGGGTGTCTATGAGTGTGAACAGATGGGAGTGATGGAGATCAAGAGCAGGTCTGTTCTTGCGGGTGCTGATGGGAGACTGGCATGATCTTAGCATCTCGGCTTCATCTCCGTATCCCTGGTGACAAACCCACTCTCGGTCTCCCTAGCGACCATTGCTGCTCCTATTGCCGTTGATTTCAAGGGCCACATTTCTTGATCTACTAGCATGGTGGTCTTATTCACAGACAGTAGAACTGTTTTATGACAGTTCTGTTAACAGTTCCTCAAAAAGAAGTCTTTTTAATTCTGTAATTGTGTTTCTCCACAGAGAACATGGTTAAAGGTCTGGATGAAGACGAGAGCAGCTTTCTTGATGAAGTCTCTCGGCAGCAGTCTCTAATAGAGAAACACAGACGGGACGAAGAAGCTAAGGAGATAAAAGAATACAGGATATCCTTTTGCACCTTAAAGCACATACAATATCACTGTCATGCACTCTTGAAAAAATTTGACAGGGATTCAGTCTGTCTCTACGTTCACCTTCGTTAAGCTGATGGTAGAAGCTTCAGCTGTCAAGCGCAATGATGGCTGGTGAAAAGTAAAGTAGAGTTCTTGTACCTTGTTAGTGTACATGTTCTCAAACAAGACAGCCCCAGGAGATACCTGACGCACTGACAGAAATTCATGCTGGCTTGGCAAATGGTGTGGAGGTTTGGGAAACAGACAGTGTCTGTGTGTTCAGTTTCAATCAGTTTACTTTGTTTTACAGATGGATGTTTTTGATACTTTGTCATGCAAAACCATTCACAGTTACTTGATAAAGCTATAGAAATACTTCTTAAAATTAATACAGAATGAATGAGAATGTATTTATAATTTTGACTAGCGGTCTAAACTAAAAACAAGGCTAAAAAAGTAGCGAAATGCGTCGTAAATAGTGCCGTAATTTGCGGGTGGGACATGTCCCCACCACTTTTTGAAACGTATTGTGGCACGGGTGTACCTAATATAAAAGAAACATCTTTATTTGATCAGCAATTCATTCATGTTAAATAAGATGCGATCTGGCGCTGGAATGTGTTGTTTTTTTAAAATCTTACTGGATGCAACAGTGTTCTCTTGGTGCTCGTGCAGTCTTCACACAGACGAGTGCTTCAATCTATCGCTTAAGCTGCTTAACCCTGAACCTCTGGCACACTTTCTCTCTCTCAAAAATTCTCTTTATAATGGAAGTTGCGTTTGTCGTTTCTTTCCTATTGTGACATATATTCAAGAGCTTCTCAAACAAGAAAAAAAATGTTATGGTGGGATTTGATTTTGTCCATCGGGAATTGATTAAATCTTTGTGGTTTGCTATTGCTGCGATTTCATGTGAATGGCAGGTTGTCCCGCCCTTTTGTTTTTTTTTTTGTCTTTCCCACCAGTATACACATCATCAGAGAAGAGATGTCGTTATAAGTTATTTTGGTTAAAGATTATGAGGACATATGAATAAAATAATAATGACGTGCACAGATAATCATGGTGTTTACGGTAGGGTGTATTTGTTTGGGTCTAGATTTCAAATATCAACAGTGTTTCTCAGAAATCACTTACTGCACCTTTAATAGCCATTCCAGCTAACAATTTTGGGTCCCAGAACATTGTTTTTAAGGTTTGTTTTCGGTTATTCAGGAAAGTTCTCTTTACGGAAATGGAACATTTGTAGAACCAACGTTTGTAAAATGTTATTCTAATGTTACTTTAACATTCCCCTAATGTTATTTTAACGTTATTCTAAGGTTCCCAGAAAAAACTTCAACATAATCTATGATTTTACAATCACAAATTTATTTCTGTTCTTTTCACACTATGCTTAACCCTGGCTTAATATTTTAGCTATAAAGTTGCATTTATCTGATCATTATAACGCATTTTGATTGATCTCATTTCAAAATAAATGCTGTATTAAACTAATTTCAGAGCTCTGTATAGGTCATTAAATAAAAACATCTGCAATGTTTTAATTGGAAGGTTATTTTACATGGTTATTTAACCTAAAAATAACCATTAGGGAATGTTCTGTATAAGTTATTTTAGGTTATTTAAAGGTGCACCGCTCACCCCTCCCTTTCGAAGCACAGAGAAGCTACGGTGGCCGACACAGGACAAAAATGTCGTCGTCGGAGAGAGCAGAGAGTAGTTAGTGCTATTTCGTCTGTTTAGGGCTACTGTAGAAACATGGCGGTGCAAAATGGTGACTTTATTAAGATTTAAATGCCTCATTCTAAAGGTAATAAAAACATAGCAGTTCA
The DNA here is from genome assembly GCA_018749465.1 of Paracanthobrama guichenoti. Taxonomy (NCBI): domain Eukaryota; kingdom Metazoa; phylum Chordata; class Actinopteri; order Cypriniformes; family Gobionidae; genus Paracanthobrama; species Paracanthobrama guichenoti. The sequence continues at coordinate 15,003,731 of CM031960.1, read as the reverse complement.
TTATGTAAGGGTTTATACAACACTAAACATAGTTATGTATATTATATTGCATTTCTGTCAATAGATCCTCATAAATATTACACACTGCACCTTTAAAAAAAAAAAAAACTGCCCTGCAACATTCTGGTAGTTAATTTATGGTTGCAAAATAATAACCTAAAATAACCATTAAGGAACGTTCTGTATAAGTTATTTTTAGGTTATTTAAAAATAACCTCCCTGCAACGTTCTGGGAATGTTATTTTACTGTTGCGAAAAATAAAACCTAAAAAAATAAATAAAATAAAAAACGTTCCTAGAATTCTCGTTCCTAGGTTCTCAAAAAATAACCAAACGGGAACCATATACTACCGTTGGGGAATGTTCTGTTTGCTGGGATAGTCGTTGGTTTGAAGTTTGAAGTAAGAACAGGTTTTAAGGCCAAAGATGTCCATCTAGCGCATGTTTACATAAAAAAAAAAAAAAAAAAAAAAAAAAAAAAAAGCAGTGCAGTGGAACACAAGGCAGTCTGTGTGTCAAGTCAGTTTTCCCTGGTTCCCACATTCAGCAGTGGAATGCGACAGCGCGCAGCTGTATCTCTTCAGCGCCACAGAAAAGAAAACATTTTACCAGCAGGGTATTCCAGAAAGCAAGGTTAATTTACCAATCACATATACCCTGAACTCAAACTGATTAACCCAAACCTTGCTTACTCAAGGTATATAAAAGCATAAAACACTACATACATGCAACAATTCCTGAACAAATGACTCGAGCTGTTTCTTTAAATGAACAGTTAAAAAAATTGTTTGAATCAGTTGTATGAATCTTACGCTGGATTGAAACATCTTTTGTTTCTGTATCATTCATTGCAACTATGAATTATGAATTGCAGCAGATTGTTCCACATTAGCACAATTTTGTTGTGTTAAACTACCGAAATCAAAGGGCATGCTTTATCCATATCATATATCATACAATTGATTTCTCATTGTGAAACATCTAAAATGATCAGCCTTTCTCTTCGGCCAATCAGGTATGCCTGTAGATAGAATGTTGGAGGATGTGTTGTCGTGGCAACTGAAACCTTTCTCAGGGCTTGATAACTGCATCTAAAAGCACTGCTGAGAACCGTGATCTGTAGAATAATACAGTAATGTGCCCTAATTCTATTGAATTTGTCTCCCGTGGAGGCACCAAATTGTCTTACCTGTAAGTGTGTCACCTTTTTAGGCCATCTGTATGCAGTAATGAAAAAAGGAAGTAGGTTTGATTGCTGTGGTGACTTCTTGTGTGACTTTGGCTTTTTTGAGCGGTTGCCCTCTTTATCGTAGCTTCCTCATCTGTCTGTGGGTTTAGTTCTGTTTGTGTGCTGTTAAAGTGGAGTTCTTCAATAAGTTCTTTTAGGTTTATGAGAAAGATTCAGTATAAAAGGAAAAATGGCATTTGTGAAGTGGCTTACCACAACAGCAGCGTCGGAAAGTAGGTTGTCATGTTGCGGTGAAGTTTTTTTTATAGTTTAATTACACCCAAGTGTACGTCAGTGATTTTTTTTTTTCCTTAACTAGTGAACCTCACAGTGCTCTACAGAAGCTGGCAGCCACCGAGAGCCAGAAGAAGGAGCCAGAGAAAAAGGCAGGACCCAAACCCTCAGAGACCCACAGAACCAGTCACCTGTCTCAGGCTCACCTGCTGGCTGGGGCAGTGAAACGACGCAGGTACAGAAAGGAGGAACTCACCGCAACATGTATTCTGTTATTATATTTATTCCTGGTTTCACAGACAGGGCTTAGATTAAGCCAGGATTAGGCCTTAGTTAAATAAGGACATTTAAAGGGATAGTTCACGCAAAGAAGATAAATTCTTTCATTAATTGAACACCCTCATGTTGTTCCAAACTTTCGTTATCTTTGGAACACAAATGCAGATTTATTTGATGAAAACAGAGCTTCCTATCCCTCCTTTGACAGCTACGAAACTGACACTTTGACGCTTCAAACTATTCATAAAGGGATCGTAAAACTAATCCATATGAATTGAGCGGTTTAGTCCAAATTTTCTGAAGGGACTCGATCGCTTTATATGACGAACAGATTGAATTTTATTCACATTTAAACATTGATCAGCAAACATAAACAGAAGCTCAACCAAACCTGTTGGACGTGGAGAACAAACCTCTTGCTGTAGCTCAAACGTACTGCGTAACCCGTCAAGCGAACATTCTTGGGCCAGTTGTTCAAAGGTAATCTGATCGGATTTTGGTTATCGGATTGGATCAAATCTTGAAAATGAGTTGTTCAAAAGGGAAAGAAGGAATCGGAAATCAGATTAGATCACGGAATCTGGAGTTTTAATCTGGATCAAACCTTCAGTTTGTGTTCAAAACTTGTCAGTAGGATTTGGATAACTTTGATCCAAAAAAACAGGATTATCCTGATCCCAACTAGGGGTAGGATTTCAAGGTGGATTCCAGGAAGAAAATGTAGTAAAAGTTTAAAATTGGTCAAATAATACATTTGTATCATTTAGTGTATATACTTTTATTTTTATTTTGCACTTGACTTAACCGTTGTAACAGTGATAAAGTAGACATAGGCTACCCATTAAGCTATTTAGTAAAGTAAAATCAAATAAAAATTATCTTGTCCCCATGAAATAATCCCCCAAACAGATTTCAGTAACAAACTAAAATATTCAATTTAAAGTGTATTTTTATCACTGTTTGTAAGATACATTGGCACAATAAGGGATGAACCAGTCAAAAGTTATTTGTGAGCGAATGCAACATTTCTCTGGTGAACACTACGCAAAATTTTTCAGAGAGAACGCAAAAGCATTGTTTCCCTACATTATATGTTTTCCATATGTGTCCCTTCAGGGGCTCCGTAGAGCACTAGTAATCCAGATTTGGTCATCTGAAAAAGTGTGTATCTGGATCAGGGTGATCCAATCCAATTTTGCTTTGAAAAACCGGCACAAAAGAAAGATGGATTACCTGATCCTGGATAGCAAAACATGGGATTTCCAAATCCAGATCATTCTGATCCAGATTAAACTTTTTGAACAACTGGCCCCTTGAGATTCCATTTACCACAACTGATGTGTGGGTTGATGAATGTTTATGTGAATAAAAGCCTAAATTCAATCTGTTCATCATATAAAGCAATCTGGTCTCTTCAGAAAATTTGGACTGGACCGCTCAATTCATATTGATTAGTTTTACAATCTCTTCTACTGTTTGAAGCACCAGCCAAGAGCTCTCAGATTTCATCAAAAATACCTTCAGTTGGTTTCTGAAGATTAACGAAAGCCTTACGGGTTTGGAATGATGAGGGTTTGTAATTAATGAAAGAATTTATTTTTGGGTGAACTATGCCTTTAAGTAGCTTTTATAAATGTGCCTTAGAAAAAAAAAAAAAAAAAAACATTACTGGTGACCTTGAGACAAAACAATGGCACTGACATATTGCAAGTTGCTTTCAGTTAAAACGGCTCAAACATGCATTTCAGTCTGAGACTATAGGCTTAAGACTTGAAACTGGGCATTAATGTATTTTAAACCTGTAGAAATCCGAGACTGCGTAATCTTTATGTATAATTATTTGTGATTCATTTTTGTCTTTGTACAGCTCATCTCAGTCCTCAGAAGGGAGTAAAAAGCAGAAAGCAGAGGAGACGGTGGCTGGCAATGGCAGTCAGACAGGTGAGCAATGTAGTGTAATGCTGCCGTCACAATGCAATTATGTAAAGTGATTTTCAGATCATTATTGGATGTGTAATTATGTGGCATACTGCTTTAAAAAATTTTTACCAGAACATTATAGTTGATTTTGTTTTTTTTAAAAAGGTAGGAAAGTTTTTAGAAGTTTAATAACTAAAGGACAGTGTTGTCTTATGGCAGAAAATCATTTTGGGACAAAAAAAAAAAACACTGAACTGAACACCTAGTTTATTTATTAATAAACACCTAGTTTATTTATTTATACAAATTTATTCTGCATGGATGCATTAAATTGATTAAAAGCAACAGTAAAGACTTTTACATTGTTACAAAAATATATTTTCTATTTTTTTTTCTTCTATTTATTAAAGAATCCTTGGGGGGAGGGGGAATGTATCATAGTTTTCAGAAAAATTTGACCAAAATAAAATTGTGGTATTTGACAGCGCTTGTATTTTACCTGGAATGTTTCTTTAAAGGATTAGTTCACTCCAAAAATTTCCTGATAATTTACTCACCACCATCTCACCCAAGATGTTCATGTCTTTCTGTCTTCAGTCGAAAAGAAATTACGTTTTTTCCAGGATTTTTCTTCACATAATGGTTTTCGGTTGCAACCAACGGGTTGAAGGTCCACATCAAAGCTCTTCAAAGGGCTTCAGAGGCTCTGCACGATCCCAGACAGGGAATAGGGTCTTATCAGGGTCAGTGTTAAAACTAAACACGCAAAGACTGAATCAAACGCCCTTTACAAAAATAAAGGTAAAACAACGATGCCGGACAATTTTAAAGTTGGAGGAGAACATGAGATGGAGTTTTTCGGCACTGTGTCGGTACTTCCACCTACGCCACGGGTGTGACCTTTCCGATGTGATGACGTCATACGCAGTGAAGAACAACAACACAGAAGTCGCGCATTTGAGGTTAAAATGTATATAAATGTTTTTTTTTATGACCGATGTTTCGCTAGATAAGACCCTATTCCTCGTCTGGGATTGTGCAGAACCTCTGAAGCCCTTTGAAACTGCATTGATTTGGACCTTCAGCCCGTTGGTTGCAATTGAAAACCATTATTGAAGAAAAATGGCCTGTTGCATAAAGCTGGTTTCAGTTGCTACCCAGGTGAGTTCAAGATTAGTTTGAGCAAACTGTTTTTTCGGGCTCAAGAAGGTGGATTGGTTTTTAACAGTGTTCATCACCATGGTAACTTACACTACACGGCTAACCTGCTCTGGAGCTGGTTTTATTCTGGGTTAGAGATCGCAAACTCAAACTGGACCAATCAGCTGCAAGTAAAACCCACACCCCCTGTATCTCTCGTTCCAAATTAAAGCATTTTTAGTGAAAAAATTGTTTATAGACAAAATTGCTCATCTTTTGGTGCTAATTAGTTATTTATATGAATTATAATTACTTTTAATTAATATAATATATTAATATAATTATTATATTAATTGATAAGTAGCCAAATATTAATATAAATGTAATACATGCATTCATAATTCTTTTAAACAACGTGTATACATTTGAGCTCTTTGTGAACCTATAATTATTAGGCATATTTATTTGATTCACATCATGCATTGATAGTCAGATATTCTTTCAGCTGCCTTCTCAAACTTTCTTTTGTTTATTCCTGCTTTGTAAACGCATTTAATTTCATGATATTTTCAGAATGATCTCTCAGTCTTCAGAAGAGAAGTGAATTGCGCCGTCTCTCTTGCGATTCTGGATTAAACCTGAGTTGACAGAGAACATTTATACTGAGCTTTGAGAGACCGTTGAACTTGATCTAAACCAGGTTGGATTTATCTGGATTTGTCAACTCTAAACCTACTCTGAAACTCAGAGTTTGTTCAGCTAGCTTCATGCAACAGGCCTCTGGACTGTTTTCCTCAAAAAACAAAGGCTGAATCTGAAATCGCCCCCTAAACCCTCATTCACTATTCTTTAGTCCACTTTAGTCCACTAATACAGTTCACTTGAAGGAGTGAATGAAAATGAGTGCGTGAAGTGTGTTGAGTGTACATCGGCTGTACACTCGTTATTGAGGTGCAATGTGGGATTGAATGAGCGCACTCGAACATGTCCACTATGGTTTCGGACACCACTACAAATGGCTGTACCCTCAGATGGTGCCCTATTTGAGGGTATGGGGGCGATTTCAGATTCAGCCTTAATTTCTTTTTGACCGAAGACAGAAAGACATGAACATCTTGGATAAGATTGGGGTTAGTAAATTATCAGGAAATTCATTTTGAAGTGAATTGGTCCTTTAAAGCAAAATGTAAACGTTTTGTAATATTTACTGCTAGAAATCAAGAGAAATATCATATTGATTCACCTTTCCATATTAACCTGCCACGTTAGATGTCAAAAGCATCAGAGACTGCGTGCGCTCTATGTGCGTGTATTGTTTTGTGTCCTCAGAGCAGGAGGCGGTCGAGCCCAAATCCCCCAGTGCGGACGTGACTCGCTCGGGCGTTCTCCACCTGCCCTCCGCCGCTGTATGCGTGGGCATCCTGCCAGGGCTTGGCGCTTACTCGGGCAGCAGCGACTCTGAGTCCAGCAGCGACAGCGAAGGTATCGTGGATGAGATTGGCTCTCCCATAAAGCGCCACAGGCTCTTCAGATAAACACACTGACAGATCACACTCACTCACTATCACTTTCTCCCTCACCTGTGCTGCCCAAGGCTTGGGTGCCGCCCCCTCGCCTTCACAGCGGCGCGGAGCACAGATCAATACCTAAAACGATTTAGCTCTAGGTAGCCGTTATTTCAGTGTTTCAGTTTTGGATAAGGCTGTTTGGTTACTTGCTTGATGTTTATTAAAGGCTGTAATGTTAACTACTATTGTGGTTGTTGATGTCTTGTGCTTTCAAAACATGACACTTCCCCCATCCTCCTCATATTACGTTCCATACAGTTTAAACCCCTGGCAGCTTAACCTGGTGACGCACCTTCCCATCTACCCACCCTTGCGGTTTCTGCAGAGCTCTAGTGGCCAAGGGGACACTGACTGACTGACTGACAGCTGTGGATCAAGAAGACATGAAACATTTAGTCCAAATCCCTTACCATCACAGGACAAAGCAGACATATTATGGGCCTGTTTAAAGATATTTAAAAGTCTTGGTTGAATTTTACATTTGTTTAATGTTTCTTTTTTTTTTTTAAGACAAAATGCTGCAATGCTAAGAATGCTGGAATTTTCATGAACTGTGCCCTATAAAGTGTGACTGTTCACTGGAAAATAACCAGTGATGACAGAATGGAAAATAAAGGTGTTTCTCATGTTTTTGGGCTTTTTTTCTCTCTTTTTTTATTTCTTATCAACATGAAACAGCATTCACAACCCATTTTAGTTCTGTAATGTGAGTTTCTGAGTGAAACTGAATATTCAGTATGGAAAAATTAATGGATTGTGAAAAATTTACATATGAGAATGGAACCAGACTTGGAATGAATTTGTAGTTAATTGTGGAGAATTGCTTCCCTCTTGAAATGCCGTGAGCCACTTTTGTGGAGGCTTTTTGAGGGTGAAGGTTAATTTCACCCCCAGAAGCCTTTCAGTCTTTCAATTATTACTTAAGTAAAAGTAACCTTTTTTAATATTAACGTTAATCTGCATTAACAGAGTTGACTAGTGTCAACTAAGATTGTAAAAAGGCTGCAGTAACCTAAAACAATGCCTAGTATTTGGTTATTGTTTAAAAGGATAGATCACCCAAAAATGAAAAATCTGTTATCAGTTATATTTACCGATTTCATTCCAAACCCATAAGACTTTTGTTAATCTTTGTAACACTAAAGAAGAAATTTGTATTATTCTCTCATTGAAAAGACCTTGCAACCAAAATTTTCTTGCTTCAAAAAGTTCATAAAGATGTAAAACTAATCAATATGAATCAAGCACAAGTCTTCTGAAAAGACACGAATGCTTTATATGATGAACAATTTATTTAACGCTATTCATATATACACATTAATGCACATGCATAGAATTGATCAAATATGGTAAACACGGATGCTCAACTGTGCTTGTTTGATGTGTGAGAACTAACCAGCAGCCATATCACGCTGTAGCCCAAGATTGGTTTCCCACTGAAGCTAAGCAGGGTTGAGTCTGGTCAATACAAGGATGGGAGACCAACTGGAAAACTAGGTAGCTGCTGGAAGAGGTGTTAATGAGGCCAGTAGGGGGTGCTCACCCTGTGTGGGTCCTAACACCCCAGTATAGTGATGGGGACACTATACTGTAACAAGCACTGTCCTTCGACTCTTTGTGGTCATTAAAAATCCCATGGCACTTCTCGTAAAGAGTAGTGGTGTAACCCCAGTGTCCTGGCCAATTCCCTCCATTGGCCCTTACCAATCATGGCCTCCTAATAATCTCCATCCACTGAATTGGCTCTATCACCCTCTCTCCCCTCCACCTATCTCTGATGTGTGGTGAGCGCACTGGCGCCATTGTACTGTGGCTGCCGTCGCATCATCCAAGTGGATGCTGCACACTGGTAGTTGAGGAGAGACCCCTGGCATGAGTGTAAAGCGCACTGGGTGTACAGTAGTACATATGAAAGCGCTACATAAATGCCTTATTCATTCATTCATAACCACATTGGTTTGGAATGGCATTGGTAATGTTGTAAGTGAATTTTATTTTTGGGTGAATTATCCCTTTATTTTCCTGCGCAGGCGGCTTTGACAGCAGGTAAAAATAGTTGTTTTAGGGATGGAGTTAATGAAAGATTATAAAGACATACATTTTTCATCTTTGAAATAACATGCATGCAATAAGACCAGGAACATGCAAATATTACAATAAGACCAGGAAAATGTTAAATGTTAGTTCACCCAAACATGAAAATTCTGTCATTTACTCGCCCTCATGTCATTCCAAACCCGTAATGTTTTTAATGAAATCTGAGAGCTTTCTGTCCTTCCATTGACAGCCTACACAACTACCACTTTCAAGGCCCGGTGGTTCTACTGGGGTGCTAGAGCACCCTCAAACGCAAGCAAGAGCACCCTTAGTTGATACTGTAATAGTATATTGCCGAAACAGATTTTGCAAAAGCTCCAGTGCATATTTGTGTTTGTTGGAGAATGTCAAATGTATCTACTTACAACATGTTTTTGCAGCAGTGAGCAAAGCAGCCAATCACAGACATAGTTGTTGATCTCTTGAATGCAATGGCCAATCAGAGGTATTAGTGAGAATCCACTCACTGCTCAAAACACAAGTTTTTATTCAGTGCTGAGTTATCCATGCATTAATAAGACATAAATAAGACGTTAAAATAGTAATGCATTAAATGTAAAGGCAGACTATAGACTAATAGAAAATATTCTTAGCAAAATATTTTTGAAATTCTATTCCAATTATTGGTAAAAGTGATGACTTAAATGACTTACTGTACACTTCTATGATGGAGCCGTTGCTTAGCCTACATCTGCACTTCACTAGAGTAAGTTACTCTCCCTCAGTATTTTCAGTTTTTTGGCTTTTAGTAGGAATATGTGAGCTTTACTGTAATCTATAAGCTAGTGTACTCCAAAACAATGACACAATTCGTATTTAATCGTTCAAAATGTACAGTCTCTCACTTATGCCGATAGAGTGACGCAGGTATGACGTCACTTTGTAGGCTAACTAGCAGTTAGCGTCACACTGGTTCCCTCGACAAAAACCCAGTTTTCCCATAGGCTTTTGGATTATTGCTAAAATTCAAACTCTGTGATCAACAAAATGTGATTTTTGCACATTCTGTCCATCAAGATAATCATAACAAATGAACACAACTTTTATGAATTTTAAAGACTAAATGCAGTCGCCAGAAGTAAAGAGCTAAAGTTAGCTATAAACGAACTAACGTTACACGACGGTCCTGCGATTTCAACATCACCATCACTAAGCTTCCGAGAACTCTTTCAGTTTTTATCTCAAAACATTTCCCCAGAATGTTTGAGTTAGAATAGTTTATAAGAGCACAATTATGAGCAAAATGAGGCTGTAAAAGCGGACTGAGCTTACCTTTTCAGCGTAATGACGTTTAATCTCCTCGACAGACTCTGTAGCCCCATTTAGTCACTCGTTAGCCACCGCCATTTTCAAGACACGTAACAGCTTCAAATAATCACGAGTGGGGTAATACTGATGTATTTTATGTCTTAGAATAAAACATGAAAGTGGTTTGAGCTTGTGTTCACCACAAACCTTATTTTAGTCATTTAACCAAAACCCCATTCAAAAAAAAAAAAAAAAAAAAAAAAAAAAAAATGGATGTGGAAACTGGAAGTGCTAAAATGCTAACCTGCTTCCGAGTTTTGGACTATAAAGTGATGTCATTCCTGCACCACTCTATATGGATCAATTTTGGTGACATCATGCTGCACTTCAGCTTCTCATCAGATTTTCTGTCCAATGAAATGCTCTCTAGAACCTGAAACCCCGCCCCCTACATTATAAATAGACGCAACACAAATCGGTCACTTGTTCACACATTTACTATTTTCTGCATGGTCAATGGCACTAAAGCACTATATAGTGGATAGGGAACGATTCAGAAATATCAATTAAATATGCTTTCCATTGGGGCGAAAGAAGTCTGGTTTCACATGACCCGCCACAGCACGCATACAGTCTGCTCTGGTCCAGAGACATGATAGCACAGAGTGGATCATATGCACGAATCGGCATACTTTATATTTTAAACAATTTTATGAAGTGACGCAAATGTTTTTAAGTTAAACCACTGGTGTCACGTGGATTACTTTTATGATGTCTAGTTACTACTATGGGCCTTGAAAGTGGTTGTTGCGTAGGCTGTCAATGGAAGGATAGAAAGCTCTCAGTTTTCATTAAAAATATCTTAATTTGTGTTCCAAAGATGAACGAAAGTCTTGCAGGTTTGGAACGACATGAGGGTTTGTAATTAATGATGGGATTTTCATTTTTAGGTGAACTATCCCTTTAAGTAAATGTGGTCAATTTAGATTTAGAATTGCTCAAAGTGTTCTAAAAGAACAGCAGTGCTTGATCACTTAGACATAGTGTTACTTGAAGGTGTTGTTGTGACTCACTAGCATTTTCACAACTGAAGCTCTAATCCCATCTAAAGTCTCAGTTCCCGAATCAAAGCGTTTGTGCATGTATGTGATGTGTGCCCCAGTCAGTATTTTCTCAAATGAAATTTATTGACCTGAGTGGAACATAAACTGATAAAACTGTACAAAATCAACAACACCACCTTGACCATGGCACCATACGCTTATCACTTAGTACAAATCACTACATAAAAGGTACTCTTTAGCTTTCACTTCTCTTAAAACACAGAAAACCGTAGTATAAAGTTACATTCAGCCAAACACTGTTACATATTTTGTAGACACACAAATGGCGGTTGCATTTCAATCGATAATTCGTCATACACACACACACACACATATGTATATGTGTGTGTATATATATATATATATATATATATATATATATATATATATATATATATATATATATATATAAAACCAATAAATAAAAACATTTACTAAAAACACTTATGTACAGAAAAACATGCACTTTGTCCATTGAATTGGTCAAGGGGGGTTTGTAAACAGTTAGCAGGTTTTGGCAACATGCAGTGTGAACTTCAGGCCTCCAGCTCTTATTCCGGCATTGTGTTGCTAGGCGACAGGTTCCTCTGTTTGAAATACTGTGTGACCTGTTGCGGCAGCTCTGCCAATACGGATTTGGCTAAAGTTTCCTTCGGAGCCTGCGAGAACAACAAACACACGCAACGACATCATTGAGGATGCATATTTAAGCACACGCTGGCAGTGTGCACTTGTTAGATTGTTAAATCCACTTCCTTGTAATGAAAACGAAGAAATGGCAGACACGTTCGATTGTGTGGCGGTGAATGTTGGCACCGTTTCCTTCCATATTCTCTCTAAGCTAAATGAATTTTAATTTCCTCTGAATGGAGCCCAAATGAGGCAGTGCTGCCCATTCTCTCCTGCTGTTGAGGAAATCACATGGCCCACAGACCACCTACTCACACTCCTACGTAAGATTCTGTTTACATACGTGATCCAGGATTGGATTCACTTCAGAACAACAAGAAACTATCCAGAGGTCTGTGGCAACAGAAATATTGATTATATGCGTAAGCTAAGGCTCTGGGTCAATTCATCTGCATAATACTGAGTTTAATGCTGCTGCTCGATAAAGACTTTTTGACCCGGCATTGAGATAACAATTTTTAAAGCATTGCATGCATCATGTACCCGGTGACAATACCCTTACATAACTGAACTAGTGTAGAATCAAGAGATCAAGCGAGAGAAGAAATCACACTTACGTTGCGAAAGTCCCTGAATGGGACAAACTGCACGATGTCTCGGACCGCCTCCTCTCCTGTGTAGGATCGCAGCACGCTGCTGTCTCCATCCAGAAACTCCATGGCGGTGAAGTCGGCATTGCCCACCCCGATGATAATGATGGACATGGGAAGCTTAGCGGCTTGCACTATAGCGTGACGTGTTTCGTCCATGTCGCTGATCACTCCGTCAGTAATAATCAGTAGTGTGAAGTATTGCTGCAAAAGAAGAAAGGGACACTGTAAAAGGAGCCCGTGGAAGGTCACATGCTCGCATATCTCTCCATTACAGTGCTGTACACTTAAATAGCACATGCACCAAATTTTGTGTATTTCCTGGAATCATCTTGTTACATTAAACCGTTCGAAAGCAGAGGCTCAGATACTGTAAATGCAGTTTATTTTTACATTTTCTGAGAAAATGGTTGGGTTTGCCCATGCAGAACCTGGGTGGTTGCTAGAGAGAATATTGAGGTATTTGAAGGTAGTTGCTATGCTGTTCTAGGTGGTTGCTATGGCATCGCTAAGGTGTGCTGGGTGGTTGCTAGGGCATTGCTATGCATTTGTTAGGGCTTTTTGTGGGTTTACCTACCCAAAGTCCCAAGTCAAAAGCCTTCTCTATGATTTTTTTAAGCCCTTGATATGGGATTCACAATGCTAGTGCTCTGGTTGGTTGCTAAGGTGTTTGGGGTAGTTTCTAGAGTGTTGCTATGCAGTTGCTAAAGCATTTGGTGTAGTTGTTTTGGTGTTCTAGCTGATTGTAGGGTATTGCCGAGGTGTTCTGGGTGGTTGCTAGAACATCGCTAAGATGTTGCTAGGGTGTTGCTGTGCAGTTGCTAGGGTGTTTTGTGGGTTTACTTAAGCATGTCAAAAGAGACTTTTCTATGATTTTTTTGGCCCTAGACATGGAGTCCATGATGGTACTCTGGGTAGAAGATTTTTGGGTTAGTTGCTAGGATGTTGCTATGTGGTTGCTAAGGCATTTTGGGTAGTTGATAAGGTGTTCTAGGTGGTTGCTAGAGGGTTACTAGGGTGTTCTGGGAAATTTCTAGGTCTATGCAGTTGCTAGGGTGTTTTAAGGGTTTACTTAACCACGTTCCAAGTAAAAAAGTGCCATTTCTATGATTTTCTCTGACCTAGACAGTTTTTTTGCCCTTTTTATCATCCGCTCAGTGAAAATCGTATATATATATAATCGCCTAGAAAAGCCCAAGCTCAATGATTTGACGTTTTGGAATAACCGCTAACCCTTAATTATGAACAACAGTATTTAGCAAGAGCTGCTAATGACAGATATTTCATCTAGCCCCAAATCCGACAGTTTACTCGAGATACAAAGACAGAGTGAAGGAAAATAAGATGCGTTGATGTGCTGAAATTCACTGCCCTCCCCCCACACAAAACAGACAGACAGAAGGGAAGCTGGAGTAGATGTGTGGAGGGATTTACGCTGTCATTTTCCCTTCCTCCTGCTATCCGCAGCAGCTCTTCTCTGACAGTAACACTTAGCATGGAGCGCTGCCCGTCTCTCAAGCCATAATTCATAGGCACAATACTTCCTCCAGGAGTCCAGCCCTACTACACACACTCTGAAAGAAGAAAGTTGGATCTCCCACAGCAAAAGTTACACACAGGAACTGGGGCTTTAGAGGCCGATCTAAAAGCTAATTGGCCTTAAATTTAGCTGGTGATGTGACCTAAATAGGCATATCGCACAAGAAATCAAGTTTCACTGTGGTGCACTGAGATAAAAATCAAGTATTTACCACAGTACACTTGTGGACAACTAATCTTGGAGTCAAGTGCCTCCAAACAGCAATTCATAATGAAACACCATGCTAAAGTGTTCCCTCGCTTTCTCTAAAACAAATTGAATCACTTATGCAGACTATGGCATAATAGTGGTGCTTACTAAGGCAAGTACCTACAGCAAACTACCATTATGGTGGCGATTTTGTAGATATATTATATAACCACTCATGTATTCTTAAGAATGCTCCAAAAAAAGTAGTGTTATTTGGAATGGATTATGCAAGAGATCACTGAATAAGGCAACGTAAACAGTGGACATTCATCAAGACATCCAAGACCGTGCCCTCTTCCCTTAGGTCTATTATGACCAAATGAGCAGTACATTCATGCGTAACAGAACAAGGAAAGAGACCGTGCCCCCTGCCCTAACCGCCATACTGTATTGCTGAGACACTGTGGCAACACTTCCTGTAGTCACTGTGTTAACCGTCCTAAATATACTCACTCAGAACATAACAAAGTCACACAAGCTGTCTTATCACTTACCACCCAAATAACCAACATATAACAAAACTAAAACTCCCAAAATAATACAGGAAACATGTTGGGTACACAATCCTAATTCGTTTGGATTCCCTAACCTTTACAAAGACACTGTTTGGACAGGCTTAAACACAGTTAGTATCTGCTAGCCGCTGGGCTTCTTGCGGTCCCTGCCCAGCGTCACCAGCAGTGGACTGTGTATGACAGCGACCTCTTCCTCCCTGCTGTGGCCTCTGAAGTCTGGGCTTTTGATGTGCTAACAGGCAGGCTCATTAACGCAGAGCAGAGACACATACACCGCTTAATTGAATATTTACAGACACATAAAATTGATTGATTGCCTCATCAAGCGTTCTAGCACAAAATTTATACAACCATAATGCAGCACTTATGGAACCACATTTCTTGATCTGAAAACCTTTCTCTGGGTTGTGTCTTCAGCTTCAAATGACTGTGTAAATAGGACTAAAATATGTCCCAAATAATGACAATGGCACACTTAAGGAGTTCACAAAACCCCTTCTGCTTTAAGAGACGCTGCAAGCCCACATCTTCCTCCTACTGCATTAAGACTCTATTCTTCTCTATCTCACTACCCATTTTTATCTTTTAGAGGTGACAGGGTGCAATTAGAGATAGAAAGCGCTCTAGGCTCTCCTGGAGGAGGTTAAATAATAACTAACCATTAAGTTTTCCTTCCAGGGCAAGCATTTGGTTAAGAAGTGTGAGTTCAGCGCTGTGCTCGGCTCATGATCCGCCACCAGAGGAACTGCCTGCACTCATCCAGGTTATAGTTTTGATTGACGTGATGTTTTTATTGAGCACCAGAAGAGATTGTGCTATGTAAATTACATATTTCATTGGCTTTCATTGTTTTATTTTCATTTATTTTAACCCTGTAAGCAGCTGAGTTGTTTTGTAATGAATTACAAATGTGCAGTCATTTGTAATTCATTACAAAACATTTTGGGTGAATGCCAAGAAAACATGTCCAGGTCTTATTTCGCCACAAATTCAAATTACAAAAATAATTGTTTTGCTGAAAGACAATGAAGGATTTTTAGGATGGTTCATTTTTTCTCAAACTCTCCAGAAGCATTTTGATGTTTTTGTAAATATTACTTATTCACTTCTTGATTATCATGATTATATTCTCATTGCTGCAAAATGATACAATATAATTTATGCCAATTCAATTTTTTTATAAAATAATGTATTGTATAATATTGTATAATTTATGCTTGTGTATGTATATGTATATATACACACACACACACACACACACTATATTGCCAAAGGTTTTGGGACACCTGCCTTTACATGCACATGAACTTTAATGACATCCCATTCATAATCTGTAGGGTTTAATATAGAGTTGGCCCACCCTTTGCAGCTACAACAGCTTCAACTCTTCTGGGAAGCCTTTCCACAAGGTTTAGGAGTGCGTTTATGGGAATTTTTGACCATTCTTCTTGAAGCACATTTGTGAGGTCAGGCACTGATGTTGGATGAGAAGGCCTGGGTCGAAGTCAGGTTGAGGTCAGGACTCTGTGCAGGCTAGTCAAGTTCCTCCACACCAAACTCACTCATCCATGTCTTTATGGACTTTGCTTTGTGCACTGGTGCGCAGTCATGTTGGAACAGGAAGGGGCCATCCCCAAACTGTTCCCACAAAGTTGGGAGCATGAAATTGTCCAAAATGTCTTGGTATGCTGAAGCATTAAGAGTTCCTTTCACTGGAACTAAGGGGCCAAGCCCAATCCCTGAAAAACAACCCCACATCATAAGCCCCCCTCCACCAGACTTTACATCTGGCACAATGCAGTCAATGCATTTGGACCATCGGATTGCCAGACAGAGAAGTGTGATTTGTCACTCCAGAGAACATGTCTCCACTGCTCTAGAGTCCAGTGGCGGCATGCTTTACACCACTGCATCCCACGCTTTGCATTGTACTTGGTGATGTGTGGGCTTGGATGCAGCTGCTCAGCCATGGAAACCCATTCCATGAAGCTCTCTACACACTGTTCTTGAGCTAATCTGAAGGCCACAAGAAGTTTGGAGGTCTGTAGCTATTGACTCTGCAGAAAGTATATATATATATATATATATATATATATATATATATATATATATATATATATATATATATATATATATATATATATATATATATATATATATATATATATATATATATATATATATATACACACACACACACACACACACACACACACACACACTCACCTAAAGGATTATTAGGAACACCTGTTCAATTTCTCATTAATGCAATTATCTAATCAACCAATCATATGGCAGTTGCTTCAATGTATTTAGGGGTGTGGTCCTGGTCAAGGCAATCTCCTGAACTCCAAACTGAATGTCAGAATGGGAAAGAAAGGTGATTTAAGCAATTTTGAGCGTGGCATGGTTGTTGGTGCCAGACGGGCCGGTCTGAGTATTTCACAATCTGCTCAGTTACTGGGATTTTCACACACAACCATTTCTAGGGTTTACAAAGAATGGTGTGAAAAGGGAAAAACATCCAGTATGCAAAATGCCTTGTTGATGCTAGAGGTCAGAGGAGAATGGGCAGACTGATTCAAGCTGATAGAAGAGCAACTTTGACTGAAATAACCACTCGTTACAACCAAGGTATGCAGCAAAGCATTTGTGAAGCCACAACACGCACAACCTTGAGGCGGATGGGCTACAACAGCAGAAGACCCCACCGGGTACCACTCATCTCCACTACAAATAGGAAAAAGAGGCTACAATTTGCACGAGCTCACCAAAATTGGACAGTTGAAGACTGGAAAAATGTTGCCTGGTCTGATGAGTCTCGATTTCTGTTGAGACATTCAGATGGTAGAATCAGAATTTGGCGTAAACAGAATGAGAACATGGATCCATCATGCCTTGTTACCACTGTGCAGGCTGGTGGTGGTGGTGTAATGGTGTGGGGGATGTTTTCTTGGCACACTTTAGGCCCCTTAGTGCCAATTGGGCATCGTTTAAATGCCACGGCCTACCTGAGCATTGTTTCTGACCATGTCTATCCCTTTATGACCACCATGTACCCATTCTCTGATGGCTACTTCCAGCAGGATAATGCACCATGTCACAAAGCTCGAATCATTTCAAATTGAACATTTCAATGAACATGACAATGAGTTCACTGTACTAAAATGGCCCCCACAGTCACCAGATCTCAACCCAATAGAGCATCTTTGGGATGTGGTGGAACGGGAGCTTCGGGCCCTGGATGTGCATCCCACAAATCTCCATCAACTGCAAGATGCTATCCTATCAATATGGGCCAACATTTCTAAAGAATGCTTTCAGCACCTTGTTGAATCAATGCCACGTAGAATTAAGGCAGTTCTGAAGGCTAAAGGGGTCAAACACAGTATTAGTATGGTGTTCCTAATAATCCTTTAGGTGAGTGTATATATATATATATATATATATATATATATATATATATATATATATATATATATATATATATATATATATATATATATATATATATATATAAAATATTTGTTTTATTTTATATAAAATCTAAATTTCAACTTATTGTTCTAATGTTCTAATCAATTTCTCTACTGAAGCACATCTGTGTGTCATGCCAATCAGTAGTATTATGACTGCACTGGCATTCTTTGTAGCCTTGCTCCCTTACAACAACAGAAAAGCATTGCTCCGCTCCCTTCTCCTCTGAAGCTGGCCTTGCTGCTGGCCTGTACACAGAACAGACCTGAGGGTGCTGCCTCATTAGTCATTAAAACCCATGAACAACTGGGGGAAAAGAGAGAACATTTGTTCGGTGAATCAACTTCTATAAATAGCTCTAATTGAAAAGAGATTTTAATGGTTGTTTTCCACAGGGCTGATAATAAGAGCAGGAGAAATTGTGTGCACTGTGCTGTTCAAAGCCCCTCAACAGACTTTGAACTAACAACCGAAGGCACATTTTGTGAGTGTTTTATGGAGCAATTAGGCTCTGCTGAGCCAGGATCAGTCCTGTTGCCTATTACGACAGCAAATAACCACACAGGCACACCCATCCCACACACAACACTGGCAAGACTGGATAACTGACTCCTTTTCATCTGCATATACATGCATGCCTCTCTATGAATACAAATGCATAGAAAAGAGATTTCCATGACACTTAAAGATGGCTTCATGGTTCAACTCCCTACTGGAAACTAGTAAACAAGACTCTTTATTATATATACTACTGTTCAAAAAGTTTGGTTTGGTAATTGTTTTATTAATTTTTTTATGTTTTTGAAAGAAATCTCTAATGTTCACCAATTCTGACTGATTGAAAATACAGTAAAACACTAATATTGTGAATTATTAACTAAAATAACATATTCCTGTGATGGTAAAACTGAATTTTAAGCATAATTCCTCCAGTCTTCAGTGTCACGTGATCCTTCAGAAAGCATTCTAATATGCTGATTTAGTGCACAGTAAACATTTATTATTATTATCAATGTTAATAACAGTTGGGCTGCTTAATATCTTTGTGGAATGTTACCACTGCAGATTTCTTTACTCTAATTTTTTATCAACTTTTTGAACGGTAGTGTAATAAAAGTGCATGGTGACTAGAGGCTGTCAAGCTCCTGAAAGGACATAAAACTTACCATAAAAGTAGTCTTATTACTAAAATTTGGCATGTCAGTAACAAAATGTGAGATTTGAGTGCTGAGGTGGAAAGGGTTGTGTTTTGAAATTTGTTCTTCTTCTATGATGCATATTTTGAACTTGACACTCATTTGACACTTCATTGTATGAAAAGAAAAAAAAAAACGCCAGTACATTCAGCTTAACTTCGCCTTTTGTACTCCAAACAGAAGAAAGTCATACAATATTGAGACGACACGAGGGGGAGTAAATGATGACAGAATTTTCATTTTTGTAAGTACTTCTCCTTGAGTACAGTGAAGCAAACAGTCAGTTTAATGTTAAAAGGGTCTGTGCTGCAGATAAAGTAAGAGATTTTTTAAGTATGTGAATTTTAAAACACTTAAAAGAAAAAAAAAACATCAATCTACAGTTGATTAGGTTAGCAATTAATTCAAAATTGCTAGCTTAGAATCAGCTAGAGCCAAGAGGCACTTGCAGAGCCACAGCTGAGAGTGAAGCAAATTTTGCACACGCTAACAGGAAGTGAACAGAGTGAGCAAAACTTGTTAAGTGGAAAGCTGTGGGTACACCCTGCCAGATGAAACACAGACACATTGTGCTATCATAGAAGAGCGTGCGTTCTAGCCTGCTCGCTTGTGCCTCGCTCAAATGTCGCACATCTCTAAGAAACCGAGGAGTATCACAGTTTCCACTCAATGTCTGAGGGGGAACAGAGTAATACTGTTCTTTTCTAACTGGAGAGATTTATGTAAAGTGGGTTTGGATCCACTCCAGTTTTTCCCCATAGTCTTACAGACCAAAAGTTGACAAAAGTAATGGGCTTTAATAAGACTAATGAGGCTTTTAAATGGAGACTTGTTGTCCGGCACTGCTTAAGTCACAGACAGATGTGTTTGTGTGTCAAGAGGACAAGCCTTTTTGTTCATTTAATGAGTGGCCACTAACTGTTAAACTGCTAAACAGTAACAGGAGGCAAAATGCATGAGAATGTCATTTGCTTTTGCATTTAAAACATTTAGCAGATGCTCTCATCCAGAGGGATTTCCAAAGTGCTTCAGCTTCACATGTGAGACTGCCATAGCCAACAGATGGCGAGAGTTATCTGATAAATCCATCATTTTATCAGTGTACAAGTTATCATACAATCCACACAAGCTCCACACAATATACTTCCAAAATGTTAAAAATTAAGCAATGAATGGTTTCTAGCAACTAGACCTCCTTCCTACTTTCCCTCCAGAAAAACCATGCTCCTCCTGAACTTTTAGGCACTTACTGCGGCAGTTTCCTGCTGGAGGGCCTGGGTAGCGAAGCGGGCCACGTGGTTGATGATGGGGGAGAAGTTGGTGGGTCCATAGAAGCGGATATGAGGCAGGCAGTTGGAATAAGCTTCAACGATCCCCTCCACGCCTGCACATAAAACACCATCATATATGCTGCTATTGTAACTCTACACATCAACTACACTCCTGTCTCTTCAGACATGAACAATAAGTTATTTGAGAATACGTTTGTGAGCCTCACCTGAGCAGAAAGGGTTTGTGGGATTAAAGTTGATCGCAAATTCATGAGATACCTGGAATACAAAGAGAAAGAGAAAAAGAAAAACGGTAAGAGCAGCTAAAAAAACGACAACTAAAACAGCTAATGCACTTTTAATGATATACACAGATCAGGCATAACATTATGATGAAGTGAATAACACTTCATCTGTTAGTGGGTGGGATATATTAGGCAGCATGTGAACATTTTGTCCTCAAAGTTGATGTGTTACAAGCAGGAAAAATGGGCAAGCAGGGATCTAGTGGAGGTCTACAGGGGTCTAGTGGAGTCCATGCCTTGATGGGTCAGGGCTGTTTTGGCAGCAAAAGGGGGGCCAACACAATACTAGGATGTTATGCCTGATTGGTGTATACTACTGTTCAAATGTTTGCAGTCACTAAGATTTTTAAAAGAAGCCTCTAATGCTCACCCAGAATGCATTTATTTCATCAAAAATACAGTTAGTAAGTATTATTACAATTTTAACGGTTTTCTATTTAAATGTATTTTAAAATCTACCAACTACTTCAGTGTTCCACGATCCTTTAGAAGATGCTAATTTGATGCTCAAAAACATTTCTTACTATTAAATAAATAGTTTCTTATTAAAACCATTTTTAGCACAAACATGCCTCCGTTTTATGTAAATTAGGCTTATTACAGGTGTGTACAATTTGTGTACAATTTCTATTGATCATGACAGCAGTTATTCATCAAATGACGATCAAATGATGGAGAAGAATGTTATTACTGGACATATACAAGTGGCAAAGATAAGTGCACTTTTGGCATCATTTGCATAATTCCTTTCAGTGAATTGGGTGCTAAAACAAATGCAACGTGTGCATATAAACGGCGCTATCGGCGGGTGCAATTCATTCCTTGTGAAATCCCCCCCTCAGACTTCCTTGTATTCACTTCAGCGCCATGGCAACACAGATGGGATGACAGTTGCATAATCACTGGGATATGTGAGTATTATTCATTTTCTTTATCTGCCTCTTCTCTGTCTTGCACTTCAAATTCTTGTTTCCATTTCACACTTCCGAAAGCATTAGCAGGCTTTCGCATTCAATTCCATTTGATTATTTAAAAGGGCAACCAGTATGAGATGCACAAAAATAAACATGCAAAAATAAATTGACATTGACACAAATGCATGCACAGTTACGGACAATTTTTCTCACCTTCCAGTCGGGTGGGAGTTGAGCCCCAAATCCAAGTGCAGGAAACATTTTGTCCCTGTGGACATAAAGTGTGAATAAGAAGAAATTACACTGCTTTTGTGGCCATATGTAGACCTTTAGAGTGTGTTTTTATTAAAAGCACTGTAACATACGTGTCATAGTCTTGGATGATCTGGCCTACAGCCCAGATGGCAGACAGATATTCGTTGCTGCCCATTGGGTTGATATAATGCAAAGACGATGGCTCCCTGGGGTTTCCATTGGATGCTGTGAAGTCGATGCCAACCTGGAGAAACACACATCCACAATGTATTACGCTAATGTGTGCCAATTGGGCTGGTCTATAAAAAAAGACAAGCAGCTGTTAGTACGATGCATTTCATAAGCTTTTCCCTCAGTTAGTGGGGCATCAAAGCTCATAGCTAAAGGCAATGTTGTTATCACCCAGGGAGGTTGAACCGTCAGATCTGCTCAAGCTGAGATCTGATAGCTCTGTCCTATGGCAGTCATGAACTAGGAGACATGTTCTCTGACTACATCCTTACAAGACACATTTACCAGTGCAGAGAGACCAGTGTCTAACCTTCACACTTGCTAGAGCACACCTAACCACTGGACGACCCCGAGGCTGAAAGCAAATTAATGAAGGAAAGGAAAGGGAAGAGGGTTGAAATGATAAGTCGAAGGGAATAGGAGGTGACAGAATGAGGGTGCCCTTTATTGTAGTCGTCCTCACATTGCCTGTCATGGCCTCCGGGTGACTGAGCTGTGAAGTTTAACACATGAGTATAAACCAAAGTGATGTCTACTATATTTTCTCTGGTGTGGCTGTTACAACTGTTAAATTCATATTTTCCATTTCTTTGCGAGAATATCTTTCTTGCAATATATAAATATGGAGTTGTGTAATATACTATACGCCCTTCAAAGTACATTAAAGAGATTTTAAAAATAATTTACTCACCCTCATTTCAAACGAAAAAAAGAATGACTCTTGTGGAACACAAATAGAGATATTTTGCTTTCCCCTCCATTATAGCACCATAAATGATGACAGAATTTTCATTTTCTATTTCTTTAAGAAGCACAGCTTAAAATGAGAAATAACTTAGCAGGGTAGCCATAGACACTGAGGGGGACAAGTCCCCCGCAATAATTAGAAATGGCCAAACTGTTTTCTTTTGTCGAGGGAACAAGTGTGATGCTAATTGCCGGTTGGCCTACAGTGACGTCATACCTGCACCACTCTATAACCCAATAATACCCCCTCCGCCCACCAAAAAATAATACATTTGGTTTTCTTCTTTTGTTTTCTTTTTCTTGGTTCCCATAACGTTCTTTTTTAAGGTTTGTTTTTGGTTCGTTGAAAGGTTTCTTAACGGAAATAGAACATTAGTTTTTGGTTTGTGGAACATTATTCTAACGTTATTTTATCATTCCTCTAACATTATTCTAACATTCCCAGAACTTTATTCTAACTCTATGACTCTAGATTTTATTACTGTTTATGCCATACTTTTGACTTTTTATGTCATGTGTTGTTGGTATGTTTTGGTTTGTGGAACGTTATTCTAAAATTTCCCTAACGTTATTCTATTGTTCCCAGAACAGTATTCTAACGTTAGTTTAACGTTCCTCTAACGTTCCTCTAACGTTATTCTAAGGTTTCCAGAACAGTATTCTAACGTTATTTTAACATTTCTCTAGCGTTATCAGAACATTATTTTAACTTTTCTCTAGCGTTATCAGAACGTTATTCTAACGTTCCCAGAACATTCCCTAACCTTTTTACTCCGATATCCTTACCCCGCTGTATGTCAGTAATCATCCAATTTATACAATAATCTACTGGGTTGCGGGTGTGCTGGATGATTACTGATGTACAAACCATATCTTATTTTCATTTGTTTAATTAATACAAATCATCAGAGCACATCAACCATATGGAAGATTAAATCAGATTAAATTTGAACATTAATATGATTTACTATATTTCACGGGTACCCAGATTTGACATTTCTTCAGTACCAAATAACAATGAATTCCACACAATGTATGGTTTTTAATATGGAAATTTTGGAATATGGAATGTCACAGACATTAAGAAATCAAATGAATAAACAATTAATTGACTTAAAAGTAGGATATCAGTACATTTATTTCTTACCACTGAATTGTACAGTTTAGCTGGACATGATTCTTTTGGTCCGTAAACAAAAACTTCTTGTAGAAAAAATTATCTTCAATAAGGGTGCCAAATCTATCTGAAATCATATTTACTCTCACATCTATATTAATTATAAGTAATTAATCAATAAAGAGACCGATAAACAAATGTTAGTCAGTCAGCAAAACAAAATTACCGTATATTTTTAAATTATGGAAATGTGTGGCTTTCCATGGAAGACAGGAGAAAGTGCGTGCAGATTAGAGGCACACAGTAAATGAAGACAGAAACAAACCCACGAATTTGACAGATTTTATTACTGTTTATGTCATGTTGGTATGTTTTGATTTGTAGGATGTTATTCTAAAACGTTATTCTGTTATTTTAACGTTCCCCTACGTTACGCTAAAGCATTATTCTAACATTCCCAAAACGTTATTCTAACATTCGCCTAACGCAAATTTCTACTTCAAAATGAATAAAAAATAATCTGCAGACCTTCCCCAATTATCCTCTCGAAAATTTTGCAATGTTCTGGCCTACGGTGAGTAAAATCCTAAAAGCCTCAATATAAAGAGAAAACATATCTTCTGAATGCTGCATTCAGGAGTCTGTTTGCCCACTGCTGAACCCTGAGCTCGACTGCCCTTATAAAGATGCTGAAACTGCACAACAACTGAGAACTGAGATCACAGCTGCAGAAAAGCGCTGGAAAAATTAGTGACAGATAATGTCTGAAAGTCTTCAGTCAAATACTGTCCATATTTAAAGCTTAAAGCTTTAAAATAAAATTAAAATTTTGCCATCATTTACTTAATCTAATTCTGCCTCTTTGGTGCTAGTAGTGATGTCTGATTCATGAACGAATCATTCTTTTGATTCTTTTTTTCAGTGAATCAGTTGATTCAGTTCACAAAACCTGAATGATTCTGAATGATTCATTCATGAAGAAAAACTGATCTGGTTCTCATGTTCAACTCAATGACTAGCAGCTCACTTGAGGGTTGAGTGAGCTAACAAAACTATCTTATGGTTTCAGAAAATAGTCATATGGACCATTTTTATGATGCTTTGGATTCCTTTTTGAAGCTCAAAATGACCAATCCTTGTTTAATGTAATTGTATGGAAAACCGTTTTTCACAGAAGACAGAAAATAATACAGATTTCGTATAATATGAGAGTGAAAAAATGTTGACCATATTTTCTTTTTTGAACGAACTAATCCTTTAACATCTGGAGAAATGTTTTTTAAATGATAATAATTCATACAGAAACTGCACTATGGTGAAATCTGTACGGTCAGGCCTTTTATGGTAAATCCAAACAAAATATCGAAATCACTTTCCTTTGTTCAGAGGCTCACATGGCTTATCTCGCTTTCTCTCCCTCTTTTTTACATCCCCCTGTCTCTCTCTGTCTTTAGTTTCAAATGAGAGACATGAACCTCTACACTGCAGCACACTGTAACTATAGCAACCTGTGAATTTCACTCACTTTCTGTATCATTTCTTACCAATCACACTGGTGAAGGCAATTGACTCACATAAAGGAACCATATATAGAGCCTGTTCAACTGGACAGTGTATGGAAAGAAAGCAGGCTTTTAGTGTATTGGATTCAACAAATTTGATTTTAACTATAATTTTCTCAAAATTCAGTGATGTAAACCATCAAATGGATCCACCATTCAAATCTGACTCTTTACAACCTTCTTGATTGCATTTCAGCTGAATTTGTCAGTGACAGAATATTTTTTTCAAAATCATCTGCATACAAATGATGTTTTTGCATTTTGCATGCATGAACCCCCCTCCCCTCAAATCTCTGATGGAAAAAAAACACACAATCAATTCCAGAGGTGACGTTATCATACTCACAGTAAACATGAGCTGACAGCCACCCAGAATGTAGTCCAGGAAGGAGTAGTTTCTCGTAATCTAACAAAGGAACGATAAAGCAACACATATTATATTCACATAAATATAGCACGTAACCACCCTTTGACATTCCCTTAAGCTAAAGGTTGTAAAATGGTTAAGTTCAAATAGAGATTTAATGAGAACAACTGAGTCATATTCAATGCCCGAATCCATCAGTAGAGGTGATTAAACGGTGACAGAGCAGGAGTGACAGGTGTTTTGTACTGATATTAATACATGTTATTTAAAGGGCATTTAACACTATTAAACTAATTTGTCCCTACAGCGAAGCCACAGTTAAAGGCATTTTATTTGAAATATAAATGTAATTAATTAAGCCAGAACATGGAAGGTGCTTTAATGTGCGAGCAGAATGTATTTAATACAGCTTTTTTGTTGCCTGTGCTTAGCAAATGTGTTCATTTTCTTTCCCATTTTTGTTTCCTTACCTTGCATGACTTCACAATTATTATCCCAGAGTTTTTGTAGCTCTTTTTCTTCTGTTTTTGGGATTAATACATTCAAACTCAACCTGTGAATAGAAAGCAGTGTTATTGTCAATTTTAAAACATTTCTATTTTTTTGTGAATAGAATATATAGTAACACTTTAGTTTAGAGTCCAATTCTCACTATTAACTGGTTGCTTATTAGCATGCATATTACTAGGATATTGGCTGTTTATTAGTAAATATTAATGTCTTATTCTGCATGACCATATTCTATATCCCTTAACCCTACCCACGTTCATAATAACCACCTTACTAACTATTGAGGCAAAAGTCGTAGTTAATAGTTAGTTAATAGTGATATTTGGACCCTTGTGACCATATATACACTATATTGCCAAAAGTTTTGGGACGCCTGCCTTTACATGCACATGAACTTGAAGGACATCCCATTCTCGTCGTCAGTTAGGAACCTGGGTGTGCTCTTTGATACCAATCTTTCATTTGAAAGCCACGTTTCTAACATCTGTAAAACTGCATTCTACCATCTTAAAAATATATCTAAATTACGTCACATCATTTCAATGCAAAATGCTGAACAGTTAATTCATGCGTTCATGACCTCAAGGCTAGATTATTGTAATGCTTTACTGGGTGGTTGCCCTGCTCGCTTAATAAACAAACTCCAGCTGGTCCAAAACGCAGCAGCTCAAGCTCTTACTAGAACCAGGAAGTATGACCATATTAGCCCGGTTCTGTCAACACTGCACTGGCTCCCTATTAAACATTGTATACATTTTAAGATCTTATTACTTACAAAGCACTAAATGGTTTAGCTCCCCAGTACTTGAGCGAACTCTTAACACATTATACTCCATCACATCTATTGTGGTCTCAAAACTCTGGCCAGTTGATAATACCTAGAATATCAAATTCAACTGCAGGCGGTCGATCCTTTTCCTATTTAGCACCTAAACTCTGGAACAGTCTTCCTAGCATTGTTCGGGAAGCAGACACGCTCTGTCAGTTTAAATCTGGACTAAAAACGCATCTCTTTACTATGGCTTACACATAAAACATTATCAATTTATATTATTCAAATCAGTAAATGATTGTTAGGCTGCATTAACTAGGTCAGCCGGAACCGGGAACACTTCCCATAACACCTGATGTACTCGTTACATCATAAGAAGAATGGCATCTACGCTAATGTTAGTCTCTCTGTTTATCCCGAGGTTTACTGCAGTCAGCTGGATCAGGCCGTATCCAGATCAGATGGTGGACCTGCGCCTGGACATGACCAATGCATCCCTGAAATGTCTGCAGAGAGCGTGTCAAATAAACTCCCCCCGTAAATGCCGCATCGACACGACATCCTCATTAAACCTGTCTTCGGCGTGACGACTCCAATCTTTCGAATAATCTTACGAATATCTATTTACCTAATATGAATTAAGACCTGCAATGTTGCCAGAATTATAATCATACACTGTTTGTTCGTCGGCCAGAGGAGAACTGGCACCCCGACTGAGCCTGGTTTCTCCCAAGATTTTTTTCTCCATTCTGGCCCTGAAGGAGTTTTGGTTCCTTGCCACCGTTGCCTCTGGCTTTTGGCTTGCTCAGTTGGGGACACCTAAATTTCATCTATATTACCGATCTGCCCGCATTGACACTATATGATACTTGAAATTAGCTGGAAAACATCACCGTTTCACTAGAACGGCTGTACAAATTCACTGAGCTCCTGAGAGCGACCCATTCTTTCACAAATGTTTGTAGAAGCGTCTCCATGCCTAGGTGCTTGATTTTATACACCTGTGGCACCTGTGAAAGTGATTGGAACACCTGAATTCAATGATTTGGAGGAGTGTCCCAATACTTTTGGCAATATATTGCATATAGCTTTATTTATTTCAATTGATGGTAACGTTATTTTAAGGTCTCTCTTAAGTAAATTTGAGACATAAAATCAAGATATGTTTGTATAGAGGCTACCATACAGCAAAATTATCTATTCTGAAAAGATAATACAAGTATCAGCATCATCTGTGAATAAGTGTGAGCATTCGAGTGAAAAGTGAACACAGAGGGGTAACAATCACTGGGGGCTCGATTCCTTTACAACATGGCACAAAATACATCATATCTCTTAGCTAAGGCTGTGCAACAGAATGTCAGCACCTGAAAACAGTGAAAGGATGTTAATTAGTACACTAACTCTTTCTCCAGGAGAGCATTTACGCATGTTCTGCTTAAGTGTGACTGGCAACACACAATGCTTGTTCTGGTAAACAAGGCAATGGTAAAATAAGAGCGATTTGCATCTCAAAAGAGCCAGTTACTCTCTCTGTTTCTCCCTCCCACCTCTTTTCTCCTTCTCTCTCTGTCTCTCCCTCTCTCACTCACTAATTCTCAGCTTCATTATGCTAGATAATGAGGCATAGCTAGTACTCACATAGTATTCTGGCACAAGAGTGGCAGGCATTAATGTGAGCCGAGCTTTACTTCATGCATTTAGTTCCTACATTCTGGAAATTATGAATCTCTACAGTGTTAATTGAAGGCAAGCCCACCTCCACTGCGTTCTGTGCTTCGCTCATCTTGTTAACGGTGGTCTGAAACTCGCCGATGAAGTCATGGCCTCCGTCGTTGTCGTAATCGTAGCACAGCACCTGTGACATCACACATTTATTGCGAGTTGTGACACATATGAACATGTTAAAAACATGTTTTGTAGAATTCATTCTGGGTCATCAAGGTGAGATAAGACATGAATTGTTTTAATAAACCAAGCAAAAAACCTGACAGCAAGTAATCATGCTTTATTGCTGTATGAAAAAGAGCAGCTTTGACATTTTATTACAGCAGAAAAATTGTATCTTCTAAAGCTGCGATATGATTGTATGTAATAAATTTGGACATGTACATTACCGTTCTAAAGTTTTTGATAGTCTCTTTTGCTCATTGAGGCTGCATTTATTTGATCCAAATTAGAGTGAAACAGTAATATTGTGAATTATTTTTGCAATTTAAAATAGCTGTTTTCTATTTAATATATTTTAAAATGTAATTTTTTCCTGTGATGGCAAAACTGAATTTCCAGCATCATTACTCCGGTCTTCAGTGTCACATGATCCTTCAGAAATAATTGCAATATGCTGATTTGATGCTCAATTCGTATTATTAATAATGTTGAAAACAGTTGTGCTGCTTAACATTTTTTATATATATATCATATAATTTGTAGCATTATAAATGTCTTTACTGTCCCTTTTTAGCAATTTAATGCATTGCGTACTAATTAAAAATATTTAAAAAAAAAAAAATCATACTTTTGTGTAAATGCATGATTTCTGACAAAAACAAACAGCTTTTTTCACCTACAATAATAATCTAATTCGTAAAGCTACAAATAATGTTTTGGAAGTTGCATTTAAAATCCACATAAAAAGACAGAGAGGGAACATGTTTTTATTTTTATATTAAATGACCTAGACTAAATTCTACTGGGACTCTTCACACAAAAGACTATAAGACTAGATAGCATAATATGTACTTAATATTTAGACCACACACCTTGATGTTTCTGTCCACATCTCCATTACAAAGTGAGATTAGAGGCACTGTGAAAGGCTTCCATACAGGATCCAAAGTGTTCTTAATTACCTGAAGTCACACACACAAATGGCTATTATTCTTTTTTCCTGGCTTTTATTAACACAGTCTGAAACACAAGCTTAACATCTGATAAAACTGTAGAACAAAACTGTATATAAATGAGCGTATCAGCAACAGAGGGTCTACTTACCTCTGTTCTGTGAACCATCATCCATTTTCCATCATCCCCTTGTTTATGGAATTCTAAATAGGGGTCTGATTTACCGAAAAAGTCCTGAAAAACAGCCACAAACAAAATCATCATCTTCTTCTATCGCTGAGTGCTTTTTAAAGTGCTTGAATGGTTATCAAAACCTCTTAACTCACCTTTTTATCTAGCTTCCTCCCACACATGGTTAGAGTGATTATTCTGTTGTCTGATAACTCCTGGGCTGTTATCTATACCAAAAGGAGCATATCATGATGCTCTGGTACAAACTCTTTCAATGCATATGTCTGTTATGGTGTCTTATGTGGTGTCTTACTGTGATGGCCCCCTTCCCTGCTGGCTTGCCATTAGCCAGAATCAGTGGTCGATGTAGCTTCTTATTTGACACAATCTAAAACAGAACAGATGGCCTGATAAATGCACAAGTAGAGGCGACACAGGGAGCTAATTTATTATAACTAAGATCATAAAAGCTTAAGATTATCTAGTGATGTAACACAGCAGATTGATCTGGAAGCAGGTAAAATATGAAAGTGCTACCGTACCACTCCCAATGTGCAGGTGAACTCGCCCAGAAAGTCGTGTTCATAAAGCTGGCTGCTGCACTTGTCCTCATCAAACATGGCAAACTTGAGTTTCTGGACCTCCTCAAAGTGGTAATCCACTTGGAATTTCACACCAAATACTGGATTCAGGTTGTTCACGGCCGTCTCCGTTCGAGCCAGCTGAAATTACATACAAATTGAGTTATGTTATGTAATTAACAGAATTTGCACCCACTTATGGTGCAACTTATGTTTTTCAGTGGTGTAATGCAAATAAGTCACCATGAAATCAAAATTGACTATTCTTATTTTTTACAGACTTACCTGTGCACATCATTGTTTTTTGTTTTTTTATTCATGTGCACTTGTAATCTTCAATTAAAAACATTAACACCCTCTCCCCCTCGAAACGGCATCTCTTCTCTTCATGGCGTACGGTATGTCTCGGCAGAGGGTGAGACAAAATGTCCTTTACAACTGACTGCAAACTGGAATTCAGATCTGCCTTCATTTAGTTACCAATGCCCAACTTACTACGATCCAATCAATTTCTGAGGATGAAATCCAGTCCCGCCCACTTTTTTTCTCGTTCCGTTTCACTTGGATATACATAACAATAGGGAAGAGAAGACTCAACTTCCGTTTCATGCCAACTTTGAGCCAAGAGAATGAAATGGTAAAAGTTTATTATAGCTTAATAGATCAGTTGGCCGATTAATGTACCAATATTTTCAAGTCACATCGCACTTCAAAATTGCATAAAAAGAAAGCATATTTTTAGGAATATAATGGGGTTTTTTTTGGCATTGTAACATTATTTTCATGGCAATTAAAACAAAACGTTCTAAAAGATCTCGATTTTTTTTTGCAAAGGTTTTTTTTGTAATAATTTGTAGTGTTTTTTATTTTGTAATTTGTAATTCCCATTACTGACCCTTAATATATTCTCATTACTATAAAAACAAATTAAAGACAGCACAACAGTATATTTTTATATACAAAAATATATTTATACAGTATATAATATATGATTAAATATTACAGTAATAAGAATTTGATTATTTTGCATTATGGATGATCACTACTATACTAATGTACAGATCATTAGAACATGGGCAGCATTTTTGTTTATTATTTATCTGTATGTAAATCTAATAATTTATTATTAGTGTTCTAAATCCCTGAACACATCATGTTCTAAAATGCGTTTAACCATGCGTTTTTATACTACAAACACATTCCTTTGTTTGTCCCCTGGTGTTTCCATAGTTACAGTGTACTGTGGAAGAGTGATTTCATGATCTGGCTTGCCCTACCGACCGGCAGCACTGGCCTGTGATGACTGGACCGCCGAGGGCACGGTCCCGTAGAGACTGTACAAGCACACGTGTGCTCGCACAGCAACCTATTTTCCTGTTTTTATTAGACTTTCCTTCCTACATGCCAGCTATTTCAGCTTCTATGCTTCCAACTTGTGCTTTTTGTACCCATAGATCTTCTAACACTCCCAATTCTTCTTCTTTTCTTTCATATTCGCATGTCAATTTTGTCTCTACATTCTATCTCTAACCATCACCAGATTTTGTTAAAGGTTAACCACAAAAACTGAAAAAATGAACACTTTTCATCACTCCTTACCTCCACCCAGTTGCCATCCACATCATGGAAAAGAACACAGAAAGGGTCAGACTTGGATGCCACGTCACGATCCAGCAGGTTGGAGCCGCAGACGGAGAGCTCTACCTTTGTGATGCAGTGCTGGGGCGCAATGGCAGGACCCGCGTCGGGGCCGGAGGCCAGAGTATAGGCCATGGAGATGGGAGTACCTCCTCTCCCACACCCTGGGGGCAACAAAACACTATTTCACTTCTCAGTATAACTTCTTACTTACTCATTTGCAAAGTATTATTCATTCAGTAAAAATAGAATCTTATTTAAACCTGAAAATAAACAGAACTTTTTGTGAACATTTTAAACAAGGAAATAATATGACATAAAACTAATAGGAAATGTTAAGTATTAGAATATTACTTTAATTAAACAATATTCATTAAATTAAATACTATTAAGATAATATACTATGTCTAGGACACTCAAATAAGCAAATTTGACATAAAACATGTTTTTATAACAGGTCAGGTCAATTTTTCAAATCAAAGTTTCTCTCAAATTATTGTTATACTGATACAGCATAACTTTAATGCAAAGTAGAAGCATTTACACCAGTGGTCTCAGACTTTTAGAACTCACTATATGTCTAATTTAAAAAGCAATCTCTTTAAAAAGCAATATCCCAGCAATATTACCTAAAAGCCTATACTGTATCAAATTTGATATGCAAATTTGGTTGCATTTTACTTTACAGTACGTGCACTTATGTGTGCTTACAGTGTACTTGCCTAAGAAAGTATTGGGTAATATAAGGTAACTACATGGGTTAAGGTTAGGTTCAGGGTTAGTACAGTTATTACCCAGTTATTGTAATGACTATAGTATGTACATGGGGAACAGGACTGTAAAATAAAGGGCTACCGCAAATTTCTACAGCCTCTATTACCAACATTATCAAAACTTTGCTGAAAATCCTTTTGAGCAGAATCTACTACATGCCTTCTGTTGTCTGATTGATAGTTCCTAATCTTTAGCAAGTAAAAGGACTTTTATTATTATTCTAAAAGCGTCCACCTTCAGGTTGAAGGTTTTTTTAATAAATTTTTTTAAAGAAATGTTATATTGTTAGTAATATTTATTTCAAAATGAACACTGGACTGAAGCAATTTAGGTTAACTTGATTATCCATACATCATTTTTAGAAAACGAATGTTGAAATGTGAGTAACAAGCATTTAAATATCATCTTACTAAAACATAATACTGGGAGATATAGAGTGACAACTGTTATTTATATGCATTTTAAGTAGGTTTTCTGCTTTAATGTTATAAAGATCTCATTGATTTAAAGCTATCAGAATTTCATCACACTTTATAGCCATATAAATACCATCAATGGTACCAAATTTAATATTTTGCTTAGTTTTTGGCCTCTGAATAAAATTGGTGTTTTGTTTGAGCTTCATATTCTCCTACTATATAAGCCATAAAATGTATCAAATAAATACTCAACATAAAACACACGTTTTTTTACTATTATTTCGAGGTTTAAAGGTTTAAAAACCAATTTGAAAAGGTAACAGAAAAAATATATATATTATTAGGACACTAATAATTTGCAACAAGAAAAACTAATTTTATAGAAAACTGGAACCTTGTAAAGAAATGAATTACACAGCATTGTTTGACCTTTTCTGACAGAAATGCTGCACGTCTGAGACAAGGATGCCTGGGTTCATGGTCCCCTGACAAACAACTCTTCAAATGAACGCTAAACATGAAAACACTCTGATTTCAACGCACGCAGACACTCGCGCACACAGAACACGAGCGTCACACCAGGACATGAGGAATACAGCAAGGGCTCTTGTTGCTTAGATACTGATGTACTACTGTCTCTTTCTGTGTTAATGTCACAAACCACAATTAGGCTGTGACCACCACAGACAAAGCATGAGTGAAATTGACTTCACAATCATGTTACATGGAAAGAATCACAATACATCACTTGTAGGACTACGATTTATCATGTTAATAAGAGGAACTAGTTCATCCAAGTTAGTCCTGTGCATAATTTCCGGTGGCACACATTTGAAACACAAAAAGTAAATGTCATCTTTTAAACGTTCTTCAAAAAAAGAAAAAAATATGGGTTCCAGTGAGGCACTGTACAATGGAAATGGGGCTAATCCATAAACATTACAATACTCACCTTTTTAGACATCTAGACACAAGACAAACAATATGTGTGTCTATAACATATATAACATTTTCCCATTGACAACACAGCGGCATAAACCTTAAAATGCTCAAATGACTTGAAAATGTGAGGATTTAAACAGCGTTACCTTTCAACATTTCATTGTAAGTACCTCACCGTAACCTCAGAAAATTATAGGAAAAATCTATTTTGGACAAACTAAATTATAAACAACTGAAACATTTCTTGATAAGCAGGGAAATGAGACGAAAACTCACCTGAGTTTCCATCCCAAAATGGCATCTTTGTGTTTGTAAGGGTTGTTCGGGTTCTAAATGAACTCTGTATTCAAACAATCCTTTTATAGTGCAGTGGTGTAGGTAATGAGTAATGACACGCTCCACATGACCATGATGTCATGGAAAAAGTGATACACAGCCTCAACTAAATCTCATTCAAGAAAGTTCACAACCGGATGAGACATGTAGTTCGAAACACTCCACAAATGAGTAACCCTCCTTTTAACATTGCATCCTATAATCTCTGTTATAAGGACCAATGTCCATACAATCATTCAGTGTCTTATCATGACGTGAGCCCGCCCATTTGAGGTCAAAATACCAACACATATCCGAGATGATTTAACCTCTAAGTGATCATCAACTCAACACTTCATCACTTATCTCCAAGGTGCAGTGCCGGATAATACACAGCTAGACATTAACAAGTGGAAAACAAGTGTAGGGCTGTTATCAAATATGGAGTATACTGTTATGATTATATTAACCATTTCAATGATTATATTGCTCATACTGAAGTCATAATGAATAATACGGACTGTAGACATAAAAAAATATATATATATTGCATATATTTAATTGTTGCACTGCATATACCATCGATGAGATATCCGGCCACTTTATTAGGTATACTTTGCTAGTACCATTTTGTCTTCAGGACTGCCTTAATTCTTTGTGGACTCAAGGTGCTGGAAACATTCATGAGCGATTTTGGTCATATTGACATGATAGCATCACAGTTGCTGAAGATTCGTTGGCTGCTTATCCATGATGTGAATCTTCCATTCCACCACATCCCAAGGGTGATCTATTGGATTGAGGTCAGGGGTCCGTTCTTCGTACGTCGCTAACTCAGTTAGCTGGATTTGATTGTTGGCGATTTGGCATGATCTCGGATTGTTTTGTTCTTCAACGCTCATCCTGGACTTGTTGTCATAGCAACAGGTCCGTAAACTTAAACCTGCTTGGGAGCCACTGCTACTTTATTACAAGAGTTCATTACTGAACCAGGGGCAATAATCATTTTAAATAATAATAATATAAAAATGTATTTGAAAATAATATTATAATGTTGTGTAAAAGGTGTATAATACTATAGACACAGCCACTTGATTGAGAGATTTATTTGTGATGGAATAATTACTTTACACACACGCTGTAATGTTACTCTGAGCCGTGCATTCATTTGAGTGATATTATGGGATGGCACAGGAGATGCAGATAACTTGATCTTGACCCTTAAGAAACTTTAATTAATGCTGTCACGTAACAAATCTGCTTCAAATTGACTTAAATGTAATGAATTGTTAATTACAACATTGAAATAAAAATGTAAAGGATGTACAAATATTATACAATCGTGAATATAAATAAATTAGGAATCATGTTTAAAAAAAAACAAAAAAACATTTATCATTTATCTATTATAACTTTTATGTTGGTTTGGTCGTTTGGCTGTTTCCTTATAAAGGAAGGTTTTTATAGCTTGTCAAGTTTTATGCCAGGTGGCTTTTTTAATTATATGATGTCATTACGTTGCTGTCTTGCCATCAGCCAATCGCTGCATTGCTAATCGTGGTTTCGAGTATCGATGCATCTGCCCTCTTCAGTGAACACAAGAACACGCAGTAATCTTAGATAACTTAATCCAGATATTTTAATCCAATCCGAAAATTCGTTTGAAGAACCATATTAGTCAGAGATCAGTTCTCACGATTAAAAGATCTGGGATCTGTCAAATCATCTCAGATGTATTAAGTGAGGTACGAAGAACGGACCCCTGGTGACTGTGGAGGCCATTTGAGTATAGAGAACTCACTGTCATGTTCAAGAAACCAGTTTGAGGTGATTTAAGCTTTGTGAGATGGCACGTTATCCTGCTGGAAATAGCCATCAGAAGATGGTACACCGTGGTCATAAAGGGATGGACATATTGTGGTCAGCAACAATACTCAGGTAGGCTGTGGTGTTTAAGCGATGCTCAGTTGGTACTAAGGGGCACAAAGTGTGCCAAGAAAAAATCCTCCACATCATTACACCACCATCAGCAGCCTGAACCATTGATATAAGGAATTATGGATCCATGCTTTCATGTTTTTACACCAATATCTGACTCTACCATCTGAATGTTGCAGCAGAAATCGAGACTCATCGGACCAGGCAAATGTTTTTTTTTTTCCAATCTTCTACTGTCCAATTTTGGTGAGCCCGTGCAAATTGCAGCCTCAGTTTCCTGTTCCTATCTGACAGGTGAGTGTGACC
This sequence comes from Paracanthobrama guichenoti, assembly GCA_018749465.1. Lineage (NCBI taxonomy): Eukaryota > Metazoa > Chordata > Actinopteri > Cypriniformes > Gobionidae > Paracanthobrama > Paracanthobrama guichenoti. Next base: position 14,966,678 of record CM031960.1, on the reverse strand, counting down.
GGTGTGTTCTTCTGCTGCTGTAGCTCATCTGCTTCAAGGTTTGACATGTTGTGCATTCAGAGATGCTCTTCTGCAGACCTCGGTTGTAACGAGTGATTATTTGAGTTACTGTTGCCTCTCTATCAGCTCAAACCAGTCTGACCATTCTCCTCTGACATCAACAAGGCATTTTAGCCCCCAGGACTTTTCCCTTTTTCGGCCCATTCTTTTTAACCCTAGAGATGGTTTTGCGTGAAAATCCCAGTAGATCAGCAGTTTCTTAAAAACTCAGCACGTCTGGCACCAACCACCATCCCACGTTCAAAGTCACTTAAATCACCTTTCTTCCCCATTCTGATGCTCAGTCTGAATTTCAGCAGATTGCCTTGACCATGTTTAGCTAAATGCCTAAATACATCGAGTTGCTGCCATGTGATTGGCTAAAAGATATTTGCATGATATGTCAACTCCTTTCTTGACCATGCAAATAAATGCAGTAAATTTGCTATAAATGTAAAATAATAACTGAAAGAGATTTGACATAGGCCAATTACACTGTTTACTTGGAAACATTTAGATCATCACAGGGGTTTTTTTACATGTTTTTTGTATGGAATTATCAATAATTTATATTAAATTAATAACATTCACAAAAGCACTTCTGCCTTGCCCATAGACTTCCATTGTGAGTGAATTACTGTAGATACAATTTCAGTTTGTTTTTGAGAAGTTAAGTGGTAATCGCAAGCTTCACTTGTTTTAAATGAGAAGAGAAGAGATGTAACCCATAGACACAACCTTTGTTTGTAGTGTACGTCATTTATTTTGCAACACTTCAAAATAACAGTGATTTAATCTGGCTTCCTGTCCTTTCCAGACGTGGAACACAAACCACCATAAATCGAACATCTAGAGACTTTCCATTCTGTGGACTTTAACAATTACAACATAATTACATAATTTCCCTGTCATACTGTCGTGCATTATCTTCATGGTTCATGGGATTAAAGTGTGCACATTAGCAGCACAGAGGAAGATCTAAAGTATCTGATGTCAATTCACACTTCAATTTGTGCAGTAAATATTCTCTTATTAATATTAATTGTAAGTTTGCTTTTTGTGCTTAATTTGTTTACTAAAAACTCTGGATCAGCTTTGTTATACTGCATCAACTGTCAACTACAAGTTAGGGAAAGAAATAAAATATTTTAAATAATTTCAACATTATTCAAGCATCTGTGTGACTTTGTGTTGCAGTTTAAGCATAATCCTTTTGCTCAACTGTCAAACCAAATCTACACTTTAAGATTACAAAGTGCAACATCCTGTTTACTCTATAATAAGGTGTTGAGCCATACATACAGTGGTGAGAAGAAAAAGTTTATAATGGCTAACTGAGAACAGTATGAATGGAAGTCTACTGTACATGCAGTTAAAAATTCTCCAACTGCAAAAAAACCTTAAGCAAACAGCAACTGGGTCAATGAAGGGCTGCTCTTTTTTGCCTGGGTCTATGAAGTTATTCTGAATGACATTAAAAATGCAATCCATACAAAGAAAATTTGCATACATCTTTTCTATGATGAGCATCTCATTAAAAGGCTTGAAGAACAATTGCTAGCATAAGTAGTGTTTTATTACCATTTCTCCACAACAAACCAAGCAATTTTGTTTTAAAATATTATTAGTATTTTATAAATAAAAGTATTGAAGGTGCAAGGAAAGTAGTGTAGTAGGCTACTTTATACGTGAGGGTCACACACTTTGACATTTTAAGATTCATTAAATCTATAGTTTGAAGAAAGATGCACAAATGTTTCCCAAACATGCATGTAGCCAACAGGATTAGACCGAATGCAGGTCAACTGGGCGACTTTTGTCATTGGGATGATGTTTTTACCTCAATTCACCCTTCGAATGATGACATTTCTAAGAACTTGGCAGATGTGGCAAATGTATTTTTAAGAGTTCTCATTTTTTATCATCAGAGTTATCGTTGGTTGTTCTGGTGCTTTTGTAAGGCATGATTATTATGCGAATGTTTTTTGGCTTCTCCGTGTGTTGTTTTCTTAATCGTCCACACCGGAACTCTTTTTGCTCATATTACTTCCTTTCAGACGTTAAAATGTAACAAACCCTGCATGTTTGTGAATGGAAATGATTACTTCGTGAAGTCACTGTATAACTCAATAATAACTCACCTCTCGAAGCTCTCTCGCAATACGCAACCTACTTTTCTTCAGCGTCTCCTGTCGTTATTTAGTGTTGGTGGCAGCAACTGTGCGTGTTAAAAGGATTGTGGGTTGATTGCATTATCCAGCCAAAAAAAAAAAAAAAAAAAAAGATCCCAATGCATATATCAGAAGGTAAACGGCGTTAAAGAAGAAGCGCTTCGCCCTGCTAAAGCGCGTGCAGACTCCAGAGTCGCGCTCAATGAACTAACAGTTGTGTAGTTTTCACAGCTCTGAACTCCGCCCGTGTCCACATCTGTCATTACCACGAGCTAGTCTCTTCTGAGCTATGCCACCATCGAAAAAAGATGAAAAGGAGGTGAAGAAAAGAAAGTAACACACTTGCGGTTTACATATGTGCCTGTCGTATCTTGACGTATTTTGCTAAAAACCACGGAAACGCGCGCGCATTGTTCGAAGAACTTGAGGAAAACTTTTTTTTTTTATCGTTTTTTTACTTATATTTTATTTCTGTTTCATCCGACCTAATTCCATTCTGTCACTAATGTGTACAATAATTAATAAAAGAATAAAAAATGTAGTCCATCCATTGTAGGAAGATATTTCATTTGACATTGACTCTGAATTGATTTGCTCGTCATTATAATCATCATCGTTGACAGCCTGGACGTACAATGTTTTTTTATTGATTATGTTGTACATAACGTCATGCCATCATAGTGACTGACGTGTGATTTCATCCAGGTGAACAGTATTTCCTGATACTTGCGATCCAGTGTTGCTTTACTGCCATCTAGCAGTTATATTGCAGTATGCAAAAAAAGTTTGACCAGGGCCCAGAGGGTAGACCCTAGTTTTTTTTGTACGAATTAACAGTTTATACTATTTTATAGCACTTACTATTTAATTCTGTATTTATTTGATTATTTTTTCATGAATGATGTAGTTGTTAATATATGTGTGTGTACTGTATATAATTATTACACACACATATGTGTATTTAAGAAATTTTTTTATTATATATATATATATATATATATATATATATATATATATATATATATATATATATATATATATATATATACACACACACACACACACACACACACACACACACACACACACTCACCTAAAGGATTATTAGGAACACCATACTAATACTGTGTTTGACCCCCTTTCGCCTTCAGAACTGCCTTAATTCTACGTGGCATTGATTCAACAAGGTGCTGAAAGCATTCTTTAGAAATGTTGGCCCATATTGATAGGATAGCATCTTGCAGTTGATGGAGATTTGTGGGATGCACATCCAGGGCATGAAGCTCCCGTTCCACCACATCCCAAACATGCTCTATTGGGTTGAGATCTGGTGACTGTGGGGGCCATTTTAGTACAGTGAACTCATTGTCATGTTCAAGAAACCAATTTGAAATGATTCAAGCTTTGTGACATGGTGCATTATCCTGCTGGAAGTAGCCATCAGAGAATGGGTACATGGTGGTCATAAAGGGATGGACATGGTCAGAAATAATGCTCAGGTAGGCCGTGGCATTTAAACGATGCCCAATTGGCACTAAGGGGCCTAAAGTGTGCCAAGAAAACATCCCCCACACCATTACACCACCACCACCAGCCTGCACAGTGGTAACAAGGCATGATGGCTCCATGTTCTCATTCTGTTTACGCCAAATTCTGACTCTACCATCTGAATGTCTCAACAGAAATCGAGACTCATCAGACCAGGCAACATTTTTTCCAGTCTTCAACTGTCCAATTTTGGTGAGCTTGTGCAAATTGTAGCCTCTTTTTCCTATTTGTAGTGGTACCCGGTGGGGTCTTCTGCTGTTGTAGCCCATCTGCCTCAAGGTTGTGCATGTTGTGGCTTCACAAATGCTTTGCTGCATACCTCGGTTGTAACGAGTGGTTATTTCAGTCAAAGTTGCTCTTCTATCAGCTTGAATCAGTCGGCCCATTCTCCTCTGACCTCTAGCATCAACAAGGCATTTTTCGCCCACAGGACTGCCGCCGTGATACTGGATGTTTTTCCCTTTTCACACCATTCTTTGTAAACCCTAGAAATGGTTGTGCGTGAAAATCCCAGTAACTGAGCAGATTGTGAAATACTCAGACCGGCCCGTCTGGCACCAACAACCATGCCACGCTCAAAATTGCTTAAATCACCTTTCTTTCCCATTCTGACATTCAGTTTGGAGTTCAGGAGATTGTCTTGACCAGGACCACACCCCTAAATGCATTGAAGCAACTGCCATGTGATTGGTTGATTAGATAATTGCATTAATGAGAAATTGAACAGGTGTTCCTAATAATCCTTTAGGTGAGTGTGTGTGTGTGTGTGTGTGTGTGTATATATACACACACACACACACACACACATACATATACACACACACACACACACACACACACACACACACACGCACACGCAAATATTTCTTAAATATAGCACACGCAAAATATTTCTTAATTTTGAAATGTATATTCAAAAATAATTATACACAGTACACACACACACACACACATTATGTAAATACAAACTTTTATTTTGGATGTGATTAATCATTTAACAGGCCTATTTTTTATATAATCTTCTCCCTTTAAATACTTTGGCCAGTTCGAGGATAATTTATGCAATTATCAAAAGTGCAGTTTCCTGTCTATCCTTATATTGTTCGAGGTTGATATAGGATTTAGAAAGTAATTAGTAATAAGTAACCCAATACTTTTTAGAGAGTGTAATTAGCACAGTAATCTAATTACACTGTTGAAGATGTAATAAAAGTAAAAATTTAAAAAGATGTAAAAATTTATTACTTTTTTAGACCCAACAGTGGTCCTAACCAACCCCTAATTCTAAACATACCTGTTGGTAACCCTCTTAAAATACTTAAAGTGCAGTAAACGGTCAAACCATTTCTCTACAAACTAGTGTGTTGATTAGTACATTAATAAATTAAATTCGGCAGTAACTCATCCAGCTCCATCATCATGAACACTGGAGCCCCTCAGGGATGTGTGTTGAGCCCCCTCCTTTTCACTCTGCTGACACATGACTGCACACCCATACACAACAGCAATCTCTTCATCAAGTTTGCGGACGACACGACCGTAGTTGGTCTCATTAGCAATGATGATGAGACAAACTTCAGGAGCGAGGTGAGCCGCCTGGCCAGGTGGTGTGGCGACAACAATCTCTCTCTGAACGTGGAGAAGACGAAGGAGATTGTTGTTGACTTCAGGAGAATGCACACCCAGCATGCTCCTCTGACCATCAATGGTGTGACCGTGGAAAGGGTGAGGAGCACCAAATTTCTGGGTGTACATATCACAGAGGACCTCTCCTGGGCTGCCAACACCACAGCACTGACCAAGAAAGCACAGCAGCGACTCTACTTTCTCCGTAAGCTGAGAAGAGCCGGAGCCCCAGCCCCCATCATGTGCACCTTCTACAGAGGCACCATCGAGAGCATTCTGACCAGCTGCATCACTGTGTGGTACGGCGCCTGCAACGCATCCTGGCGTAAAGCACTTCAGCGCATAGTGAGAGCAGCTGAGAAGATCATTGGTGTCTCTCTCCCACCCCTCCAGGACATTTATAACTCCCGCCTCTCCCGCAAAGCCCTCATCATTGCGAGAGACCCCACCCACCCATCGCACAGCCTCTTCAGTCTGCTGCCATCAGGGAGGAGGCTACGCAGTCTCAAGCAAGGACCAGCAGACTGAAGGACAGCTTCATTCCCCAAGCTGTCAGGGCATTGAACTCCCTCCCGACTCTGCCGACTCTCCCTCTTCTGCCCCACGCACCTGATCTGGGAATCACCCCCCAGTTCTCCTCCCTTCATCTACCTCATTATATTGTCTCTCTGAGGAATTGGTCTCCCCTCTTACAGACTCTTTTTTTTTGCACACACTCTTATAATTTTATTTTATACCTGCACTGACTTAAATCTGAAATTGCACTATTGTTACTATTGTTTGCACTATTTGCCATCGCCACTTTACCTCTATAATTCACTTTATCCATTTTTTTTTATCTTTCTTCTGTTGTTGTTACTGTTAAACTTTTGTTGTTATTGTTATTGTTTTGTTGTTGTTAGGCACCTAGGGTCTGAGAGTCATAGAATTTCAATTCTCTGTATGTATGTACTGTCACGTATGGCAGAATTGACAATAAAGCTGACTTTGACTTTGACTAAAATAACTGAAACAAATACTAGTTAACATCATCCAGCAGCACAATGAACTGTTCTTGCACAGCTCAATAATAACTGGAGACTGCCAACACTGAGAGCCTCACACATTCACGTTTAAAATGGTCACGCTTGCTCTTACGTTGAAAATAAGCTAGGAAGATCATAAATGAATAGTTCCCGTGGGTCTACTCTTTGCATCTGTTTGTTTGAAGTTTGAATCAGGTCAATTCTGTTGGTGTAGAATTGGCTAGTGGTGCGGTCACAAAACTTTAATATTTTCTCTAATAAATCAGATTACCGCAAGCTACCTGCCATTCTGAAATATATTATAATCATATAATAATAATAATAATAATAATAATAATAATAATAATAATAATAATAATAATAATACTATAATATATATATTCTATTTTGAGATCTGATTAAATAAACTATTTTACGATGAATCACCTTTATTTATAATTTCAGTACACATGAAAAAACTGAATAGATGAATAGCATCAATAAATGCAAATTGATCAGTGCAGTAATAGAATGGTTGTGCATTTACCAGTGACACAAGCACCGAGCATTTTCACCTTACAAGTTGAGTAAAGCACTTTACAAATAACAAATAAAATGTTTCAATAGATAAAGGAAGAACAGATTGAATAAAATCCAGACATAAATACGTAATTTAAAGGAGAACACAACATGGTGGAGTCCAGGGTGGATCAGTGCATGAATGCCCCTAATGGAGGATGGGTTCTAAGCTTCAAGATACCTTCGTTCAGCGTATCAGTAAAGAGCATGACTGTGCTGACCTTTACAAGAGAGCTGCCTGCTTCATTGTGCTAAAACTAGCTAATTGTAAATATAAGTTAATTATGCTTTTTTTGGCACAGCATGTCACATGCTCTTTTTCTTTACTGACCTGAGCCTACTGTTTGCATTAGATAGACATTAAATGATTCCAGTCCCTGAACAGCTGGGAAGTGTGTTGTTTGATATAATGAATTGCTCTAATGAGGTAATGTGTTCCCCGATGAAATAACTTAATGTTAAAACTTATAATAGGACAACACCAAAATTATTAACAATATAAAATTAAAGAAAAAAAAATTGAAAAGAGAACATACAGTCAAAACAAAATTTATTCAGACACTTTATTTTGCTATCCTCACTTACATAAATTAACTATAGTGTCCTGCACCCACTAGTAAAAAATTATATCTGGTGTCTGAATAATTTTTGGTTTGACTGCAAGTGGTTAAACTGATGAAAAGTTCAGCCTCTGGTCTTTTAGATTCTCATCATCTTTGGCAATTGGGTTCCTCCAGAGTCTGTATAAAGTGACAAATGTAGAGAAGCTCAGATTTGATGGTGCATGTCAAGCAGGTCTACTAGTCGATTCTTATTAATAACGCAAACTCCGATCAAGAGTATATATGCTAGTCATACCTTATTACTTCAATAGAGGGGCATGATGGGAGGCATTTGGCTATCGCTGTTGCTCCTGTCGTGGTTATTTTATTGGCCTCCAGGCTGCAATAATTAGTTTCAATAACATAAGCATACTGTAAATACAACATGTAATCAACCAAAAAGTTAAACCTTCACTGCAAGCCCCCCCAAGTACTTACTCAAGTCGTTTCAGCTTTGTACACAGGGGCAGAATCTTAGCCAGTGTCAATGCAAAACTGTCACCACATCCATTCCATGACAAGCTGAAAAAGACAATGACTTTATAAACTAAGGGCTGTTCAAAACAACATACAGGTACCAGAATAATTTAATGTGTGGGTCCATGCATTTATGAGTCAAACTACAGCATTTAAAGAAAGTTTGAAATATCTGACCCCACCTGACATCTTCTATGGATGGACAGTGTTTGAGGGATGATGCCACATCAACCAGATCTGCACACCCAATTGAAGTCAAACTGAGGGACAAATAGTTACTTATAGTAGTAGTGCTTAATATTTGTATGGAAATCATGATATATTTTTTTTTTTTTTTTAATTCTTTGATAATAGAAATGTCAAAAGATGGAATTTATTTGAAATAAAAATCCTTTGTAACATTGCAAATGTCTTTACTTGATCAACTTACTGCATCCTTGCTGAACAAAAGTATGAACATTTCTTTCAAGAAGAAAACTTTTGAACAGTAGCGTGTGATCAAATCGATCATATATGCAAACAAATCAATCGTGGATGTGGCTCTGTAAATGTATTTAGTGTCTTACTGTAGTATTTTCAGTGCCTTCATGCTCATGAGACCTTCACAAAGAGCCTTGGATCCTTGTGTGTCAAACTGATTCTCTGACAAACTTAAAAAAAAAATAATAATAATTATCACTATCTTTTTAAAGCACATTATTTACTATGTAGACCACAACACACATGGCTTACTTGAGTTCTGAAAGCTGAGGCAGTAACGGAAGGACTTGAGATAGTTTAGCGGCACTGGCCTGACCAAGCTGATTTTTGGACAGCCTGTGAAAACAAAATAATGAAGAAGGGTCAGCTACTGATTTTGCAAGTATATCACACATTAATTAAATAAAGTGAATGTTTTACTGTAGTTTCTGAAGAGCTCTGCAATGGGAAAGAGCTGTCAGTAGCTTCTCTCCAGCCTGGTCACTTATACTGTTGTCTGAGAGACTGCAAAAATGTAATCAGTAAAAAAAAAAAATAAAGTTCATTGAGGAAAATGAATAATGATGCAATGATGCAAGTTATAACAAATAACAAATCTAGTCAATAACACTACCGCTCAAATGTTTGGGGTCTGTAAGATTTTTGAATGATTTTGAAAAAAAGTCTCTTTTGTAACCATAATGCTGTGAAATATTAGTACCATTTAAAATAACCGTTTTGAGTAAACCATAATACATTTGTTTCAGGATTCTTTGATGAATAGAAAGTTCAAAAGAACAGAATTTATTTGAAATTATATTTTTGTGTGTGTAAAAATCTGATCCATTTCATGCATCCTTGCTGAATGTAAGTATTAATTTCTTTACAAAAAACTCTTACTGACCAGAAACTTGAGAACACTAGTGTACATTTTAAATTAACATTGAAAAGTTGGTGTATATTTCCACCATATTTAATTGTCTCCACTAGAGGGCACTCTATAAAGAGCCTTCCATTATTTCTCACCTATTCCTCAGGTGAGGAATAATCTTAAAGTCCTCATGAAATCAAAATTTAACCTATTTACTTAGCACACATTACAGGTCTTAGGGTGAACAATTAATCCATGCAAGTTAATACACAGAAAAAAATTGTTTGTCGTGGTAATCTTTAATCTGAAAAGTAACTTCCGGTCTGGAAACTGAGTTCTTTCTCAGATGATGTCAGTTTGACGGCTTAGGTTTGACGGGCTTAGGTCGTAACCACTCCCCACCAATTGTTAGTCTGCTATGAGCGAGAGATGGAGAGGAGGAGCGCTGAAGTGAAACCCTGCTCTCTATTCAATATTCCGCTTCACTTGGAAATACGTCACAGCACTGAAGAAAACTCACTTGCTACTTCCGGTTCACTGGGACTTTAAAGGGATAATTCACCCAAAAATGAAAACTGTCATCATTTACTCCCCTCAAGTTGTTCCAAACCTGTATGAGTTTCTTTCTTCTGTTGAACACAAAGGAAGATATTTTGAAGAATGTTGGTAACAGGGGGGTAGCCAGCGGGCAGGCCTGACGGGCACAAGCCCGCCCACTATGATGAGTAGGCCCCCCCAGTTTATTATACAAATATAATATTTGCTAAATAACAGTTTAAATAATTTTAACGTAATTACAAAATTATTATACCATCTCAAATACTAAAATAAATCAAATGTGTTTTTTTACAGTCTATGGTTTTTGCATAATGATTGAGGAGTTTGATTGACAGCTGTGTTTGCCTATTCACTTAAGCCTATAATTTGCAGTTGTGTGATAGATAAACAGCAGCGATGCAAAATGCAGCCCGCAAGTATCGGTAAGAATTTTCAATTCCAAGCGCGGGTTCATTCTGTAAAGCCGGGGACACACCGGTGACACACTAAGGTGAGTGGCATGAAGTTTTGACACAATTCACCTTTTGCCGAACTCGCTCTACTTCCTTTACCCATCACATATCAGATCGGAAAGGCATTTATTTTCAATAAAAATGAAGAAAGTATTCAAAAGGGAAAAATAAAGTGTCTAACGTGTGTTGTAACTACTGCTCATGTTTTGTATGTGGACAGGCTGTAGCTACAGTTTTGGGTTATGTTGACAGTGGGCACGTTCATGACTGAGACGTAGTAGTTTTACAAGGTGTGTTCTACGATTTATTTTTTCATTAGGATGAAAGAAAATAAGATTGAAATGACCTGAATATTGAGTCCGTCCGTTATTTTACCCGAAAACATGGGCATAATTTGCAGGTGGCACATGTATGCCCCCACCACTGCCCCCCTCTGTTTAAGTGCTCGCTCACTTTTGCCCAGGCTTGACCAAAAATAAAATTCTGCCTACGCCACTGGTTGGTAACCAGACAGTTGATGGTAGTCACTGACTTCTATGGTATTTTTTTTCATACTATGGAAGTCAATGCGGCCATCAACTGTCTGGTTACCAAAATTCTTCAAAATATCTTCTTTTGTGCCAGAAAGAAACTCATACGGGTTTGGAACAACTTCAAGGTGAATAAATGATGACAATTTTTTAATTTTGGGGTGAACTATCCCTTTAATCTTATACTCAATGCAGTTGATATACCTCAGTTTCAGTAGTTTTGTCCATGAAGGAAGGTATTTTACAAGCTCATTAGTACCACCATCTCCCATTCGCCAACTTTCCAACCTGTAAATAGCATAAAAGGTATTTACATATTACTAGATGCTGTTAGCGTTTGTGTGCATGTGCTTTTACGGACCACAATACTTACTCAATCTCTTCCATCTGTCTAAACCCCTTAAAAGAAGCAAGTAGACGGAGTATGCCCGTGCCATTCACAAATGTCTTTGATGTCTCCACTCTAATGTTGTGCAAGCTAAGGAGAGCAAACAACCAGATTAGAGATGAAAAATGATGGGCTTCTGGGAGAGTATACCTGCTTCTTGAGTGTTTGCTAAATCTACAAATGAACACGAGCCTTACCTGAGGCTCCGAAGGGATGCCAAACGGCTGAAGCCTTCCGCTAGGATGGTTATACCCTCTTCATCAAGTACCACAGAATCCAGTCTATAATTGAAAATAAAGCATTAAATATGGTAAATCCTGTTAATGGCTGTGAATGTATTACAAACTAGCCACATTTCTTAAATTCAAGAGTGTGGTGTTTGAAAAGATGACACTACAACATTACCGTATCTCTGCCAGTGAAACGCACTGCACCAGACCTTTGACCAGGTCAAGCCCTCGAGCTGTTGTCCAACCAGAGCACCGGGACAGACTGGACAAAAAGATATCAGACAATCAGCAATGTTGCACTCTGTTGCAATGAGAAATAATGAAGAAAATCAGACACTTACTTGAAAGACTTTAGATTTGGCACACTTTGAAGAGCTCTCCCAAATATTGCGGCTCCATGGTCACTTAAAACAAGCTGGGACAAACTAAAAGACATAGGAAGGAAAAGGTAAATAAGCTCACATAAAAAAAATTACACATACTTTACCCTTTAACATTTTTTCCCCCTATACAAAGTTAAAGGGTTAGTTCACCCAAAAATTAAAATTCTGTCATTAATTACTCACCCTCACCCTTTGTTCATCTTCGGAACACAAATGAAGATATTTTTGATGAAATCCGAGAGCTCTCTGACCGCTCCATAGACAGCTATTAAATTAACACTTTCAATGTCCAGAAAGGTAGTAAAGACATCATTAAAATTGTCCATGTGGCTCCAGTGGTTCAACATTCATTTTATGAAGTGACAAGAATTATTCTTTTTGTGCGCAAAAATCAAAATAACAACTTTATTCAACAATTTCTTCATGTCTGTTTCAGACTCTTACGCTGTTGACGCAGTGTAAACCGTGCAGTGTTTCCTAGCTCTACGGCAAAACGACTCATGCTCATGCGTCGTGGTGCTCACGTGAACAGCGTCGACCAATGGTAAGCCGGTGTTTTGGAAGCGCTATTTACATTACATCAACAGTGTAAGAGTCTGACACAGGATAGAAGAAATTGTTGAATAAAGTGGTTATTTAGTTTACCTTTTGTGTGCAAAAAACATTCTCGTCACTTCATTAAATTAAGATTGAACCACTGGAGTCACATGGACTATTTTAACAATGTCTTTACTACCTTTCTGGACATTGAAAGTGTTAATTAGCTGTCTATGGAGGGGTCAGAGAGCTCTTGGTTTTCATCAAAAACATCTTCATTTGTGTTCTGAAGATGAACGAAGGTCTGGAACAACATGAGGGTGAGTGATTAATGACAGAATTTTCATTTTTGGGTGAACTAACCCTTTAAACTTTACTTGGATAAAAGAGTATTAAGTAAGACAACACACCTCAGACTCTCAAATGCTGGAGTGTTTGATAACGCTTCAACAAGCGTTTCCACCTCATCCTCAGCGGCTCCTTTCAAATCCAGACTGTAAAGTATTACAGTACTTAGAATAACACCAAGAGCATTACAAATAAAGAATTACGGGTTGTGTCTTCAACATCTTCTTTAAGTCCCAGGGGTTGATTTTTATCTTATGTCAAATTGAACTTTTTAAAGCATGACAATTCTAAACAGAGTAAATTCTAAATTATTTTAATATTTATATGCCCAGTTTCACAGACAAGGTTTAAGCCTATAGTCCCAGACTAAAATGCATGTTTGAGCGGTTTTAAAAGCAACTTGTACTGACATATCTTAAAATATGTCAGAGCCATTGTTTTCTCAAGATTCACACCAGTAATGTTTTTCTTTTTTTTTTTTTTTTTTTTTTCCTAAGGCACGTTTTTAAAAGCTACTTAAAATGTCCTAATTTAACTAAGGCCTGTCTGTGAAACCAGGGTGTAGTGTGCCACATTTTGGTTTTGTCATACACAGTTCAGTCGGTGCAGTGCCGCTTCAAGTCAAACACACCTATTAGTTTATTCTAGTCATGTGTTTCTCTGTTCTGTTCTGTTTAATCATTGGCTCACTGTTTGATTACTTCCATGTATTCATTTTAATGCGATTAGTTCACTTGTATTTATACCCTCAGCTTTCTGTAAATATATATATAACCACTAGAGGCAAGTTGAAAGTGAGAACTCACAGTTTATTGATGTGATAATACAAAACGTAGACTTGAAACATGACTTGACTAGAAAAGAAACGTGAACATAGACTTTAACATGGACCTGAACATGAACTTGGACATGAATAAACCAATGAAAACATAACACAGAACTGGGGAACCACATGACTATAGTGAATACTGTAGGTGTGTTCGATTTGAAGTGGTGATGTGCAGACCGATATACTGTAGGTATATGACATCAAAAGTGCCGCGAATTAGAGAGCAAATGGCCCCATATCTGCACAGCGCCGCATCAAGTTTTAACATACCTAATGCAAAATGAAAGACATGGAAAGTAAAACAAGATTCACAAAACCAAAACGTGACGGTGTGAAATATGTGTTATGATTTCTAGCAATGTTTTATTTTTATTATGATTGTCCCTCAGCTGTGGCACCATATACAGCACACCACATTTTTTTTCCCCAATACATTTTTAGTTAGTTTACTTGTTTTCTTAAAGAGCTTGAGAAAAAAAAAATAATACACATGATGATGAGTAAATAAAGAGAAATCAAGTAAAATATTATTTGTGAGCAGGATATTTTTATTGTACTTAATTTTTAAGCTTTAATTGTCAAATTATGCAAATTGAATACAAAAATTATTTCAGTGTGTATTTAAGATGCACAGATGCTACAAAATTAGCACCAGCAACAAAAACATGTCCTGTGACTTTTGTACTGCATATCCACTGTTAAACTTTTATGTATTTTTTTATATAATGTCTAATAAAAACACCCATACATATAAAGTAAAGATGACTATCTGTTTATTGTGCTTAATTATGAAACACTTACGTGAGGCTCCTGAGATTCAGTAAGGACGGAATAACTGCAGAAAAAAACGCAGCGCCTTCTCGGTCCACTTTAAGCTGAGAGAACCTGGACAAAGTGAACAGGATTCAAACTAAGAAAAAACACATCTAATACACCAAAATCAGCATAAACTCTCATTGACTTACTTTAAATCCTGCAAGGCAAGACATTTCTGGATGGGAAGTGTTAGAGGAGTGAGATGCTGTCCTTCTATGTCACAGCCATCAAAGCTAAAGAATGTGACAAAAGTGGTGTTATACATCAAAAGCACAGAAGATCATATTAAAATACAAGTAAAGAAAAAGCACAAAAAACCAACACACCTGATGGACTGCAGAGCAGGTGAGACATTTTCAGGATGAACTCTGTCAGAAAGAAAAGGGCCAAATTAACTTTGCATATGTAATATTTTAAACCATTTTTAACACAATATTTATAGCACTCTGCTATAAATACCACTATAAATGATAGGGAGTTATGAAACGTTACATTGAAGTGGAGCTGGGACTGGAATTGACCTCTGTTATGATGTTTATGGACGCACGGTTCACCCTGCAAACATTGGGTAAAATATGTTTTTTAAATCTCCTTGGGATGTTTCATAAGCAATATTTAGTGCTAAATATTTTACATAATCACTAATAAAATCACAAATGCATAATAAATTAGTATCATTTGCAAATGGATATATGTAAATCAAAATTTGTTGTGCCACTGAACATGAATGTGTGAGTGGGGTTGAAATTAGGATGAAATGAAGGTCACATTTCCACACAGGAAACCATTCAGTCACATACACACAGTTATAAACATGTGGTACATGTAATAACGTTATCTGTGGTCACATGATGTGTGTGTGTGACTTGTAGGTTAGTGCTTCAGGACTGCACCTGATTTCTTTGATGTGTGGCTGCAGATTCAGGCATTTGGCAATGAGACTGATAATAGCATTTCCTGTCAGCCACGGCTCTTCAATCCTAATGAAAGCATCCCAGACACATCATTATCCTATTGTAGCTGCTATATAAAAATAGCAACTAATCACAGAAATAAACTAATTTCATACTTAGGGGATGTTTGGCCCTTTGGACTTGTGAAAAATAAACTCTAAATATATACACATGTATCACAGGAAAATTCTGACATTTGTTCCCCCAGAGAAAATTCCCGTCACATCTCAAATCATGTTTTGTGTTTAACATTCTATGGTGGGGAAAAATGGCATTTGTCTTGCTACAGCTATAGCTAGCATTTTATTTATACTAAATAAATACACACAGTTCCATTCCATGTTCACACTTTTTACCTAATTTGAGAGAAAATTACAGCCTCACTTGAAATTACATGCAAAACATCCTGTTCTATACATCTCATATTTCATATCACAGTTGTCATAACCACACTGTGGTTTCTTTGGTAAACAACTGCAGTTATAAATACTGAAACGGTTTATATTTGTTACACTCTTTATTTATGTAATCATATTTTAATAGTTATACCCCCGGTTTCACAGACAAGGCTAAATGCATGTTTGAGCTGTTTTAACTGAAAGCAACTTCAACAGGCATATATTCAAAAATATCTGTCAGTGTCATTGTGATTCACACGAGTAATGTTTTTTTCTACGGCATGTTTATAAAAGCTACTTAAATGCCCTAGTTGAACTAAGGCCTAATCCTGGATTAATCTAAGCCCTGTCTGTGAAACCAGGCCATAGTGTTTTTAATATCATCATAATACATTTTAAAAATCTATAAAGAAATATATATTAAAATATTTAAAGAAATTCCAGAAGTTGAAGAAACACCCTTAAATAAACATATTTTGTTCTGTTCTTACCTGATGTCTCTGTGCTGGTGACAGCTCGTGAACTGTTTGACAAAATGCTCTATTTGCTCAGAAATCAGACCATTATTTTTTAATCTGAGAGGAATAGAAAATGTGAATTAAAAACCTGTATTAATATGCCAACTATCCAAAAATTCATGCAACTGTTGAAAGAGATATTAAACAAATGTCATAATACAGTATACCTGTGAGATCAATCCTTATAAGTCAAAAAAATCATTGTTAAAAAAAAAAAAATCTTACTTCACAGTATGGATTGTGGAGAGCTCAGCCAGGCTGTCCAGTAAAAAGTAAAGGCCTTGACTCTGAAGTGAATTAGAAGACATTCTAAAGAAAGAGATGAACAATAAGCATTTTTAACACCAATGGATCTATAAGGTACGGTGATGCATTGCTGCCACATACATATTTTTCCCACTCAGTTATGTTGTAATAACGAGATATTATGTTGGTTTAACGATATCTTTTCTTATAATAACGAGATATGTGGTTTTAACAACATCTTTTCTCTTAATAACGAGATGTTATGTCGTTAAAACGTAATTTCTCATTTAAAAGACATTTTATCCTAATAAAGACATGTGTTGTATAGTGATGTATACAAAATATGCCTTTATCCACATTAGAGAATTTATATAGCCAAATATAGCCGAGTATGCACTGGGTAAGACTTAAGTTGTTGAGAGAAATAAACCCAGGTAAATCGCACTGGTGTGTCAGTCGCATTTTATTAAAAATACTGGCCATTTTTATTTCTACAAAAATACACGTAGCTATTGTTGTTTTCCACAACTAATTTTTAAAATGTAACGTGAAATTCATAACAAGAATGAAAAATATAAAATGTAAAACAAACATAAATTATAGTGCCATTCATTAGCCTTCAAACAATATTTTATAATATTTTAAAGCCTAAACGAATTAGGCCAACCTATTTAAGGCAAAACTGAAACCAGAGTTGCCCCTCTCTCATTCTGCACTAATCCAAATGTTTCTATATTTGAACTTGGATGCTAAACTATTTATTATGGTAACAATGCTTTGTATGACTCGTGTCCCAGTCTAAAACAGCATTCACATGAGCAAAAACATGTTTGGAATAACACCACTGTAGAGCGGTAGTCACAATTGTATACAATAGACAGTATAAATTGAGCCAAATAACTTTTTCTATTTGGTTGACTGCATTTTTAGTTCGATGATTCCCTTAAGCCTATAGCAGTGTAACAACTTAAAATAGCCTACTCCATCATTTATGGTATTGTAGCTTGTCTATTCATAGCTTTCAGTCACGTGACTGTCGTGGAGCCTTGGAGGGCAAAACCGGTGTAGAACTCCATTGAACTGCAGCATAAGCCTGTCAAATTTCCACCTTAAAACAAAAATATGTGAACAAGATGCACGTTTTGGGCACTTATGATCCAAATACAGCACCTGCTGCAGTATTTCAATCACTAAAAACAGCGGGACGTTTTTAAAACTCAACGTGAAAAACACTATAGGGTGAGTTGCACCAATAAGGATTAAATTAAGGATTAAATGTAATGCTAATCTAGGATTTGTTGATATGGGTTTTATTTCGAGTTGTTGCACCACTTAATTTTAAACACAGATTAATTATGCAGTAAAACCATTATAGAGCTGATGAAGCAGCAGACGGAGGGTGAACTGACAACAGGCTAAAGAATCCTTATTAGTGCAACCCACCCTTAAAGTGCCGTAATGTGATATTAAGGATCAACAGGATCAAATTAAGTTCACACCTTTTTGATGATGCATACTATGTAGAGGCGAGTAGATGAGCCAAGAATATGAAGACAATGCGTTTTCTTTATAATGGGTTTCGATGGGGAAAACATATTTTGTACACATCACTATACAACAAATGTCCTTAGGAGAAAATATACGCTGTTTTAACGAGTAAAATCGACATAACATCTCGTTATTATGAGAAAATATGTTGTTTTTACGACATAGCATCTCGTTATTAAGAGAAAAGATATTGTTAAAACTACATAACATCTCGTTATTAAGACATAATTGAGTGGAAAAAAATTATATGTATGTGGCAGCAATGCGTTACCGTAATACGGTACAGAGGACAATAAAGAATAATTTTACAAGTTATGAAGTGTGCAAAAAACACTTATATGGTACAAACAGTACTAATGCAACTGGTCAAATACTCACTCTAATGTAAGTAGTCTAGGGCATCTGCTCAGGATTTCCACAAGCTTCTTCAAATGTATGACCTCCAAATTGCACTCCCTTAATCTGTACGTCAAGACAACTGTAAGAGGAAGCTAAACACCAAACCACTTTCACTTTTGACTTAAGTAAATAAACCTATTGTTCGCGTGACTATTTCATTGTGTTTTCGATGTCTCATGCATTTTGGGAAATTACCTAAGAGTCTTGCCGTTGACATGTTCCTGCACAAAATGAATCAAAGACTGATCTTCCACTCCAAGACTAAAGACAAGAAAAGCATATACAGTAGCTAACAAACTTCCCAATTTTCTGAGAGAATAAATAAAAAATAAAACTTTGCTGTAAACCAATCATTGTTCATGCAAATGAAAGTAAGGAACAAATGGCAGTGTTGATGCATTAGCCATTACCTGACTTCAACAGCAACAACTTTTTCACAGGTATTCACTGAGTTGACCAGATCCAGCGCACCTACTTGAGTCATTCGGTTGCCACTGAGACTGTGAAGGAGTACAATAAGTAAACTTTATGAGGTAAATTAACCCATAATGAAGACAACTAAAAGATTGCGACTGAACTCTTACCTCACTAAGCTTGAGATCTTTAGTTTGGGCAAATAATCAACAAAACATTTCACCCCTTCATCTCGGAGAAGGTTATGAGACAAGCTACAATGGAAATAAATAAAAAGAACTGTTTGTGATTACACAACAATAAAATGTACCAAATTTAATTAAGATGAGAAAATGGAGGTACAAGAACAGAGGAATACTTACACTAGTTCAGATAGGTGAGGGCAGTTCTCTAGTATCCTTGAGAGCTTCTCGACATTGGTCTTGCTCAGTTTATACTCTGTGAGCCTGTTAACATCACAGAGAGTGTCAAAACTTCAGTTTCCAAAGGCGCCAGGGCCACAAAATTCATTGATAAATAATCTATTATAGTGATTCAGCATAACAGCAATTAGTTTAAGAAAATCAGTGTTATTTTAATATTATTTATACAGGTGCTGGTCATATAATTAGAATATCAAAAAGTTTTATTTCACTAATTCCATTCAGAAAGTGAAACTTGTATATTATATTAATTCATTACACACAGACTGATATATTTCAAATGTTTATTTATTTTAATTTTGATGATTATAACTGACAACTGAGGAAAATCCCAAATTCAGTATCTCAGAAAATTAGAATATTGTGAAAAGGTTGAATATTGAAGAGACCTGGTGCCACACTCTAATCAGCTGATGAACTCAAAACACCTGCAAAGGCCTTTAAATGGGCTCTCAGTCTAGTTCTGTAGGCTACACAATCATGGGGAAGATTGCTGACTTGACAGTTGTCCAAAAGACGACCATTGACACCTTGCACAAGGAGGGCAAGACACAAAAGGTCATTGCAAAAGAGGCTGGCTGTTCACAGAGCTCTGTGTCCAAGCACATTAATAGAGAGGCGAAGGGAAGGAAAAGATGTGGTAGAAAAAAAAGTGTAAAAAAACAATAGAGATAACCGCACCCTGGAGAGGATTGTGAAACAAAACCCATTCAAAAACATGGGGGAGATTCACAAAGAGTGGACTGCAGCTGGAGTCAGTGCTTCAAGAACCACTACACACAGACGCATGCAAGACATGGGTTTCAGCTGTCGCATTCCTTGTGTCAAGATACTCTTGAACAACAGACAGCGTCAGAAGTGTCTCGCCTGGGCTAAAGACAAAAAGGACTGGACTGCTGCTGAGTGGTCCAAAGTTATGATCTCTGATGAAAGTAAATTTTGCATTTCCTTTGGAAATCAGGGTCCCAGAGTCTGGAGGAAGAGAGGAGAGGCACACAATCCACATTGCTTGAGGTCCAGTGTAAAGTTTCCACAGTCAGTGATGGTTTGGGGTGCCATGTCATCTGCTGGTGTTGGTCCACCGTGGTCAACGCAGCCGTATACCAGGAAGTTTTAGAGCACTTCATGCTTCCTGCTGCTGACCAACTTTACAACAGGACTTGGCACCTTCACACAGTGCCAAAGCAACAATTAATTGGTTTAAGGACCATGGTATCCCTGTTCTTAATTGTCCAGCAAACTCACCTGATCTTAACCCTGTAGAAAATCTATGGGGTATTGTGAAGAGGAAGATGTGATATGCCAGACCCAACAATGCAGAAGAGCTGAAGGCCACTATCAGAGCAACCTGGGCTCTCATAACACCTGAGCAGTGCCACAGACTGATCGACTCCATGCCACGCCGCATTGCTGCAGTAATTCAGGCAAAAGAGCCCCAGCTAAGTATTGAGTGCTGTACATGCTCATACTTTTCATGTTCATACTTTTAAGTTGGCCAAGATTTCTAAAAATCCTTTGTTTGTATTGGTCTTAATATTCTAATATAATATTATAAGTAATATTATAATTTACTGAATACTGAATTTGGGATTTTCCTTAGTTGTCAGTTATAATCATCAAAATGAAAAGAAATAAACATTTGAAATATATCAGTCTGTGTGTAATGAATGAATATAATATACAAGTTTTACTTTTTGAATGGAATTAGTGAAATAAATCAACTTTTTGATGATATTCTAATTATATGACCAGCACCTGTATACTATTTTGGCCATTTTGTTTTTAAATTTGTATTTGTTTTATTTACATATATATTACTCACTGACGCAGAAGAAATACGCTCAATACCACTCAGATGTCGAGTTCTGATAGTGTGAGATCATTGATTGAGTTCTGCCCTCTCATGAATACTTTCATCATAGCCAGCAAGATGAAATAATAAGTGATAAAGTAAATATAAACTACTTCATAGAGTTTTCACAAGAAGGCAGAACTCACTGTATGCGCTAAACTGAAGTGATTGATAGCCTCAGTCATTTTAAAGTGTGCATCATGCTGCTAAGAACTTGACCGTTTCAAAATAATTTAAAAGTATTATTTTTGTCACAATCACATGGCCGCTGTATCAATGGTGAGGTGACATTACTTACTTGCAAATTGCTGCCTCTGCTTTTTCAGGAACAAACTTGATGAATGCTTCTGCCTGGTGTCTAAGAATCATGTTAAAAGCAACTTTAGGGATTCAAATAATCAATATTAGTGATTTTAAAAGTATACTTTAATAATATTTAATATGATATGAACTCAAGTAAGACACCTTAGTTCTACAGCCATGACACGCTGGCAGTCAACAAGAGATCTGACCAATAACAAAGCCCCATTTGTAGACAGGTCAACATGACTTAAGCTGGAAAAAAAGGTAATCTTAGATGAATAAAAATAATATCAGGTCTTTCATGATAGGGATCAATTACAGCTGTGCTACAGGAACCAGACCACTTACTTCAGGAGATGAAGAGAAGACATTTCAGGGAGGATCAACATTAACTTCTCAATGGACTCGTTTGATAATTTTAGATGGGAGAACCTGGAACACAAATAAACAATGTGGAATAGCAGAATGTAGGTGATCCATATAACAGTCTTTTGTCTACACTCTAGATAATCAGACATTAGAGCTACTCACTCAATGTCCAAAAGGTTTTCACATTTAATCAGCTGCTTACACAGCTTGGTCATGTAGGCAGGTTGGATATCACAATGGGTTAAACTGGAAGGACAGAAAAAAAAAAAATACCCACATAAATTAAATGATCATTGCTAAATGATCATGCTGTGTATAGAATAAAACTGAGAGATATACCTGAGTTTTTATGCACATGTATCCCATTTTCACTCGGGGTTAGCTGTCTTGCTAGCTGTCTGCATTAATGAAGCACATTGGTTATACTACACCAACTATATACTTTACATTAAGCAAAAATGTCTGCAACCACAATTGTTTCCGTACCTTCTACTGGTGTCAAACCAAAGAACCAACTTTTCATTTCCACTGGTGAGAAAAAGCAGTGTTAGCATTTTAACAGCAATTCAGACAGGCAGAAAAATGAAATAGCACTTCATGCTAGTCTTGACAAGGTAGTTACCTTGTATCCACTCTCCTCAGGTTCTTCTGGTTACAGAGGGCAGAAGCAAGCATCACCACTCCATCCAAATCAACATCATTTTCACTGACACTGTGTGAGCGTTCAGAAACAAATTTAATTCTTTTGAAAACAGAAATGCACTGACAGTACTGTAAATGCAAAAAAAAAAGTGTGTCACACTGGAACTGTTAAAACCAAATTAAGCTGCAGATAAAAGCATAGGCCTACTTGAGCTCCTGAATTGTTCCTAGTTTAGGCAGAAGGTCCAGAATCTTCTTTAGCCCCTTGTTACCCAACAAGTTGTAGGACAAACTGAGATGAGAAAAAAAATGTTTTACATCAGCGCTGTAGTTACATGAAGAATTGTGGGTGTATGAACTTTTTTTTCTCTATTTATGGTGGTTTCTAATACTTACTCTAAAAGGGTTATGAAGGAGAAGCCCTTGAGTTTATTACACAGACTGGCTACATGGGAAACAGTGATGTTACACTGCTTAAACCTATAAAGAAATAATTAAACATATATTTCCTGTCAGTTCAGTATGTTTGGTTTGGAAAATAATACCCACTGAAACAATTGTAGTGACAGCAGAAATTCAGGTACATTTTCTCAAGGGTGAAGGTTTGATTTTGTCATTAGTGGGGACATAAAAGCAGTACCCCGTTCCGTGTACCCGGTCATTTGATTTTTGGTTAAAAATTGAAAGTTGAAAAATTAGAAAACGGCTCATTTATTAGTTTTTTTATTTATTTAAAAAAACGGGAATTCTGCCTGATTTTATATTTTTAGGTTCCTGGGTAGAAAATGGATAAATGGCTTGAATATTCGATTTTCACATGTGGGTGGGCATGAAACACCCCTTTCAGCTGATTGGTCAACCAAAGATCAACCCACAGTTCTGTGCAGAACAACATTCCTCTGCTGCTGGACAGATTGTTAAAGTGTTTATGACAAATAATCTCTCTCTCATCCAACAACCGGACCAATACTTTGACACAAATCACACTGGGCAGGGCCTAGAAAGGGTTTTCTTTTCTATAGGCATGAGTTTGATGTCAGAGATATATTAGCTGATTATTTCAGAAATATTAATGTAGGTCATCTCGCATATGCACCCACATTACCCATCAGCCTACTTTGGCACACCACTGGTTTTATTTAGTTGTCCAGCTACCAAAAGCTGCATGACCCACTGGAACCACAGTTACATTAGCGAAGCGAAGTTGAATGAATGACTGACTGACTATTAAGACAGCGTGCTGACACCAACTGGGGAGTCTTAGTCTCAAAAAAACTCCATTTGTACATTTATAATGTTGTGATACCTAAATTCAAATTTTAGTCATTTTAGTTTAATATTTTTAAATTTAGACATAATAGTATAGATTTTCTAATATCAGATTTTTATTAGTTATCATCTATAACATCAAAATAATGATCAGCTTATCGTTTTCTGCCATAATTTTAACAATGACACATAATATTGATGAAGGCAATATAATATTGGTGAAGGCAATTTAATTTAATAGAGAAGAAAACCCTTTTTAGGCCCTGCCCAGTGTGATTTGTGTCAAAGCATTGGTCCGGTTGTTGGATGAGAGAGATTATTTGTCATTTATCCATTTTCTACCCATGAACCTAAAAATATAAAATCAGGCGAATTCTCGCTTTATTTTTTTTTTTTAAGCGGAAAACAAATAAATGAGCTGTTTTCTCATTTTTCAATTTTTAATACATTTTTTTAAATGAAATTAATGAATGTACATGGTCCCTATAATAACACACATTTCACGTGCATCTGATTAACAGATAAACTGCTTATTTTAGTCAATGTTGTTGTTAATTTTGTGGATATTTCAGAAAACAGAGATTTAACAGGAGTTCAAAACATGAGTTTAAACTTTCTCATTCAAAAAAACTGTGCACATGCATTTTAATCACTTACGTTACGTTTTTGCTCCTTACATGCAATAAATGGGTGTTATTTAATGAGCGGGGTTTGTATAGCTTATTTACTTTAACTTCTCAGGTACTAATGTTAATGGTATGACCCATTTCAGGTGCAGCCAATACTCATTAGCCTTATATAAAGACTTATTTAAGGGGGTCAAGAGTAGAGTACAGGATCTAAGCCAAGACTGATGAAAATTTACACGATTAAATAAAGGTTAAATTAAAAAGATGGATGGACAACAGTTTATATATAAATATATTTAAATTGTTTAATCAAAATCATTGCTAGGGACAACTCAGTTGCTGAATATTGGTAGGGACATGTCCCTTGCATCCCTACTAAAT
This sequence comes from Paracanthobrama guichenoti, assembly GCA_018749465.1. Taxonomy (NCBI): domain Eukaryota; kingdom Metazoa; phylum Chordata; class Actinopteri; order Cypriniformes; family Gobionidae; genus Paracanthobrama; species Paracanthobrama guichenoti. Next base: position 14,941,888 of record CM031960.1, on the reverse strand, counting down.
TCTACGCCCTTGCATTTTCTATTACCAGTCAGCAATAAACTGGATAATCATTCATTAACCACTTCAGTCGTATCCGACTCTTGGTGATTTTATGGGCCAGAGAGACAGAGAGAGAGAGAGAGAGAGAGAGAGAGAGAGAGAGAGAGAGAGAGAGAGAGAGAGAGAGAGAGAGAGAGAGAGAGAGAACGAGAGAGAGAGAGAGAGAACGAGAGAGAGAGAGAGAACGAGAGAGAGAGAGAGAGAACGAGAGAGAGAGAGAGAGAGAGAACGAGAGAGAGAGAGAGAGAAGAGAGAGAGAGAGAGAGAGAGAGAGAGAGAGAGAGAGAGAGAGAGAGAGAGAGAGAGAGAGAGAGAGAGAGAGAGAGAGAGAGAGAGAGAGAGAGAGAGAGAGAGAGAGAGATTATCCATGAATTTTCTTGGCAATGATTTTTCCAGGGTAGGTTAACTGGTCTTTCCCAGGGAGAACATGCAAACTCCATACAGAAAGACCTCGAACTGAGGACCTCTTTACTGAGCCACAATCGCTGAACTAAAGAGTAATGTTGTTTTATTTACTCTTATTACAAATCAATGACTAACAGCATCCAATGTTCCCTAGGTGACAGGGGAAATACAATTTACCTTTTAGTAGTTATATAAAAGTTTTTTTTTTTTATTATGTACATTTTCTGTTTAGTTTAGTTTCATTATGCGTTTTTGTCATTTTATTATTTTTTTAATAAATTTTTATTTCAAATTTCAGTTTAGTTTTATTAATTTCAGTTAATAATTTAGTGCTTCAAATAGATTTCAGTTTCTAGTTTTCATTTAGTTTATGTTTTTTTCAATTACTATTTATATTTTATTTCAGCTTCATTTCAATTAACAGTTTTAGTTTTAGTTAACGATAATAACCCTGGGCTGGCCCTTAAAGTAAACAATGCCTCAAAATATATGTCTGTGACCTTGGAAGATGGAGTTGGGGAAATCATAAAGAAGACCTTGTGCATCAAATGAAAGATGATCATCAATCCATACTGTGAATGGCCTTTCACTTTTATTCCTGAATAAAATTATTTTTTTATTTTATAAATAAATGAATACATATAACAAATATATAAAACAAGTCAGTATTTTGAATCACATTTGTCTTTTTGTTTGCTGCCTTCATTATGATTGTCCTGAAATTGCATAACTTCTGCCAAGTCTACCCTCTTCCACAAACTATCTGAATCTATCCTCTAATTCTCCTGAAATGCTGCCCAGTGATGAACACTTGGACTTACAGACACAATACAACACCTTATTAAACAAAACAAGATGAAAGCACAGCTTCTATATTACATAATGAAGCCATAAAGTCTAAACCCATTAAGTCTAAAGTTCAGTGTTAAGTTTAAAATCTAGACTTTGTAACTAAGGATTAATTTGTTGTCCTTTATCTGAAAAGAAATATGATTTTAAAGGAATCAGCACTTACCTTAAATTCTTTGTCCCTTCTGTGTTATTCAAACCTGTGTTTTCACTAAGAAAGAAAAAGAGAGAAACAATAAATTATTTTGTAATATTTCATCATAATCGAATTGTATGCATTTTTTGTCAGGGTTCTGTCACTTCGGTCTGGCTTACTCTGACCCTGACACTCCTGTATTGTTTGTCTTGTCTTGTGTGAGCACGCAGCTTTGAGCATGCTCGAGCTGGTACTCTTCTGTCCCTCTGAGTTTTGTGTGCGGAGCGTGGTGTTCGGATCTCAGCACTTCGGTCTAGTTTGGGTTTCGGTTTTGTGTTGGGATTCGGACATCCATGCTCCACGTGTTTGTTTTCTGTCGTGAGTGACACTCTGTCTTGTCATGTGAACGTGCGCTCTTCTGTCCGTGTTGTGTTCTCTGTAGCACGTGGCCTTATTTTTGAGTTCATGTTGCTTTGTGTGAATATGTGGGAGTTCTCATTAGCTGCATGTTCATGTCATGTTTGGTGTGAGCACATGGCTTGTCAGGTGTTTTTTTGTGCCATGTGCTCATGTCTATTGTCTAACACCTTGTTTCCTGATTATTGGTTAATTTGCCCCACCTGTCTTCCCTCGTTACCCTCTTTTGTTTGCTCCCTATTTATTCTCCTTGTGTTTGCAGTCATGTGCTGGATTGTTGAATGTACCTCATGGTTCCCTGCTTGTCAAGTCAAGTTTTTCCCCCTCGGGATAGTTTTTGTTTATCTTGTTTTATTTTACTAAATAAAAAAAACCCATATTTCTGGGTCCTTGCCTCATCCCTTCACCCAAACCTGACATTTTTATTGTGTTATCGAATGCCTGGAGTGACCATCAAACTCTGCAGACACTACAGGCTGCACTTTAACATCAGGGTAAAAGCAGACTTGCCCCCAAATAAAAGAAACAAAACATGCACAACATCTACCACCCATAAGCGCTCACTTTCAGGACATGGTGCATTGCACTGCAATAACTGGCCAAGTGCACATTGCACAGACAAAGTAACCACAAAAGATGAAATGCATGATTTGGAGTTCTGGGGTATTACCAACCCTTCAGATAGAGTTCTTCTAACATATATTTAGAGACTATCTGCCAGTCAGCACTCACCACATTGTGTCCGAGCTTTGTGAGAAGGAAAGGCTGATCTCTTTATTCCCCCTGTATGCAACAAGAGAGAATGAAAACTAAGAGAGAACAAAACTACACAGGGTAAATAAAAAAATTAAAAAGGCCAAGACTACAATAAATACAGGTCAAAACATGAAGAGATTAATATTCATTTACTTAAAAGTACATTAATATTAAGATTTTAAGGACATATTTATGGCACAACTTTATGTACTGTAAAACATGGTCCCCTAAGTAAAACCAGTTAAGAACCACTGATCCAAATTGTGTGTCATTTGCCATTTTCATTATAAATGTATTAGACAGGCCAACAAAACAACATACTCAATGTGGACTTCCTGAACAGAGGTGCAGGCAGCCATCCTCTCAATGAGTGTGAGGACTCCATCTGTGGTGATGATGTTTTTCCCCATCCTGAGTAAAAGTGTAAGAATGTACCAGACATAATATAATTAATACTGTCGTGAATATCTAAATAGGTGAAGGAGACTGGCATCGGTTTACGTACAATCAGGCTTTTGAAATTAAAACACACTACTTACAAAATAGAGCAGATGTTGGGAAGTCTGGATAGTGTTTCCGCAATCACTCTTACACCTTCATCTTTCAAGGAGTTATCGCTGACACTGTCAGATAAAGAAAAACACAGTGTTCATGACAGATCATCAAGACCACAAACAGTAAACGTTTTGGAAACAGTGTGTCCATTCCAATTTCAAAAATAAGCAGAAACACACATCAGAAATATATCTGACCACAAACATGTCAGGCCAAATCACTAAATTGCTTGAAATTTCAATCTATGAAGTGCATGGCATAGCAAATGGTATTACTTTAGGTGTGTGATGTGTGGACAGTCCTCCAAAGCCCTGGCAAGTTTAGCAGCTCCAACATCAGTGAGGCCTCCACTGATAAAACTGTAAATCAGAGAAAAAACACAAACCAATGCAAGGAAATAGTGTGACAAAATGCATCAAGGACACAACAGACATTGGTTGAATCAAAAACTTACTCTAATCTCCGCAATGCCAGGAGTTTAGACAGGATACCACACAAAGCCTCTGCAAACCTGTCATCATATTTCCGGCTACGGAAACTTGAATGAAATATAGTTGAAAGTTGAATAAAACATTTCATGTTTTTCATATAACAATTCATGTTTCAGACTAAAAACTACAACCTAAAGTGCCTTCACCAATATTATGTGTCATTGTTAAAATTATGGCAGAAAACGATAAGCTGATCATTATTTTGATGTTATAGATGATAACTAATAAAAATCTGATATTAGAAAATCTATACTATTATGTCTAAATTTAAAAATATTAAACTAAAATGACTAAAATTTGAATTTAGGTATCACAACATTATAAATGTACAAATTTTTTTTTTTTTGAGATTTGCTAAAAATTTAACAATTGTTAAATTATTAGTGTTTTTAAATATTAACAAGTGAGCATTGACAGCAAATGTAATCTAAATGTAAAACAGTGGAAATGAGTTTGCACAATTACTTATCCAATATATTATACATTAATATTAACTGATACAGATAAAATAACAGCCAATTATCAGTTGCACACAAGGATTTTATGAAAACTTACATGAGATGATCCACATTCTTGAAACTAGGGAGGACTTCCAAACAATCCAAGTCAATTGAACAGCCACCGAAGTCTATACATACATTCTGATCAGCAGCTGCTGTTACAAATGCTAAAGAATCCATGTCAGCAGCATTGAGTCTGATATTTCTCAGTTCAAACTGCGGTCTCGAACCAACAGCTCTTGCCAATTTAGCATCTTGTGTTTCATGAGCGCATCGGCACAGCTCCACAATTTTGGGGCCTGTTTGACTGGCACTTCCAGCGAAACCCATCAAAACATTACGGACGACAGCTTGGCGCCTTTGTACCCAAGCCCTGGCACCCTCGGCCACTTGAAGCTGGACCAAGCTGGAGGTGCAGGCTTCTGCAGCAAGCCCACATACGTAAAGATGGAGAGAGTCGGTAAAGACAGACTTTGGGTCAGTCTTGGTGGTCCAGCGGGTTTTCAAGTTAAGCTTCTTCTTAAGTTGACACTCAGTGATGTTCTGACTGGTCATGAGATGGAGAGCAGCAAGAAACTCCAGCATTGTAAGGTGCATGAAAGTGAACCCATATCCTGAAGAGCCATCCTCACACGTCAGCTTCACTCTAGACAGTATCCCGCTTTTGATACCAAAATCCTGGAGTTCTGGAGGCACTTCTGTGTCCATGAAGACTATGGTGCTTCCCTCCAGTCCTTTGAGGGCCAATTGGCTCATCTCAACAATTTTAGTTCTGTATTTTTGAAGTAGAGGTGTACCAGACACCCCACCTCTATTGAAGCGACTGATGAATGCCAACAGGATTTGCATGTAGATTTCAGTTAAGGACCTTGGAAGCTGTAGATCAGAATGAGTTCCATCACTGGAGAACAGATGATCCACACATACACAGCAGATATGACAGAGTCCAGGTACATGCGACATTGACAAGAGGTGACGGTTGTCTATTAACAAGTTTACAGCCTTCTTTTTGAGTTCATCTCCTTTTTCATGGAAGTACTTCTCTGCGTATTCCTTCACACCCAATCGGTCAAACCCCTGAAGCTCGCAGGTTATGAAACCAGGGCTCGCAAACATATCGGTCACATCTCGTGGTCTACAGGTGACCAACACGGTGCAGTCTGGAAGGATTTTACGATTGCACAGTCCCGAGAGGAGATCTGTCATTGTCAGAGGTTTGTTTGGGTCATTGAAGCTCTCAAGCTTTCTAGGATTCGTAAGCTTGGCACGAAACTCATCATACCCATCGAATATGAAGCAGACCTTCTCAGGGTTGGAGAGGATGAATGCAAACACTTCTTCGCTTTCCTCATCATCCTCACAAGTAGGATAGAAGAGAAAGAGTAGCTCTTTCAGGGAAAGATCTCGTGAGATAAGATTGAGCTGTCGGAACTCCAGCAGAAACAGCAGGTGAATAGACGGGAAGGAGCCTTCAGCCCAGCTACGGCCGAGGCAGTGCACCAGCAGGGTCTTTCCAGATCCAGCCTGGCCCAGCAGCACGACAACCCTGCTGGTGGTTTTCAAAAGAGACTCAACAGACACTTTATGCTCTGACTCTTCTCCTTCATGATTGTCTAGAGAGGCTTGAGGCTGGATGGTCCTGTCTTTAACTCGTAGAGGGTACCTGTGTCTTAAATACACCCATGTGTCATCCAGACAGACGTCCTTTACCACAGCCTGTGTCACTGTCTCATGTTTTTGCATTACCATGGATTTAAGAGCATCTGTGTAGCTCTTTAAATGATCTATTGAAGAAAAATTTTCGTAATAAAATTTAAGTTTTAAAATGAAATATAACTTGCTATTCATACAAAAGTCTTAGCTTAGCTCACATTATAAAATCTACGAATGTTATAGCTTCAGAAATAAAGTATCAAACCATGTGGCATCTGCAAACAAATCATGCTAGATATTTTCTCAGAAATACTGTGTTTTTCTCTTGTAATTTTTTTCTAAAAGGTAGGGAAGGCAATTTCAGAGACGCTAACAATAGCAAGCCAGCCTTGAAAGCATAAGATCCCACCCGCCCTTCAGAGCGCTCTACAAAGCCACGCCTCCTTCAAAACACATGAACACACACAGCAGAGTCTGCAAAGTGCCACGAGACGAGAGACGGTTAAATTACCTTGCGTCTCGAAGCACATAACATTACAAAAATAATGACTGTAAACAACTTCCATAGCTCTTACTTGTACCACCTGACTGCTGCAGATTCATTTCAGCATTGATAGTGCTGACAAAGAAATGCATAAATCTGAGTCTGAATCTAGAACATCACAGGTTGCCATCTCGTAAATTACAGTTATGACATAACACGGTTACGTTCAAGAAAAAAATGGCTGCTATTTGTTTGCAGCACTCTGTGACTGTCTGTCTACAACTCTGCATAACCTTACAGACTGAATGCAATGATTGGATGAACATTTTTTGGTCCCGAGCCTTCCACAGAAGTCATAACCTTGCCATAGTTGAATAATAAGAGTTCAGTACATGGAAATCACATACAGTGAGTTTCAAACACCATTGCCTCCTCCTTCATATGTAAATCTTGTGCGTGAAAAACACCACAGAAAAACAGGCGAATCTCAACATAACACCGAGTGTGATGCAACCATCGGGATCATTAATATGTACGCCCCCAACATTTGCATATGCCAGCCCATGTTCAAGGCCAGGCGGAACTGTGCTGCCGAATCATCGGAAGTTCTGCAGGTTTTGTGAATAAACAAGTGTCAAGCGAGGATAGCGAAAATGGCAGATCATGGAAACAAATGTTATGTTCCAGGCTGTGCAGGGGATGTGAGGACTTTTCATACCCTTCCCACAGAACAAAACTGTCAACAGGCATGGTTGATGTTTATCTATAACCAGACACCGCAACAATTTAATTCAAAGTTGTTCGTTTGCTCGGCCCATTTCACCTCGGACAGTTTTTCTAACCTGGGACAATATCAAACAGGCTTCGCTCAGCGTCTGATACTAGAGAAGCGGCAATTCAAACTATTCCCGCGAGCAGTAAGTAGTGATTTTATCCACTTATTGACTGTCTAAACAATTTCTGATTAAATTGAAAGTTTCTTAGTGAGACAACATTAATGATGATATCCCGTGTTGTCTAGATCCAACGCAAGATGCTAGTACAGTAACAAAAGGAAACTCCATGTAGCATACATAACTAAATAGTATGTCTAATGTCAAAGGTTAATATTATTTCCTGCCAGTATTGTCATAAAATACAAAATACAACCGTAGATACACATGTCGATCCCTTTTGTCGGATAGAAATATAATTTAGCTTATATTTAATCACCACCACATAACTCAGGAGCTAACTACGGTAGTTTAGTAAATGCTTATAGCTCACTCGATCCTTCTAGCTAACGTCACCTTCTCCACCACGATAGTCACTTGACAAGGCTTCTAGTCAATTTGTTTAAATACACACACATATATATATATATATATATATATATATATATATATATATATATATATATATATATATATATATATATATATATATATATATATATATATATATGAGAACTGAAGTATAATTAATTTGCATGCTTGTATTTCAGAGTACATCACAGATGTGTTTGCTGTCACTGAGCTGCGCAGTGAAACAGCCAATCAGAGCAGAACTCTGCATTAATATTCATGACCCTTCCAAATAAGGCAACAACAGACCATTTCATCCTAGGGACAATTTCTAGGGTTGTAAATGAACCTGTAAAACCGTATCTGGACAATTCTTGACCTTAAATAAGCTACATACATACCACGTATATGTAGATATCAGAGAACAATTTAAAATATTGTTTCAAGTCATTCTTTAATATTTAGACAATTTATATTATTGATTGCTATCAAGACGTGAAGAGAGTTTCAATCAGTATAACAAAACGTGCTTATAAAATAAATTGCCTAGCCTACCTTTAACCATTTTTTCACCTAACAAACATCTTTGAAAAGTGTGCTTTGACTATTTATTTAAAATAAATGCCATTTGGTTTGATATTTTGTTATACATTGAAAAGAAGTGTGGTTTAAGTGTGCATATATTTTTGGGATGACTAAGTATTATAATGCTGTCAATCACAATGTGAACATTAACAAGGTCAATGCTCAATGTGATGTTATTTTTTGTTATTTTGATAATTTACAAGATCAATCAAACAAATTTAAGGAGAAGCAGCTCTTCTTGGTGAATGGCCAGCTGGTTGCTGTTATCCAAGTTCAAGTAAACTCAAACTGATTCAAGATATTTTTCACAATGAAATTCAAATGGGTGTGTTCCTCCTTTAAGAGTATAACATACCTAGCCGTGGACGTTTCACATTTCGTGACGGTGAAGAATTATCATTGTCACTTGTATGACTGAAATTTGTTCCTTCAAAGCATAGAAAAAACACAAAAAAAAAACTGTATGAATAATTATAACCCATAATTCAATGATATTCATATTTTAAAACAATAGCTTCTTTCGTTGAACAGCTACAGGATACTTTCACTTTCACTTTTCACAAAGATTTATTTTTTTTTTTATTCTGTGATGAAATTAAATAGCAGAACAAATAATATATAAACTGATACATGTTGTTAAATTAAATTATGATTAATAATAAAATTACGCTTTAATATTAATTGATGGAAACCCTGCAGTAAAATAAAATAAAAATGCAAACATGACTTACCAATTGTATTTTCTGCTACGGACACCAGTGTGGTTTCAAGAAGAAAGGGAATGTCTTCACAGTACTGATATACAATGGAGAGAAACCGTCTACATATGGTATGTTCTGAAGTTTTGAAGTAATCCACAGTGGCTGAGACAAGGTCTCTGTTGTTGGTCAGTGACCGTAGCTGACCCATTGTTTTAGGTTCCACTAAGGCAAAGATCCTATCCAGAACACCACTGTTCTGTTTGCAGAGTAAGTCCACCAGTGCACTGGCCTCCTGGGCCACCAGGAAGCCCCCCGACCAGTCCTCCCTCTCCATCCTCATCCATTAGCTGGGGAAAAATCGTACTCATTAAACAAAAATTCCATAGTTTTGATTTGTAGATATTGTTTTAGTTTACAAACCTTACAATAAATGTAATGGCGTTGAGTGCTGATCTATACAACATGAGAAAAAGCACAGGATCTCTATGTTGCCAGTGCATGTAGTCTAACAACACAGGCTTTGTATGGCTAAACGCATGTGCATTGCTAGTCAGTTTAATAATTTTCATCTCACTAGGTAATTATACCTGACACCCTTCACATTGATATAGACGCAACTTTTCCAGCTTTGAATGGAAAAGCCATGACAAATTATTGTGGTAAATGCTTTTAGGATGGCACTCATCTTATCACTAACATTTCAAATACTGTTCTCCATATAAATGCATACAAAGTAATACACACAATGTAATATGTAACTTATTTAAACGTTTTGCTAAGAAGGTCTGTCTATGCAATCAATAAGTAAATACAAAATATAGTTATTTTAAGGAGCAACTCGTGCCTTGCAGTAAACGACTCCAAATGTAGTTATGAGACTAGCTGATGTAAAGGCTTACCACATGAATGGCAATGTTAGTCACCAATGTGCTTTACTGACGGTAATAGCTCAGAAGAAGCATTTACAAATGTTCTGTATGTTTATAAGATGTACGTTATTGATATAATGGACTTACCGCTGGTGGCATAACGCATCGGTCCAGTTTATGGTAGAAAACGAAACCAAACAATCCTGTTTCGTTTTCTTTTAGGTGCGCAGTACAGGCGCACTCTGCCATGAGTCTGGCGCGAGACTATCAAACCAAACTCGCCAATCAGAGGGAATGCTTCACTTCAGTGTTTTAACGCCAAACGGTATTTTTATCTATCGACGACGGAGCGTTCAGCCATGTTTATTTTCCTGATATTTTTCCATGCAACCACAACCGAAAGCACATTATAAATAATGAATATACGTTATTTTAATATTAAGTGATCCGTACATTGCATTTAGACTAGAATAAAATGCATGTAAAAAAAGCGTTTTTTGTTGCTAATTAAAACTACTATGGTTATATTGACTAAATGAACAGGTATAATAGACTTCAAAGTGTGCGTGACGCTTTATAAACGCAGTTACATCAAGCTGTATAACATCAGAGAAGTTATACATCTCGTGAGAGAGGGCATATAAGGACAGCAGTGAGGTCATGTGAATTGTTGTCTGCACTCACTGATGCCACCCAGTGGTGAAATTAATTCACTGCACTCCTTATAAGGACATCAAGATGTGATCAGCGTAAAATAAAATATTTAAGGTAAAAAGCTTTATCTATGCAAAGAATAAAGTTAAGCTAAAAACCTGAAAAAAAACACTAGTGTGTCTGTGTGTGTGTATATATATATATATATATATATATATATATATATATATATGGGTAACACTTAGTTTTCACATTAGTTTAAAAATGCTACTTAACTGAAGGCAAGACACCACAGGTGAGCAGGGTAAAATAATAGATATCACCATAGTTCCCCATACTTGTTTTGTATTACAAGTTTCAGAGAAAGAAAAAAAGTTTAAATATGTACTAATTTGTATACATCTGAACATAAAGCCAGGTTTAAAAGTCCTGTTTAATTGTGTTGACTTATTACTTATTATAGGTAGGCCTATCTATCACTATATAAACCAGAAAATATGACCAAAAATCAGAAGAAGAAAAAAACTAGGCCAATGATATGAACAAACCTGTGCAAAAAAATAATATATATAGGAAATACAAAAACAGAGAACATTTGGTGTATGTAAGTGCTCCAGAAGTGGAGATTTCTTTTATATATATATAAAACAGCCTTTATATGCATGTTGTAATTGAAGTCTACAGACACCAATAGATAAAGTGTAATAAAATAAACTGTTGTTTCCCAGAAGAAAATCTTGACAACTGTCCTAGTTCCTTGAAAACCTAAAAGCTCCAGTTCTCAATTATTGTAATTACATAAACTGGTATATTATTCAAAATGTCTCCTTTTGTGTTCCACTGAGGAAAGAGTGTTTGAAACAAGATGAGAGTGAGTAAAATGATAACAGAAGTTTTTGGTGCGCTATCCCTTTAAGCGTTGTTGTTGTTTATGCATTTCTTTTGGATGAAGAACAGGTTTAACCAGAAACCTGAAACACACAATCATGTGTGACAGCACCAGGAAATGTTTAATAATGGTAATACAACCTCTTAGTTGCATTATGGAGGTCATGAGATTATATTACTGAAGGACATGTAAATAAAACAAGATCATTTTTTTTTTTTTTTTTTTGCGTCAATATTTACAAAATTGAACAGCTACACAAAACATCAAACTTCTTTACATACAAGCAAAAATGCCAGAAAGAGTCTTGTGTGTATGTCTGTAAGTGTGTTTGTGCAAGAAAGAGAAAATGAAAGAAGACTGTCAATCCAGTGTCCTTTTCAGGAATTCCACCAGCAGATGTTGTGGAAAACCAAAATCCAGCTGGACTATCACATACCCCTGTACATTCACATTTAAAAAGAAAATAAGACTACAATTATGACTGTAAAATACAGATTGACAGTTAAGATTGATCATATATTCAAACCTTATCTGCTAGTGAAATATACTCACGTCCTGAGGTAAAACTTCAGGATTGATGATGTCAAATAGATAAAGCCCCTGTTCATCCATCAAAGCAGTTAAGTCTGGCTCCAGGTCTGAGGGGAGAGATGAAATATGATGCAAAGATATAGAAACACATGATTTAGACTGTGTGGTTACGGTGGCCACACTTACATGATACGACTTTGGGGATTCCCATCTTTTCCACAGCCTCCTGCAGATAAACTCTCAAGCTGTCCACCAGCTTTGAGGAGGTCATATAACATTTATGATGATAAAATAGGTGATGTATGAAATGAATGAATTAATGAATGAATTAATTCTCACCTCAGTGGCTCCTTCTGATGTGGAGACTTTTTCTATAGAGATACTGCAATAGTCACAAAACAGAAAAAAACATTTTAAATCAAGACATAAAATCTTTTCATGTGATTGTGTAGAATCTATCACCTTCATGACTTACCGCTCTGCCGTGGCTTTCAGGATTAGTTTCTTATCTGCATATGAGGCTTTTACAACAACTGTCACATCCTGTTAGCACATAAACCATTGAAAACCCAACATGTATTATTTGTGAAACTGTTCCAGTGACAAGCATTTTTGTTACTTATCTATCTTCTTCATGTGCTTTAGCTTACTGTCTCAAAATAAAGTACGGGCACGTCTTGACTATCCAGTAAGAGCTCGACTCCAGCCACAGCTCTGACAGATGTGCCCTCTGTGGTGGTCCACAAGTGTGGAACTGACACACTCCTCGCCTTTAACATTGGACCTTCGGAGGACAGCCACTAAAGAGAACATCACACTTCTACAAACACGCAGGTGCTACCCTATTTTGAAATGACAGTTGGTGTGCTTCAAATGGAAAACATTTATTTGCATGTTCCAATAGCAGTGTATAAAACGAGTCATTGAGTCATTGCAAAATGTCAGTCATTTCTTCCCCTTTGTGCCGTTTCAATATCGTAATAAGTGCTTTAGTACCTTGCTCAACAATTCAGGCCTGGCTGAGGACAGCTCTGTCTGAAAAAGATCCTGTAAAATAGACAGACACATGCACGTGAATATGCAGGGTTAGGGTGAATAGCAGGGTTATTATAGTTACTAAAACCATAAAAAAAAAAAAAGAAAAGAAAATTCCATTACTCAAAATAAATAAAACGTTAACTGAAATATTTTTTTATTTCAGCTAGTTGCCAAAGAAACATTTATCATTTTCATTTAGTTTAACTTGATTTACTAAAATAACTAAAATGTAAATTATATTTATAAAAATCTATACACACACACACACATACATATACATATATATATATATATGGATGCCTGCCTTTACATGCACATGAACTTTAATGACATCCCGTTCTTAATCCGTAGGGTTTAATATGGAGTTGGCCCACCCTTTGCAGCTACAACAGCTTCAACTCTTCTGGGAAGGCTTTCCACAAGGTTTAGGAGTGCGTTTATGAGAATTTTTTAACATTCTTCTAGAAGAGCATTTGTGAGGTCAGGCACTGATGTTGGATGAGAAGGCCTGGCTTGCAGTCTCCGCTCTAATTCATCCCAAAGGTTCTATTGGGTTGAGGTCAGGACTCTGTGTAGGCCAGTGGTGTTCCTCCACACCAAACTCACTCATCCATGTCTTTATGGACCTTACTTTGTGCACTGGTGCGCAGTCATGTTGGAACAGGAAGGGGCCATCCCCAAACTGTTCCCACAAAGTTGGAAGCATTAAGAGTTCCTTTCACTGGAACTAAGGGGCCATGCCCAACCCCTGAAAAATAACCCCAATCTGTGATTTTACATGGCCTACCACTTTGTGGCTGAGTTGCTGTTGTTCCCAATTGCTTCCACTTTGTTATAATACCACTAACAGTTGACTGTGGAATATTTAGTAGTGAGGAAATTTCACGAATGGACTTATTGCACAGGTGGAAATCTATCACGGTACCAAGCTTGAATTCATTGCGCTCCTGAGAGTGACCCATTCTTTCACAAATGTTTGTAGACGTGTTTGCATGCCTAGATTTTATACACCTGTGGCACCTGTGAAAGTGATTGGAACACCTGAATTTAATGATTTGAAGGGGTGTCCCAATACTTTTGTCAAAACAGTGTATATACGCACACACATTTGCACATATATAACACTGTTTTCTACAACGGCTGTGGTTGTTCATGCGCATGGACAGCTCCAGCTCATTTTTGCTACTGTCATATAAGCACTATTTCAACTCAAATTTGTGTTATGAACATGTATGTAATACAGCTTAAAGGGTTAGTTAATCCAAAAATGAAAATTCTGTCATGTAATTATTATATCATATATTTTACTTTATAACGTGTTGTTAACAAAAACCCCATGGATTCGCTTCAGAAGACCTTTATTATCCCCCTGGAGCCATATGGATTACTTTTATAATGGATGGATGCCGTTTTTTGGGCTTCAAATTTTGCCATTCACTGCCATTATAATGCTTGGATTAGCCAGGATATTTTTTAATATAACTCCGATTGTATTCATCTGAAATAAAAATGTCATATACACCTGGCTTGAGGGTGAGTAAATCAATGGGTCACTTTCATTTTTGGGTGAACTATCCGCGTTCATGAGAGCACCACGGCACACGCATGCGTGTTGTGTAGACGTGCGAGCAGACATTGCCTGTACACATGGCGGAGATTAATATTTTGTAAATAAAATGGTAAATTATGTTTTTTTTTTGTTTTTGTTTTTTGCAAACTTGCATCACCTCATAAAATTGAGGTTAAACCACTGGAGTCACATGGATTACTTTAATGTCATTACTACCTTTCTGGTGCTTGAAAGTTGTAGTTTGGTAGGCTGTCAGTGGATCGACAGAAAGCTCCTAGAATTCATTAAAAAAATATCTTAAATTGTGTTCCTAAGATGAACGAATGTCTTGCGCTGTCTTGCGTGTTTGGAACGACATTGGGTGAATAATTAATGACAGAATTTTCATGTTTGGGTGACTCCATGAAATCCTTTAAATCCATACACAGAGTTATATGTCTTAGTAGCAAAATCCTCAAATTAGTTTTTTTTTTTTTTTTTTTTTGCCATTTTCTGGTCCTTTTACCTTTATATATATATATATATATATATATATATATATATATATATATATATATATATATATATATATATATATATATATATATATATATGCTCAAAAGCACCTCCTACAGTTTAGAAGCATGTATCACATCACATAAATGGGGGCGTATACAAATAAACATTCATAATACAAATGGCTCCAACACATCTAATAGTGAATTATATCATACTGTGAGTTCTGTTCCAGAGATATTGCGAATAAATCGTCCATCATGGTGTGCAGCGCCCATTACTGGGTCTAGAAGCCCATCTGAGATCCAGAAGTTAAGCATGCGGTTCTCAGCCAATTGGGAGGGGTTAAAAACAGAGGTGCTGAGGTCTGATGTCACATTATTAAAAATAACCAAACCCTGTGTATCAGAAGAACAACAGTAACTACATAATAAGAAAACATACTGTAGATATGTTTGAACAATTTTTAAGAATAACATTTATGGTATGATTCTATATATGGTACGACCTTATGGTATGATTCTATATAATTAGATTTGATGATGGGGGAAGAGGTCACAGAGATGTCTACGCTGATGGCCCCATCACTAATAAACTGCTCTGCACAGATAGAGAGAGAGATGTCACATCAATACACACAACCACAAATTCACACAAAAAAGAAAGGCTCTGCATTTTACCTGCTTGCTCCTGTATGAAGTCTGCTAGTATGTTGGCCACATTGTTTATTTCCTTACAGATCTGTTAGAAAGGAAAAGGTAAATGGTATGAAACTCTGCTAATGGAGGGTAAAAGTCACATAATATGAAGTACTCTGATCTAATGCTCTGTTTTACCACAGTATGTTTAAAGTTGGGCAATCACATGGAACAGGAAATTAGACGCACTCACCTGTGACTTTACTACTAACTTCACTGTGAACGTCACAATGTCTGTGAACATTCTTTTCAGCCATCCAGGTCTGCACACAGTCAAAATGAGAGTCATTTAAATGCTCTTGCAAATGAGCTGTACATAGGGGTGTACAATATGTGAAATTGATCTCCAGGAAGTGCTCTTCACTCATAAGCAAAGAACAAGATTAAGATAAGCAAAGACTTTGACCTAGATATCAAAACCCAGATTATAAAAGGGTTGTTTGTATTGTTCTGATCACTAGTGTGTCTAATGTAAAAATGTTGAACTTACTCTCTGTCTCCCTGCAGGAGCAGCTTCAGTTTGTGAAATGTGAGGTAACAGTCTGACGTGTCTGCAGCCACTTTGCCTTTTCCACAGTCTGACACACAATCACATCTCTTTTCAGACAATGACTACTACAGCAATTCAGGATTAAGTAAGTAATGTCAAACAGAAGTGTCTTAACAAAATGGGACTCACTCACATAGTTTTGGATTGATGACCAGGTCAATTTGCGACTCAACTTCAAAATCCAATGACTGTTTCAGACTGAGTCTGTACAAGAAAGAACATGGCAATGATACTCTGATGCAAACTTTACTGTTGTGATAGAACGAAAGACAAACATAGAAAAACCTAAGAAATGCTCAAAATTAAAACTAAACTCTACCACGAAAAGAAAAGATTTTATAATGTCTACATGTGTATCTGAATGCATTCTGAAGAGACAGACTCAAGAACTAACTTTAGGACAGCGGAACGGCTCATTTGCTCAATATAGAGCTATAAGGCTATCTAGAGGCAAGAGTCATGAAATCAATATCATGTTATATTATTTTTTTTCCACAAGAGGTCGGCATTATTAGGTCGGGTTATGCATGAAAAGTTGAGTTATTTTGAATTTAAATTGAAACAATGTGAAGAATGTTCCCCAAAAATTTGCATTAAAAAATAGAAAAAAATATTATACAATTTAAATGATATAAGCTTTCTGAAAAGAAAAAAAAAAAAATTGTTGCAGAGGGCTGGGGATGGATATATATTATGTACATATTAAGTGTAACAATGAACAATAATAATTTATTAAGCTAGAAATTCTTGCTTTTTTACAAATTATTTTTGGATAGTAATTTTTGATTTCCATTTAATTCTTAATTCTATGAAATTCCAACAACAAAAAGGGTTGTTCCAACAACATTTTTTGGGGTGAACTATCCCTTTAAATCCATACTCAGACTTATATGTGTTAGTTACAAAATCCCCAATTTTTTTTTTTTTTTGCCATTTTGAAACCAAGGATTCCAGTGCAAAAAAAGAGGTCCTTTTACCTTTTTTTAAAATATATATGCTCAAAAGCACCTCCTACAGTTTAGAAGCATGTATCACATCACATAAATGCGGGCGTATAAAAATAAACATTCATAATACAAATGGCTCCAACACATCTAATAGTGAATTATATCATACTGTGAGTTCTGTTCTAGAGATCACACAATTCATTGTTTTAAATTTTATTTAGACATGTCCAAAATTGTCCAAAACTTCATAAAAATAAAACGAAACAGCTCATATGATATTTAATCTGGCCTGAGGTTCATGATCAAATTTTCTGAAGGCTGAGCACCTTGAAAACTTAATTTTCACTGTTTTGACTTTAAAAAAAAAAAAAAAAAAAAAAAAAAAAGAACTGTGATGCTGTAACTGAAATATAAGTGTATGTAATTTTATTACAGGCTGACTGGAAGAACGTGAAGACCTTTCACCAGATAGGAGCACTTATTTGGAGTAAACAATGAACGCTGTTCCGTGAAGCTATGTGAACAGCAATAATCTGGGGCCGCTGCTGATCTTTGCGTGTTAAACAAAAGACCAGTGTTTTACAAAAACATATGTACAGTTGAGCACAGGGTTAAACCACAACTGTGCTATTGCAGAAACCTCATCTTGATATGTTCTAATAAATAGAAACACTCACAGCCAGCTGCCATATCCATAGTTGATGGTCCCTTTGAATACAGCAGACACGTTTGAAATGGAGATCCCAATTCCTTCATTCTCTTTCAGCTC
Organism: Paracanthobrama guichenoti; assembly: GCA_018749465.1. NCBI lineage: Eukaryota > Metazoa > Chordata > Actinopteri > Cypriniformes > Gobionidae > Paracanthobrama > Paracanthobrama guichenoti. The sequence goes on along the minus strand of CM031960.1, from coordinate 14,924,024 downwards.
AAACTCACTCTTTCCAATGGAAAGGTTATGGATCTCTAAACTGTGGATGATGTGGGAAAGAAGAGTGCCATAAGATACATAATGTAACACTCAGGGATGGGCAGTATTTCAGATACATGTATTTAAAATACGTATTTGAAATACAAAATACTAAGCCTTTGGAAAAAATCTAATGTAATTTGTATTTAAATACATTTAAGATGAGTATTTTTGTATTTTCAGGGTGCTGTTTTCATGCATCAACTAGTTCAGACCAGACACGCCCCTTCCCCCAACCCCAACATTCATGCACGTGAGCCGCAGCTGTACAACCCAGCCTTGGATCGGCAAGTATATAAGATAAGTATATAAATGGCTGCTATTTTGCACTATATAAGTTTATTTGTAATTGCCAGCAAGGAAGCAAGCACTTCAATGACATAGAGAGCAGAAATGAGGTAAGGAATTAAAAGTCAGTAGGCCTGTGTAGTTTCTTAATTCACTGTGACTATTTATAATTAGCTTAACCATTTTTATATAACATTTAGTGTCTAAATGAGAGATTAGTGTTTTGTAACTTTTCTATGAACTGTTCTATTTAAAAATCTATATGTTTCACATATAATCAATATAATGGCATTCAGAATAGGCCCAGACAGATTTCAGGCTAATAGGGATACCTGCACTGAATCGCCAATTCCACATGTATTTTGTGTATTTTCAAAATACAGAATACTGTATTTGTATTTAAATACATTTTTCCACACAGTATTTTGTATTTGTATTTTAAATACATTTCCATGTATTTATGCCCATCTCTGGTAACACTGAAGTGTAGGCTACCGCATAACATGCAAGCATCTGCAGGAGTTCCTTACTTGTGGAATCCGTATTTCACCGTCCCAAAGCCTATTGATCGCTCTCCCTCTACGCTGGGATATCTGGCATGCTGAAAAGCGGCCTGTATGACTTCAGTAGTCTTCTCATTCACTGAGGAATCAAGGAGATATTAGAGAGTTTGAGAATTTAGTTCAGTTATATTTTAGGTTAAAATGTATAATTATTTGGAATATTTTAGGTTTTATACATTTCCTCCATTTTACTAATGTAGTAATCTTATTGACATTTGTGCATTTGAAAAAAGCCTGCAATCTTTATATATTACACACATATTCTACGCTTTATATGAGAGCTTTAAAACATACATTATACAACTGTTTTAGATTAAATATAGCATGTTACACAGCATGACACATCGATCACACTTAATACATTAACTATTCATTAAAACATTATGCTATCATTTATTTTGCATGAGAAAAGGGGGTCTTGAAAATGTTTGAAGTTATCTAACATAATTTTTAAACAAAATACCAATTTTTTGCCACCCGGTTCTTAGTACTAACAGTTCCTTTATTGTGTGTTTACAATTCCTTCATGCCATTTTAAGTGTAAAGTAGATCTGTGGACTTCTGCCCTATCGCTTAATTTCGCAAGTTCATGAGAAAAGTAGCAATGTCCAATTTGTGAAGTCTCAACCTCCATAACCGTTTTGAAACTTAGCTTCTGTTTGTGTGATCAGGACAATTGTTAAAACATCTCCTTTTGTGATCCACAGAAAAAGAAAGTTGTATTATTTGACATAACATATTAACATAACTTCAAGCTTAGTAATGACTACAACTCTAGGCCTTGTTTCTTTCTTTCTTTATGCCATTATTAGCACTCTGGTTGCCTTGGATGAATTCTGCTCAAATCAAAACATATACTCACTTACAAACAAGGTCTGACCATATAGTACAGAAATCACTGAGAGAATACTTACGGACTACAGCTGCAGGATAGGTGAGTCTACAAACAGCTCCTGTAAACCTGTAGGCAGAAGGAGGATCCAGACAACAACTACTTATTTTGACCAGAGCGAGAACAACGAGCAACGCTGTACTCCTGTCCATCTCAACAAAGTCTGAATGGACACAGATGAGCCTCAGTCTCTTAACGTTATTAGGGATTCTCTTTCAAAAGAGCTCTGTTTTCTTTCAGCAAGTACCTATCTGAGTAGGAGGGACAGATTCAGAGGTATGCCCAAAGGAAGAGGGGGTGGACAGGACCTGTAATGTTTGGTTTGCAGCACCCCCCTTTCTGGAGAACAGAGGAGAACATGCAACTGCTCCTGGGGTCGACTAGGTTGATCAAGGTTATTGAACAGTGCACAGGGATGTTTTCTGTGTTTTTTCTGGACATTCTGCTGCACAAAAACAAATAATAGATATGGCCACTGGACAAGAGCATGCCAAAGTCCATAGGGGTGGAGTAAAGCGCAGATAAAACACCCTGAAATAACCCTGGACAGTTATGTAGATAAAATCCATCTGGACATCATCACCTCAGTCCACATGAAACGGATTTAAACTGGAACAAGCCATACACAAAAGTTATGATGCTTACCAGATGCAAGCCAAAAGACAGTTGAGTATGCTTAGACATACATATTATAATCAGAATCCGAAATCACTATGTTAGTCCACTAACACAGTTCAGTTGAAGGAGCGAATGAAAACAAGTGAGTGAATTCGGACAGCCGTACACTTGTTATTGAGGTGCAATATGGGATAGAATGAGTGCACTCGATAATGTCGGACACCACTACACATGGCTGTTCCCTCAAATAATGCCCAATTTGAGGGTATAGGGGCAATTTCGGATTCAGCCATGGTTTTGGTCTGTGTAGTTTGGGACTCTTAGTTTGCAGTTCTTTCTGTTCTGTTTTGCCTAGTTTCCCTTTTCCTGTTTCCTTGGTTATCAGTTATTCATTGTTTAATTGATTAGTCTCACCTGTCCCTTATTGCATTTAATCCCTGTGTATTTAATCCCTCAGTTATCTTCTATTCTTTGTTTTGTGTCTCTATGTATGGTTCCGGATGTTTATTAAATATGATTTCATTAACAGCACACTATCAGATATTTAAAGAATTAAAAAGTTTGGCATTCTTGGGCCCTATTCTAACTATATAAGCACATTGTCTAAAAAGTACAGCGCAAGTGTGCAAATAGTCCGAATCCACTTTTGCTATAGTTTAACAATGGGAAAAATGCTTGGCGCGCCCGCCACATTGTCTGAAAGGGTTGTCTCAGCGGGGGCTTGAGCCCTTGCCCCTTTGAAAGTGAAAGTGCCCTTTTTAATCGCATCGCAGTGCCCACGGAATGCAATCTCTACCGAGGGAATTCCCCTGTACCATGATAATGATTTTATGCATAGCACCTGAAAATAGTCCCCAGGACACTCCCTGTGCAAGCAGGTTGTCACGTTGGTTATGTTGACGGAAGGCACTACGTAATTTTCAGGCGCTGCATAATATCACTGTGCCTGCTGCACCCATGGGACGGCAGGAAAATTCCCGGATTATTACGCAGGAATGAGAGTGAAGTTAATTTACATTTACACATTTGGCAGACGCTTTTATCCAAAGTGACTTACAGTGTATTCAAGGTACACATTTTTACATTTTGTCAGTTCCCTGGGAATCGAACCCATGACCTTGGCGTTGCTAGCGCCACGCTCTTATTGTTTGAGCTACAGGAAAGCTAGTTCCTGGCCATATTGGTCTAGAAAATCACAACTTTTCATTTTCCTTCAGTCTTAGTACACAATGTAACTACAGAAGAGTCAAGAGTCACGGTAAAACTCAACTGTTTAACTCTAGGGGAGTTGAAAAATGAGCCTATTTAAAAAAAAAAAAAAAAAAAAAAAAAAAAAAGGAGTGTTCCTTTAAACAACGTAGCACATCGGGCTGAAACTAGCAAAAAACACTTGCGTCGTGTCTGGCGCCGCATTGCGCCAGGTGTAGGGCCCCTAGTGTAGCTTGCCTAAAATGCAGTTGACAATTGTAATGCGACTTTGCAGAAATCTCACTGGTACCATTTCAGTAGGACGGAAGTGTATGTATATGACAATTTTTTGTTTTTTTATGTGCTGATCTTGTACATGGAAACATGTGGCTAAATATTAAACCTAAAAATAAGAAGAAATCAAAGCAGAGAAAACCTATGCTAACCAAACAGAACAAAACTTTTTCTATTACACTTTTCAAAGAATTTTAAAATGAGCTTGAAACAATGAAAGTGGTTTATTTCTTTTTTTTTTCTTTTCTGGTACAAAGAGGCTTATCTTAATAATGTTAATAAACAAAGCTATTTTATACATACAATTAAATGATAGCAATGCTACAGTGTTGATAAATACCAAATTAAAAACTTATTTTTTAGTCTATATACCCCTCTTAATTTCTGTCCTCCACTCTTGCAGGTACCAAAGTGCAGTTCCCTTCGTGTAAAGATGCAAAATTGAAATGAGTTTCAGTCGCCTTGTTTCATCCCAAAGTCAACAAGCACTTTGGAGCTCTTTGAATTGCAAATTCTGCTCAAACTACTTGACCGCATACCAAACCTTCTTCATAAATATTAACGTTACTCATTTCACAGGTTGAACACAATTTAAAAAAAAAGAGAACATGTAAGCATATTTTACTTGCATAAACACCATTAGCTTCAAAGTGCCACAAATGCATTCTCCCAAGCATCCTCCATCTATTCATGCACTTCGAACTAAATCAACATATGGCCTTCATTGTCCATTATATTAGAACCTTAATAAGATAATCCCATGAGTTTAATCCTTGGATCACTTATCGTAGAGCACTTCAAGTGAATGAAGCCATGGTGAAAGAAGCCAATATAAGAGGATCAGGCCAGGAGACTGATACCATTGATTCCAGCCGATGTGGTTATCTAAAGTGCTAAGCAAAAACTGTCCAGCAATATTTACAACTCCGTGTCCATGTTTATACAGGATGTGCAACCAATGGCCACATAGGCAAAGGACTGAAAAGTGCTACCATTTCTAGTACTTGTAGCCTTCATGTATAATGTCCAGTCTAAATGGTCAGGCCAAGGGCTCTGGGGTCCAGTTTTGTCGTTTGACTGCTTCTGGATCAGTTTGCAATGCCCTGTGGAGCCTCAGGTATCAGAGAAGCGAAGAAGGCTTTGAAAAAAACCCAGGCTGTCCAAATGAGGGGTCGTCTAACTGGGGGAACAGGCACTGCGATCATGGCAGGTTCAACAGCTTCAACACCTTCCACTTCAGCAAGGGGCGGCACCTTCAGGACAAAACGAGAATTATTAAAACCACATACATGCCTACACATGGCACTTATCCAAGTATAACTAATTCTTGAACAGAAACTATGACTCACTGGTCCTGGATGTCTTTGCTCATTTTGGTTCTGCTGGTTGTGTATAACCTCTGGTGCTGGCTGAATGTGAGGCCTGGCTTGGGGTCTCCGTCTAAAAGGAAACCAGCCTGCTGTGTGTCTGAAAGAGAGAAAAAGAAACCATAAGAATAGCTATACAAAGGCATTCAAGCCTCCATGAACTTAATTTCCATTAAAATTACACAATTTATTTTAAAATAGTCAGCCATTACCACCTCAACTATGCTCATTCATATATTACTAAATCACGAGAGGACGCCCAAACTGTTTGTATAGTAGGGTGGGACATTCTCAGATCAAGCTAATGGTTGCAGAGCAGTCAAACTGCCATGTGTGCAGAGATAAAGTATCGGATATTATTTTTATCAATCTAAAACCCTCAGTTATAACAGCTGGAGCTCAACAAAATAATTCCCAGAATGCCACCAACCGATCTGCAGTCATGTACAGGAAGATGTTTTCTATCTGATCAGGCAGAACCCTGCATCCCTTTGCTAATTTTTGCATGCATAAGCTACTCATTCCTTTCAAATTGCTCAGGAATGCACGCATGTTAGTTTGTTCACTGACCTGTGCCTGGACATGACCAATGCATCCCTGAAATGTCTGCATAGAGCGTGTCAAATAACGACATCCTCATTAAACCCGTCTTCGGCGTGACGACTCCAATCTTTCAAATAATCTTACAAATATCTATTTACCTAATATGACTTAAGACCTGCAATGTTGCCAGAATTATAATCATACACTGTTTGTTCGTCGGCCAGAGGAGAACTGGCACCCTGACTGAGCCTGGTTTCTCCCAAGGTTTTTCTCCATTCTGGCCCTGAAGGAGTTTTGGTTCCTTGCCACCGTTGCCTCTGGCTTTTGGCTTGCTCAGTTGGGGACACCTAAATTTCATCTATATTACTGATCTGCCCGCATTGACACTATATGATACTTGAAATTAGCTGGATAACATCACCGTTTCACCAGAACGGCTGTACAAATTCTGTTGCATTATTTTCTTGTTAACAATGTGAAGCTGCTTTGAAACAATTGGACTTGTTAAAAGCGCTATATAAATAAAGGTGACTTGACTTGGCTCAAACTGTCTGTTATATAACTGAGGGTGTATCTGTGTTTACAGACTCTATCAAGTCCATAAACGGATCTCACACTTGCATTCTTCCACTGACGTGGACAAAACGACACAATAAAACTCTCAAAAACAGAAATACACCATCAGAAGAACCAGCATTAACTTCATGAGCAATCTGAGCTACAGTAGCTCGTCTGTTTGATCGGACCACACAGGCCAGCCTTCACTCCCCACGTGCATCAATGAGCCTTGGCCACCCATGACCCTGTCGCCGGTTCACCACTGTTCCTTCCTTGGACCACTTTTGATAGATACTGACCACTGCAGACGGGAACACCCCACTAGAGCTGCAGTTTTGGAGATGCCCATTTTAGCCCTTTTAGTGAATCAAAAACATGACCAATTCCCTAAACGAATGACCTATATGAACCCGTTCTTTTTAGTCAACCAAAAACATACAGCGCAAACTTCAACTACAGCAACGTCAAAGTGAAGTCCAACACCCAAACAAATGACTCTTATGAACTGATTCTTTAGTGAATCAAAAACATACAGCATAACTAGTGTAGTCCAATTCCAGAACAGATGACTCAAACACTAACCACATGTTTCTGAATATTATGTTCACAAAATTACAAAATAGATGTTTGGCATTCCGTTTAAACTTACAGGTACATAATAACCAGGCTGCTCATGACCAGGATGAAGCGGCTCATGCTGGAATAGTAGTACACAATGCTCAGGAAGACACCCAATCGGGACGCCGTGTACACCCAATCCAGCCAGTCGCGGTTCATGTCCTCCTCGTCTTCCATCACAGGGCCACCCTGGGCATTCATTCGCAGATTCTGATTGGCTCCCTCTGGGTTGATGAACGCAGGACCTGGGGCGTTCTGATTGGCTGGCAGGTCGTTGATGGGACCTTGATTGGGTAAAGCTGCGGGAACAGCAGCTTGATGAGGGCCAACAGGCAGCGAGGAAGCAGCGGCAGGGGCAGCCATCGGAGCAGAGGCAGCGGCTGTCATGGCAGCGTGACTGAAACAAACAGACGTTTCATTCACAGGTTGTACAACAGTCTGATAGGCCTGGATATAGTATGGCTACAAGAGTATTCTTAAACTAAAATCGCGATATGTCGATTATTAAAATAAAGGCTGCCATGTAAATAAATAAATAAATTAAATATATATTCGCTGCATGTTTCAGAGTAAACTCGATCTCTACATGTGCTGCGAGTTTGGGCCACTTATATCGTGCATTTGCAAATGTTTAAAGAGCTCCCTGAGCCTTTCTGTAAAAATGAAAGCTTGATGGTATAATGTTTGAAAATAAAGGAATTAGTTTTTTATTTTTTATTTATTAATAATAATAATAATAATAATAATACAATAATACAAATGCCTCTATTATGCCATTTTAAAGGCTCCTAATTTAGTTTTGGATGTCTCCTAGGTTTACATGCACCCAAGCTCAAAAAACACTCATTTTCTCATAATACTCATTGCACATTATCTAATTTCTCAGAGTATGAAAACAGATTGTTCAAAGATTCTCTATAAGCCCCCCTTTCTGCGAGCGTACTCCGCTCTGATTGGTCAGATGGCCCAGTCTGTTGTGATTGGTCTATTGCTAATTACCATATCTGAATTTTAGCCTCAGTGCTTGATGCACAATGTTAAGAAAAATGAGTGAGTCCTCATCCTTTTGAAGTGCATGCAAAGTGGATTTGCAACGCTGAAACAATGTCTTCTCGAGACAATGTCAACACGCCGCTCACGGGCAGCCAATGAAGACCATAGGCTGGCATTATGCAAATTTATTTCATTGTTATGTAGGTATGTGACAGGAAGTGAGACTGGAATTGCTGACGACTCTGATTCTTTCTTTTAGGAGACAATAACTTCTTTTGTCGTGCACTTTGATCTTTAAAACTTTGCAGAATTTTACATTCACAAACAGCTATTTTACACATTGCATAAAATGTAATATAAAAAATTAAAAAAAAATCATAATGGGGTACTTTAGGAATATATATTTTTAAAAACTGGCCAAACACTACAAACAAGCAAAACCTGGAGCTTTTTAGTTTTACCTAAATCGTGCAGCCCAACACTGTAACATGTCTATATTGGGTGTACTTACTATTGCATGTAGTATTGGCGGGCATACATCTGCTGCAACCACAGAAGCTGTTGTGGACTGTAAAGAGAGTATGTGGGGAAGGCTGGGTGGGTCATTGCTGCTGTTACAGGCCTGTGAATGAAGGACAAACATTTAATTAATTAACTAGTACAAAACGTTACACTCAACTTACACATTAACATTCATACACCTTACGTACTTACAGCACTGAATCTCAATTTGACAAAAGACATGAACTCACGTAGATGTGTCAGCACTAGTGGCGGCATGACCTCGCTGCCTAAGGCCATCCGTGGAGGGTACAGAGGACATGGATGGTCCTGGAGACTCAGAGCTTTGGCTAGCAGTTAGTGGGGAGGGCTGGGAACTCTGCTGCTGTGTTGATGTCGCCTACATCAAAGAGAGGAGAGAAACAGATTTGATTTTTAAGCAGGAAAACCAGAACAGGTGCATGAGACACTACGAAACTTCCTGTGAAATTTGCTACAGCATTTGGTTTATGCAAACAAGGATGCAGAAAGGAACAGGAAGTAAGCAGCCGTGTGGTGATATCTCCACCCAACTGAACAAGCACAGCCTTCCCTCGAGAGACAGTAAACCGCCACATCTCAGTTTCACCAAACATACTCCAAGCGGATCAAATATACTGCCTTGGAGCTAAATTCAGGACGTGAAACTTATAAATAAACTGAATGTCTTTTTACATGTAGCACTAAATCTTACCACACCATGGTAAAGTGTAATATAAACAGTAGATGGGAACATACTTTGGGTCTTGCTCCTAGTTGGGCAGCAGGTCGGGGTCTCACAGCACACACCAGGTGAAGAGTGGGCTTGGTATCTGAAGGAACCTGCAGAAAAAGGTTTTTTCAGTTCTTTTGACAAAGTGTTAACATGCTTTTTGAGGTGGCAAAGACATTCACCAAAGGAACTATCATTTAGTGAAAGAGAAAGCTTTGACAGATTGGTTAAACCATGTGACTATCATATTGTTTTCATCCCTGGGTCACGTTTTGATGCCATGCAAGTATATCAGATGACAGGCTTTCATCATGTAGTCTTATTTTAAAATGCAACAACTTGCTTGAGAGGCTGCTATGGGTAGTTTCTCTGAGCAGCTTTGAAATCAGACACATCACATGATGACTACAGCACATGGTAAGAGGATCAGGCTGAGGATACGAAACAAGAGGTGTCTGTGGGTCCACCCATTTTATTCTCCTTTGACAAACAATGACAGAACTATCAGTGTTTCGCTAACACCCATGCCTCTCAGGATAGCGGAATTTAAACCTTGAATGGGTAACACTTTACAATAAGGCTTCATTAGTTATCTACTTATTTAACATGAATTAAGAATGAATAATACTTAAACAGCATTTATTATTCTAAATTAAATGTTAATTTCAACACTAATACATTAAAATCAAAAGTTGTGTTTGTTAACATTAGTTAATGCACTGGGGACTAACATGAGCAATGACCCACTGTATTTTTATTAACTAACATTAACAAAAATTAATAAATACTGTAACAAATGTTGTTCATCCTTAGTTAATACAGGGTTACCGTTTAATCTTTCTGTAACCATGAATTGTTCCAGGGACACAAAAATATGGCCATGCTTTATTTCTACTGTAAATTCAGCCATAAATAACAAAAATAATACTTATATTTCTAGATGCCACTACTGGTAGTGAAGAGTATTTAATTAATTTGAGTAACTAAAGTTATAATATAATATAATATTGTGTGTATATATATATATATATATATATATATATATGATTAAGTAAATAAAGTTTTTTAAATAACCTACAAATAATAGTATTTGTTTAATAATATAATTATATTATTAAGAATATAATGTAAATACATAACACATAAAATATAAATAATAAATACAATTTATCATTTTAAATTATAACAATAAGTTTCAAGATCATTGTAGATTCAGGATGATTTTGAGTAATCAAAAAAAAAAATTAATATTAACAAACTAATAGCTGAAATTCAAATGTTTTTTTAATTTCACTGTTGGAAACAGGTAAAGATAAAATATTGTACAAAGTAAACGAGTGTAATCCTCATGGCAAACCATGTGTACAGGTCTCTGTTGTAGAAATCACTTGTCAACCCAGAGAGAAACACGGAAAGCACTCCATAGATGTTAAAGTCCCTCACCTTTGAGAAGACATCTCTCATAAGCAGGTTGTCCTGAAGCAGCTTGCCTGAGTAAATGAGTCTCTGGTCTTTCTCAGCCTAGAAGGAAATGAGTCCAAACGTCAGATAGCACCTAGAAAGTCAGTTTTTGCGCCATGATATTCAGCTTATGGTTGAAGTGACAGACGTTTATGAGAAGTACAAACATACAACAAATTTCACATGTACCTACTGAAGTTTCTTCCGTACAATGCAAATAACTACGCAGTAGAGGAATAATGTGATAAATGATTAATTACATAAAACAATATAAAAGCAGACTCGACCACTGGGGTGGAAATTGATCCTCTGTTTATATAATGCAAATGACTTATGGACAGTAAGGGATTTCCTGCATAGCTCAGCCATGCTAGCTGTGTGTCGTCTGTTCAGTTGAGGAATGCTGACGGCTCGCTAGATGTAACCCGACACCTTTAGGATAAGAAACCAATCCAAACCTACCGGGTTGTTGGGATAAACCTCGGAGAGGTGACATTTGAGGTCTTTTACGGTCCAGTCCACATGCACTCCCTCGATCAGCTGATCACCGTGAAACTGATTTGGCGTTTTAATAACCAGCGAGATCGTCTCTTTATCCGAGACCTTCGAACTTTCCATTGTCCCTTCTTAATCTTAAACAACGAGAACTATATTAATAATCGCATAAAATATCTACAATAATTTTCGAAGACAATACACGATAAGGTAGAGGTTCCTGATTCAAGAAGTTTCGGGCTGCTCATAAGCCATGAAGTATTTGCGTGTGTTGTTTCCAAACACACGGTGGCCGCCTGTGATTGGCCGCTACGAGCTCGTGTTCAGACGTGGAGCCTGTCCTGAAGCCCCACGCACTGCGCAGGCGCACTGAGAAACAGCAGTTGAACTTTTTTTTTTTTTCACACTGTTTTCTGTGAATGTTGTGATTGCATCAGATGGCTATTATGACTAGTGTTGGGAAGGTTACTTTGGAAATGTAAATGTAGGATTACAGATTACCCTATTTAAAATGAAACAAGTAGTGTAACTATTTCAATTACTTTATTAATGTAACTGATTACTTTTCTAAATTTCTAACGAATGTTTTCAACTGTTTATCATTTTCAAACATTTAAACCAGGCAGGGTTAACTTCTGAAAACACAGAGATAGTCATATTTTAAAACTAAAATTAGAACATTTTACTGTAGTAAAATTCTAGATAATTATACTGTAGTAAAAACATGATGTCTTCTTACTAATTAAAAACAAATAATAAAAACATATCCTAGCTTTTTACAGAAAATATTAAGATGTAACCCCTTTGTTGTAATCACTAACATATTCATAAGTAACGTAAACTAATTCTGTCAGGACCACTTTCGTCAAATATGATTGATTGACTATTGGCATATAGTTTGCTTGGCGGTATGGTTCTGTTCTGGGCAAGAACTCCCTGCGCATCCATGCAGCCTAGCATAGATAAGAGCAGGGAGATGCTCTTATCTGAGATATCTGATATCTGCAGTACATTATGTTGGTTCTGTTCTGTTTACCTTAATGTCGAAAATTAAGTATTAATATTAAATGCACAAAACAATTCGGGAATTTAGTCTGATTCAAGGGGAATCAAAATACCAAATCCTGACTGGACGAGAGGAGGCGCTGTAGCCTGGATGAATGCCAGACGAATTTAGCCCCGCCCACAACATTTGAAGTCGGGAAGTTTGGAGAAAGTCTACGGTTGCGTCTCAATCAGCTCCCTAGTTCAGTAGTCAGGGGACTGATCAGGGAGTCAGCCCATTGACTTATGTCCTGATCAGTGCCCTGACTACTGAACTAGGGAGCTGATTGAGACGCACGCTACTTCATATGTACACTTCAGGCAGCTTCATATACCACAATGCAACACGATTGTGACGTCACCGCATATCGCGTTTAATTTACCCCACCACAAACAACTTTATGATATTTTAATAATTTTTTTAAAAACATTTAAAACAACCCAAACACACCTATATACAGTAGTGGGCACTCATGCAACGTAAGCAATGACGCACATCCGAGTGAACGAGACGGAGGGAAGTTAGCGAGTGAAGGGCATAATAATAAAAACGAACTGGAACGCAGTACATGAGTCGCTCTCGCGCAACATACGTCACTTACTCCGTTGCTCTGATTGGTTGTAGGTCTATCCAATTGAGTGCAGAGGCACTTGAATTTAATTACTTTTTGTCACAGTAACTGTAACTGATTACAGTTACATGTATTTTCTAATTAAATTACGTAACTCCATTACATTTCCCTATGACATCCCTGATTATGACAGTGTCCTATGATCTCAGTACAGTTACAGAAATATGAGCATGTCTGTTCATGAATATGGGACACTTTGGTGTCCCACGGATTTATTAGATTGACTGTTATCAACATAAACTTAACTTAAAAAGAAGCTAGTTTAAACACATAAAATGACTGCATCCCCTTGAAATCAACATTATAAATAGGTTAATTTAATTGAGTTGATTTTCACATTGGCACAGGTCAAACACCTTTTTAATGATTAAACAAATTATTTTTAAAGTTTACCTAAATGCCATTAAAAAAATACAATGAACATATGACATACATAAGTAGTAATTTATTAGACATATTCAGTAATATTAGAGTTACCATTAAAAGAGAAGTCTATACATATGCAAATTTCTAAATCACTGAATTAAGATAATCAGAATCAACAAAGATTCTTGTAAATTAATTACAAACATAATTTGTGGTTTTAAGAGGAAATACTTTGAATACAGGCTTTTATTTGAATTATTACTTATGGAGAAAGTGCATAACATCTAAAGCAGCAGCAGCAAAAAAAAAAAAAAAAAGGTCAAACAAATTAAGGCAAACACCCTATTAACCACACGACACATGAAATAAAATGAAAGTATGTAAATCTGTTATCATTTTTAACATGTCATTAACAAGTTGAGTTCCTTTTCATCTGATGTACGCGTGTGAACAGTTTTGTCAGGAAAAGGTGGCGTTCACTGGCAGTACAGCGTCAGCACATTCTCCTGATTGCCTCGGACAAGAAGAACTGGAGGTCGAAGGTCACGTGACACAATCTCTAGCCAAGCCATGTAAAGTGGACTAGGACATGCCCCTCTTCGCCCCACGGGCATAGTTCTGCCAACATAATATAGAAAAATGACAGGTGATGTGGCCACACAGCTTATAATTAAACTGGTTGAGCATGGTTTTGTTTTCATGTAACATAAATGACATCAAAGCCCAACATCCTGTATAAACTACACTTACACAATGATCAACGCAGCATCTCTAGAGTAATCTTGAATAACTTCATTCAGGCGGATCTGTCGAAGGGACTGCACAAACACAGGACAAAAATGTGATGCATGGCTTACAAAGAAAGTAGGCAACCATCTATTTAAAGGCTACGTATCCAAACACCAACATTTGACCTGAGGTACCTTAGCCTTGAACGTTTCGAATTCCTCATCAGACACCATCCAGGAGAATTCCTTTGTTGTCTCGTCCGCTTCTTGACCATCCTTTTGGACTGAACTTACTCTATACGGAGCTATGAGATCTTCAAATCTTTTGATGCTGTTTCAATAATTTGAAGACAGAAATACATATTTTTAATATGAATATACTGTCCATTAATTTAAGAGGTCAGTGCAGAAAGTTGAATAGAATAAATGAGACTGTACTGCTCAGACTGTGGTTTTCCATTGATGTCAGGAAGAACTTGAATATCCTGGAAACCCAGACGGAATCTGCTGATCAAAGCTTTGAGCCTGACAAATACAAATACAAATACATATATATATATAGTTACATAGTAAAGATATATAGTTACAGCAGATATATATTAATACATAAAAATATAATATGAATATATTGTATGCATTATATGGTTAAATATTAGTTTAATATTTAATAATATAATATATCAATATACCATTAAAAGAAATAAAATATATATATATATATATATATATATATATATATATATATATATATATATATATATATATATACACACTGCCGCTCAAAAGGTTTTGATCGGTAAGATGTTTTTTTATGTTTTTAGAATAAGTCTCTTATCCTGGCTGCATTTATTTGAGTAAAAATACAAAAATGACATTTTAAAATATATTCAAATACAAAAGAGTCATCTTACATTATAATAATATTTCACTATATTTTTAGGTTTAGAGATTTGTTTTAAAATCATTAACTCCAACCCCAAACCTTTGAATGGTAAAATATATTTATATCATGTAATATGTGTAGCATGTATTATGAAGTGTTACCACAAATAATTTTACAATTAAGGTTTTGCATACTCTTGTTTCTGCTCATCGATCTGTTGAGCTTCACCTCCAACAAACAACCTCACTTTGCATCTGCCCCAGCGCTTCTTACGGGTCAGGAGGTACGGCACTAATAGTGTCAGACCTGACAGCACAATTAATTGTTAAGGCATGTTTTCCCACTGTAAAATCTATGAAAAATAACACATTATTTGTATGTCAAAAACTCACCCCCATCATCAGAGAGCCAATACACATCAATGGTCTTCTTTCCCTGTCTAGTCTGAAAAGCACTGGTGGGCTGGGACAGGGCCATTAGTGCCTCAGGGTCCACTGAAACACAGGAGATAAAATGTTTTGGCAAAGAGTTCAACAGCCTTGAATAGATTCAGTATTTAAGAGTTTGGATACACACGTGATGTATCAATTGTGGCTGTTGTAGTAGAGCTCCTTGTGTCAAGGCCTTGTTCAGTAGATGTCTCGAACCCTAGATTGACTATAGTGGATCAAAAAAATTCAGTCACTGCACATAAACTGTAGAAATTGTTAGAAAGGGAGTTTTGAAATAGTCCATACCATGTGCTTGGAATGTTCGACTTATGTCAAGACCCTCCTTCATCCGAAGAATACATACACCATATTGCAGGTCAAATGCATCGCTAAAATCACATGGAACTGTCACATGCCTTGACTTTTCTTTATCAGAATTTAACACTAAGAGAATATTAAACTACATGATATACATACTGCAAAATTCCAATATAGTTTTCAATGTTGCTTGGTTGAGCTTTACGCCAGTTCTTCTTAAATCCCATCACTAGGACATTAGGCTTCATCCGACCCAAACCCGTACTCTGGAACAGAATCACCATAAACAGACATTTCCAGACTATTAGTCTCATTTTGGTGGTACACCTTCAAGGGAAATAAATGATGTTTGTTTTGACGTTAGAACATGAAGCATAGTGCATTATGGGACATGGGTGACCTGCAGCAGCATCTTTACGCCGACACGAATGTCATCAGCCACTACAGTGTGGTAGAAGGACTTTATGCGGCGTTTGTTTAGCCAGCTTAAATGAGCACTGCTTTTGGTCGAGTCCACAGCGCCAGGCGAGGGTCCCCCCTGTCAATAACACACAGTCAGTCAGAGACAGAATATGTGCCTGGGAGAAAAGATTAAGATTAAAGATGTGATGTGCAGGGACAAAAAAAGTTTCATTAAGAGATAACGAAATTTGAAAGTATATAATATTCATTTGGTGTTTATATATATATATATATACACACATATATAATTTTTTTTATTTTATCATTTTTTTTTATATTTTTCCTTTTAACTATCCCACCGGTAGGACATTTAGGCCTACCATTATACATTTAAAACAATAATATCTTAGTCTAAATAATATTGACAAACTATATCTGTCATTTGAAAGCTTACAATCTCTTTTCATATTTGGTGTTGATTTTCTATACAAATGACAGAGGAATCGTAATTTGCAACAAGTAGCCTATATTTTCACACTCACAAGGTGTGTTCAGACCTTTATTTTGAAATAGTGATGAGCATTAAAAAAAAAAAGGAAATATTGGTAGAAACCTCAATTTGTTTTCATGCCAAGAGTTCAAAAAAATAACACATAAATTCTATTTTTATAGAAAAAGGTCTGAAAATATTTTAAATATGAAGAAAAAATGATAGATTCTCCATTTGTAATGTGGCGGTGAGCTAAAGCACACATCTGTGTTCTTTACGCATGTTCTTTTTATTTGCTAGAGGTTTAATTCAAATCAAATACTGCCAAACTGCCCATATTACTTCTGAATATTACTACACTTCATAAATAGTGTGAAAATTATGGAATGATATATATATATATATGGTTAAGATCACTCAAACCATATATGGAAATGGGAGAATCGGTTGGTTGTCATCCAGTGGAAAAGTTTGGTACTGCGCCCAAACAAAATTTCACTGAAAGCTCTCTTTTTTTTTAGCCTGACAAGCCAGACCCACATCAAGATGTTGGGTCTGGGAACTCACCATTGGCAGGGCTCAATCCGAGGGGCGGGATAAACGGTTGTCTTTCAGATTCCCTCTGCACGCAATAGGATAGCGCTACAACCAACCAGAGCAACGAAGAAGGTGAAGCGGAGCTAGTTGATAGATTAAACTTATTTTAACGTATCCGGTCGGCAAAACTCCGAACACATCTTCCTTTCTTAAGAACGACTTCAGTGCCGTTCTTTTTTTCCTTTCTCAAAGAAAAGCTTAACAATAAGTCTCCCAGAGTCGCGGCCAAAGACGACAAAGCGTTTCGAAAGACTTTGTCTACAAGTAGCACGCGGAACCTCAGCAACTCTGCCGTCATTATGTTAAGCCCGCCCACCGACTCTATACACGATGTGATTGGCCTGACCAGAGTTTGGTTTTTCCAGCTCGCAGGTCTACCGAGAGTTGCTGGACTACACTCACGGCAAATTAGATTTGCTGCCGCTAGATATCAACCTCAAATTTAGAACACAACTTGTTCAGATTTTTGGCTTTGATTTTCTTGCAGTTTTAGAGTAAAATATGTTTTGTAAAATATATATTTCATATTAAAAACATAATTATATTTTTACATTTTCATAAACGTAACTTCATTTTTTTTTTTTCACAGCAATACAAGTGTCTCCTTTAAAAGAGACCAAACTTAAGTCTGTGCTTCAAAGGTATTAAAGATTTATAACAATTTAAAATGGAAATGTCATTTTAGGGTTTATGCCATATTTGGGTTAATAGGCCTATGGCCTATTTATATTTACATATATTTAAAAATATTAATATTTTAGTTTATTGATATTTATAGGTTTTTCTATGACTGTGAGAAGCAATTATCTATTTATTTCTTTGGAAAAGGATTAATTAACCCTTTTGAATTTAATAAAGATTTTTAACCAGAACACAATGTAGACCATCACTGCTTTTCACAACCCTGTTTAATGTTTCTATGCGTAGACTTACTGAAATGACATTTGCACATATCATAAGGCTCTGGTTCTTGGTGAAGGTGCTGATGAAATCCACTAGGGAAGGACGTGTACAGGGAGGCCCAGTGAGTACCAAACACTGTGGCCTGATAAAAAGAACAGATGGAAAAAAGTAGGACACAGGAAGAAATGACGAAAAGTGAGAATATAAAAAGAGGAAATATAAAAAAAACACAAATGGAACATTTTCAAGTGAGCAAAAGACCAATGCAAAAGTCAAATAACAACATGACTGGTGATATTTACCTGTAATTTTTAATATGGTCTTCCACTTGGTTAAGACCTACACATTGAGACAGTGCCATGTTATATGAGCTGGCTTGCATTGATGAACCCCAGTTGACATCTGAAATGTAAAAACACAAAAACAGTCATGCACTGACTAAGCACATAATGAAAGCTTGGGAATATCATACGCATTTGGGTTAAGTTGAAATGCTCGATGGAATAATATGAGCTTCATGAAACAAATTATTTCTGACAAAGACTTGCATCCACAAGCTATAAAGAGTGTAGGTGTCTTACCAGGTTTCTTATACAACACATATCCCAGCAGGAAGATGACTATGCCGATGGCTATGAGAGCAGCCCACCAGGTTAAAAGAAACATGATGATCACAGACACTACTGCTCCGAGCAAAGACAACCACTTGCTATAAAATCGAAAAGTTGGACGCCAGCCTGCTCACACACAAGGAAAATGAAAAATGCTTCAGTGAGCGCCAGTATGAATATGGCTATTTCGAGACCAATTTACAGTAGCATGAAGCTTTATGAGAATACAAATGGCTGAAATAGAATATTAAACGAGTGCCGTAAAACATATTTTGTTTGCATTTGTCGTTATCTAAAGAAAAAACCCTGCGGTGGTTACAGTATGCACCATTAATCTGATTAGCAAACCACAAATATTGCATCATAAACTGTTATCTTAACCATTTGTGGCTTGATGTATGAGTTTAAGTGCTCACCTGGTGAGTTAGTGATGGATGCATGGAAGCAGCTGAAGTTGATGAGGGCGTAGGAGCAGAGGAAAAAGTTGGAGATGATGGGAGCAATGGTGTTCAACTCAGCTGAAATATTAGAACATTTGTTTGTCAGGAGGACATTTCTATAATAAAGATAAGCACCTTTTTTGGAAGCGTTCAACTATTGCATGGTCACATTTTTATGGTTGGTGGTTTACCAATAAGAATGAAGCATATAGCAATGATGTAGGCAAGCAGATAGCTTCTGAGGGGTTCATTATTCTTTCCATAACCCTTCCCGAAAAAGCCAATGCCTGGATACAGCTGGTCCTTGCAAAGGCACTAAGGGACAAGGAATGGAAGGAAGCAGGAAAGGGGATGGATGAGAGTTATGTTAAAGGAAGGTAAATAACACTGAAGATTGTTCTGGAATAAATATGTTCAGTGGCTCATTCGTTACCTGGAAAACCTTAGGAGCGGACACCAGACAGGCCAGGGCTGAGGAAAGAGTGGCTCCAAAAATGCCAGCACTGATCAGAGGAGCAACCGCAGACACTAGGCTCATAGTCTGAAGTGATATATGAAATAGAAGAACAAATTACTTCTGTTAACCTCTGGTATTCCTCACTTAGGGGTCATAACAGAACAATTTGTAAATTAAATAAAATTGTACTATATTTTGTTTTAGTATTATTTATTCTTTAATATTTTGAGATATATTCACCTCCAAATTATGCACCATTTATTTCTATATAAAATGATACAAATATTAGAAAACAATATTTGATATTTTTAAGTTAAAAAGCGAGCAAAGGTATTTAAGGGGCTGTTTACACGACATTGTTTTCAACAAAAAACAGAAAACTTTTGATGCATTTTGGCTGTTCATTTTCACAACAACAGCTTGAAAAAGCAAACTTTTGAAAATGAATTATTAATTATTATCAATTGTTATTATATTATTATTATCACCTCCATGTAAATTACAAAAACGTTATGTGCATGCTTATTACATGTTTAGTCTATGGGCCCTGTTTTAACAATCTGACTGCATGGTCTGAAGAGCGCGTCCGAATCCACTTTTGCTAGTTTAACGATGGAAAAAACAGTCGGTGTGCCAGGCGTATGGTCCAAAAGGGTTGTCCCTATTCTCTTAATGAGGTGTGTTTTGGGCGTAACGTTCAATACGAGTCTAATCTCCCATTCCCTTTAAAAGCCAGTTGCGCTTGCACCATAACGGATTCGCTATTTACATGGCAGAATTTGTGAGCGGAAAGACTGAATGCTTCTCTAGAATTTAAAATGTTTGTGTGCTGTGTGTGTAATAAGCAGAGTGTACGTATGTTGTGCACCCACCTATAGGCGCATATTACTAATGCGCCCTTTAAATAACACAAAACATTTTTTCAGTTGCCTCAAAATAGCAACGCTATTTAAACAATGTGGCGCTGTACATGAAAATGATAACTAGCAAAAAACACTTGTGTCGTGCCTGCCGTCGCATTGCGTTGGGTGTACGAGAGGCCCTATATGTGCGTTTTGACAATGTTGACGTCTGTATGCAAAAAATGCAAAGGAAAAGCTTTTCTGTGTTTAGCAGCTAATTGTAATGTAAACACACTAAATGTCTCTATAGCCGTATATGTACTCATTTCCCATTCAAAATGTGACTATTTAAAAAAACAACAACAACATTTAGCCTCTTCTGATCATGTCTATGATTTTATGTGTGTGTGTGTGTGTGTGTGTGTGTGTGTTAGCAAGTGCCAGAAAAGTCACTGTTTCATTAATTTAAAAATTAAAAATGTGAAATTTTTCAATCTAAAATGACTATGGAAAACTATTGGAAACAGCCTATGGTCCCAGACTAAAAAGCATGTTTGAGCTGTTTTAACTGAAAGCAAATTGCACTGACAAATCTTAAAATATGTCAGTGCCATTATTTTGTCTCAAGTAACTTTTTTTAAAAGCTACTTAAATTCCCTAATTCAACTAAGGCATAATCCTGGCTTAATCTAAGCCCTGTCTGTGAAATTGGGCCTTTATGTTTAGTGGCCAGAAAAATGCGTTATACAGTAAACTGTTGAAATGTTTTCATATTTTCAGTGACACGTTGACATATCTCACCTGGTAATTATTGCTGAGTCCAAAAGCACAGCTCTTGTTGGTGATACAGTCACTGAAGTCCCAGCCATAGTGGCAGCCAAGTCCCAAACACCCCCCAGACAAAGACTCATTCAAAGTGTCATTTATAATACCAGAAGCATCACGCAATACACAGGAGCCTGAAATGCATTTAAAGAACAACAGGGAAATAACAGCTGTAAGTGTGACTGGATAATACAATGGGCCTCATTGGCATATAGCTACATACAATTGGCCTATTTATGTGCACAGAAACTGATTTCTCGCAAAATTTCGCTCTAATGTTGATGAATCCGGATAAACGAATGAGCGTGTGCTGGCAGCCAGCAATTTGCATAAAATGAACACTTCCATATACATACACTTCCAAGTGTTCCATAAAATGAACACTTCCATATACATACACTTCCAAGTGTTCCATATAATGAACACTTTTATAGTCACATAATTATTCAAATTCGAAAATGTATATTTAGAAAACTGACAAAATTACTTGCCTTACTTAAAGTCAGCATGAAATGAAAATTATTAGTATTTCCTAAATACGTTAGCCTGGATGCCAGCTGAATTTAGCCCCGCCCACAACATTTGAGTTCGGGAAATTCGGTCTGGACTTGTCCGTTGTGGAGCAACTATGCTCGAGCCAGAGCTGTTCAGACCAATGAAATTGTCAGGGCGGGCTTTATACGATGATTGACAGATGATCAACAGTAACGTAATCATTCACGTCACCAAAGAGCGCTTGGGTTGAATTAGTTTACTAAACGGAGAACTTGTTCGTATATGCATTCACCTTTACTATTTCTCTCAAAAATGATGATTGTGTTGGTAAGTACTCCGTGTATCCTTAAAACACCGGCAAAGATCGTTTACACTCATCTTCCTCTTCTACTTTTTCCAGCGTGTGTGCAGTTGAGTTCTGTTGACAACTATGCGCCAAGTATAGGTCTCTGCAGGTTAGTAATAGGAGTTACCACATCAATGGGCGTGGCCATAAACAGAGGGACATTTTCAACTGTGTTACCTGATTTGCCCACGTCACAGTGTTGGTAGGGTTTAGGGGTGGGGTCGGGTCGGGTGAAGGGTATCATTTTCATTGCGTGATTTATAAACACCCATCAGTTTGAAAACACCCACAAATTTAGAAATGCCCACTCGCTCCGTTGCTCTGATTGGTTGTAGGTCTATCCAAGGTCTTTCTGAGGTCTTTCCTGGTTCGGTTGAAACACGCTCCATAACCACAGCCCAATGGAGCAGTATGAGACTCATATTCTGACTATGACAACGTCAGGCTACAAAAAGATCCTATAGATCTTATGAATGAATCATGTAGATGTTTCATTTTTTTAATTCATGACCCGCCTCTACAAGGTCATGGTCATCCAATCAACAACCAGCTCATAGAACCAAGTCCCCGCCCTAGACTTTTTCTTTTTTGCGATTATCCGTTACACTCTGATACACAATAGGGAATAAATATAAAAAGGTTTTTTCTACTTCTGTTTCATCTTGACTCTACGTGCCAACGCGGGACTTCAGTTGGTTCTAAACATTATTGTGAATTTAAGAAATATTTGAATACTTCTGATACTCACCAATAGTAGCTGAGATAATGAGATAAGACATGGTGGTCCAAAAAATAGCCAGCATTGTACCACGGGGTATGGCAATATTTGGATCCTACAGGAGGTTTTGTGTGTGAGAACAATAAACAGAAAGCTTTTAGAGGCTTGAGTTCCCGTAAATAAATAAGCTTTCTGAAATGTTTTATTGGAGGACACATTACTGTGACTGGGAGCTCAACTTGCCTTCAGATCTCCAGAGATATTAGCCCCCGCAAGGATGCCTGTAGCTGAGGGGAAGAAGATGGAAAACATGCCAAAGAAACTGCCCTCCGGTCCGCGCCAGCCGGGCACGAAGTTTGTCGCAAAAATTTCAGCTATTGGGCACAAATTGAGACACTTTATGGGGACATATGGTAGTGTAATCTGACTAGCACTGAGAAAATGAGGATGGAGTGTTATTATTAGCACATTTGTGGAACATATTGACTGCATTGCTCTCTGACCTCGGTAGCTGAAAAATCCTCTGGCTTGCTTCTCTGGAGTGGCTGGTATGATGGTTCCCACAATGTAACTGGCAAAGGAGATCATGATGACGAGGAAGAACAAGACCTGGGCCTGGGAGAGGAACAAAGCCAGTGTAAACTATCAGGAGCTGATCTTATTTAGATAACTATACAAAATTGCTCAAAAGTGCTGTTTGTAAAACAAACCTTGGACTCCCATTCCATTCCAGCCATTGAGATGGCCAGAAGGCAGGTGACAGTAATCACTCCAATGATACGGATATCATTAAGTCGGTCTACCATGCTCACCCCAGTGTCCTAATGGGCATCAGAAAAGATATGTGTCAAAATCATGGTTCGAATATAAGAAATAGTCACCATGAAATCAAAATGGTTTTGTTGGTTCTTGTTTTTTATGGAATATTGCAGTATTTATTATAAATTATTTATCCATGCACATCATTATTTTTTAAAGTTCATGTGCCCTCTTTGATCAAAATCTTTGATCCCCTCCTTCTTGCAAGCCACTTCTCTTTTCTGATGACGCTTTCATTTCGGAGGGAGCGCAGGACAACCTGTCACTCACATGAGATTAAAGCAATAGCAAATGGTCCAATCAATTCCCAATGGTCTAAATCAAATCCCGCCCTACATTTTTTTGACTAGAATATACATACGAAGAAAAGTCTACCGCAACTTCTGTTTCAATGAAGAGGATCGTTTGGGCAAAAAAAGTTGTTTACTAACAGTCATGCTTTTTAAACCCGTAAACAATTCAGGAGTTCACATGTACATACAGGGCCTAAAATTAACACTGGCCAAACGGCAAATGTGAGTAAAATATGCGCCTAGCTTTGACAAGTATATATATGTTATTCAGTAACATTTAAAAAAAAAAAAAATTCTAACAATGCAATGTTGTAACAACATCAACAAACGTGAACAACGCTCTGTACAGTTGATGGGTCAGTGCTGCATCATCATGAAAGTTTCAGCGTTTCCAGTGTTCATGTGCATAAGGTCATTCGTTACACATGCGCTGTGTGGGAAGTTTAAAGTCCTCATGAAATCAAAACTGACCCTATTTACTTTGTTAGCACACATTACAGGTCTTAGGGTGAACAATTAATCCGTGCAAGTTAATACACAGAAAAAAATAGTTTGTCGCGGTAATCTTTAATCAAAATCTGAAAAGTAAATTGCGGTCTGGAAACGGCGTTCCTTCTCAGATGATGTCAGTTTGACAGCTTAGGTTTGAATATCCTTAACCACTCCCCTCTAACCGTTAGTCTGCTATGAGCGAGAGATGGAGAGGAGGAGCGCTGAAGTAAAACCCTGCTCTCTATTCAATATTCCGTTTCACTTGGAAATACGTCACAGCACTGAAGAAAACGCACTTGCTACTTCCGGTTCACTGGGACTTTAAACATCTAAAGCCAACGCACGCCGCCCTGAAACCCATGTGATGATGAAGTTGAGCTCTCTTTCATGCCTTAGCTTGAATGGACAAAATCGCTTAAAAATTCCTGTCTCAGCGAATATCCTAACATGGTCGGTTATGTCTTTATGCTGCCTTAACGTGCTATGGGAAATTTCGTAGTTCCCACTTCTGAAGTCTGATTACGAGCTCATCGCATTCAAATTTTGACTTGAGAGGGCGTTCATGTCCAATTGTTCAACTAGGAAACTAGTATTTTCGATAATTCCGATAGCACGTGGAAGCATGCAGCTCCATTCGCATTCAGTCTTAAAGTGACAGCATCCTAATAATCCTGCTACTGACTTGCTACAGTTTGGGTTTTAATGTTAATCAAACAGCAAAGTAGAAATACATTTTTATTTTATTTTTTTAAATCACTCACTGCTCTTGAACTTTAAATGGATATTAATACTATGCAGTGTTATTTATTTAGCTTATTTTATTACATTTCGGTACCTGAAAACTATTAGACCTGCCTGAAGAGCTGAAGAGTTTATTTCATTTGTATCTTTCATGCATTGTATTTATTAATGCTATTGCTTGTAATTTGATTGTTTGTCCTTATTTTATTACCAACTACTGACTTGTCTTTAAAAATGTAGGCTATAAAATGTATATTAGTTAAGCTAGTTTAGCTGTAGTATCGAAATTGTGAAATTGAGGATTGTGAATTTTCACTAGTATCTAAAATGTTGGTGTCATAACTGCCTGTTTTTGACTGGTACATTTTCTGAAGTCATGTAATTAGATATGGTAGCATATGCATTCATTCATATTTGGGTGTGCTGTCCGAGGGGAGGGCTCTGAGATCGGAATTTGGCCCGAATCCAAAGTAGGCTACTCCCCCTATCCTTGATTGGGATAGGAACCAGCCAAGAGTGAGGAGCTGGGGTGGCTGAGGGATGCTCCTGCAAAACTGCCACGGAGTTTTCAGTGTTCTGTGTATACTGGTCCATTTCACCCACCTGCATCAGTGCCTGTACCGTTTCAGCAAAACCCACTGTGTGCATTGCTACAGCCACTGCATTAGCGAAAGCAAATATAAGCCCAATCGAGCCTCCAAGTTCTGGACCCAAACTACGAGAGATCAGAAAATATGTTCCACCTGGGGGAAAGAAATACAAAAAATAAAAAAATATGTTAGTGCTGATATCTGATGGTTATTAAATAACATGGCTATATAGGCAATATTGCATCCTGGAAAGAAATCTGATAATGGCTTAAAGACAATTCATTAATCATGTTAGTCAAATCTACTCAGCATATACATGTATTGCATTGTCTTTACCTCCTTTAACCTTGCCATTAGTGGCAATGGCCGATGTGGACAAGCCAGTGATGCCCGTTATAGAGGAGGAGAGCAAGATTATAACCCAAGTCAGACCTTTAAAGTGAAGATGAATATGTTCACATTATGCATGCCAAAACACCGACACAGCCACAGCAATCTCTAACGTAACAGCCCTGAGGGGGTTCACAAATATCAGGTGGGAACTTAGCAGTAAAACACACAAACACATAAAAAATGAAGGGATCAAGACATATAAAAACATAGATTGACGTACCAATCCCTGCCTGAGCTGTGATCCAGGGAAGCCTCAGGTACAGAATAACACCCCAGATATTAAGCATACAGCGGATCTACAGGGAGTACAAGAAACAGGGATGCTCCAATGGGATCCATTTAGATAACACAGTGTATAAATGCTTTCTGCTTGACTTTATTCCGAGTATATTTTACCCATACGCAGAAAAAAGACACAGTTTAGACATTTAAAAATGTATGAAAGCTTTTGCAATATAACAAAATACTCCTCTAAAAGGACAAAGAAACGTTTCAAGCTAAAATTTCACACACAAAAAAGGCTTTTTAGATTTAAAATGATTGTCAGATATTAGTGGAACACGTTCATAGTAAAACTGACTTCATATTTTTCAATAAAAATAAATAATGGCTTTGAAAAGTAAAGTTAGTTCTGATTAAGGTTTTCATTTGTTTGCAGATGCCCCTTTAACAATATATTATTTTGTATTTAATGGAATAACATTCTTATATATACAAGTTCGGCCCCAAATACGTTTTGGTGTCAATGTTTTTATTATAGTTTATACATCAAGAAGCATGTTCTGTTGTGGTTTTATTTCTTAGGTAATCTTTAATGTTCTTATACCATGACTCCCTGAGCCCATCCAAAGCGAGCCGGTTCTGGTGGAGGTTCTGTGGGTTCATCTTCATCCGGGCTCTGTTTGTCCACACTCGACTCCTCATACAGAGGAGGTGGAGACGGGTCGTCCTGGAAAATAGTGGAAAATATGACTATTTATTTGAGGCCTATTTATTTATAATAAACCTTACCCTGTTTTATTAGAGGAACAGACATTCTTCAGCATTGGTTATAAGCTTATCAGTGCAGCTGTTTGAGCAGTTTCCAAGGGAAAAAGGTTTAGTTTTATGTTGTTCCTACCTGAGGGTTGGAGTGAAGCTGAAAGAGAGAAGGTCTTGACTTCTTTGCTCTCCCAAAAACCTCAGTGTTAGTATAAAAGTCATAACTCGGTGGAGTATCCAATGTGTCATATCCAGAAAAGACGCCGGTGCTGCGGGATGCCACACTGTCGGTATCAAAACTGCTACATCCCCCCAAACTAAATTTACGGTCGTCATCATTGTTCAGTGACGAGCCCGAGAACAGGCTTCTGGCGGTTGTGAGGTTCATCCCTTCATTGGCCTGCGGTACCTCCGGCACAAGTGAATCAACAGACGTCTGAGTGAAGCCACGGCTTGATTCGAAGGGTTATATTATACCTGAGCCGGAAGGAAACACTTACAGATGTGTGATTAGTGTGAGAATATATTCAGGAGCTTTTGTAACGGTCATTAATTCTTAATTGTTGCTGCAGGGCCTTTAGTTTGTACTGGGACTTGTAAACATCATCAGAACATGTAATGACTCAGATCTTTGGTCAGATGTCCTTGACACAGGTTCTCAAGGGCAACTGCACGTTTTGAGAGTCCTGTGTCATGCATAAAACATAGAATTATGAATTCCATTGGCAAAAATGTCAGCTTGTTTGATTGAGAGAATTATTGAAATGTTTTATTTGGTTATTTTATTAGCTAATTTTGTTTTTCTTGGTCTGATAGCGATCAGACGTCAGCATGACTGACAAATTAGGCCTACAATACCGCCGGCAAAACCAACGGCTTCTAAATATTTGGTTGAGATATAACTAATTGTACTGTAATTGTAGTATTGACTGAGATAGTGTATTTGATAGTGCATTTTCCAATGTAGTGACCTTCATTTTAGCTGCTTTAACCCGCCAGCAGCTCGCAGTCGTTCCAGCTGACAGACTTTTGCCTTGAGCGTTGACTGATCATTGTAGAAGCAGTTCCTCATTAACTAAAAGACTAATGTCTGCCAATGCATGTGACCCAGGGAGCACAATCGGGCTAAGTAATTATTTCAGCAGAAATTGTTCTGGAAGCCCCAAAGGTGGAGCCTTTTCGGTGTAATTAGTGCGGACCCTGCAAACCTACCCACAGGTGCTCTCCTTTGAAGCAGGTTTTTGATTAAATTTCTATTATTAGACACAGAGCTTAAGCAGAAAACCAACTGCTAAATGGTCATTTTGAAATCTTCATGCTGCCTGAGGGGAGCTGTCATAACAAGGAGTAGAACACTGTATAAAGTGGTTTAAATTGAAATTACAATGTGCCTACTGTATTAAACACATGCAAAATTTTCAGTAACACTTTAGGGCCCAATTCTCACTATTAACTAGTTGCTTATTAGCATGCATATTGCTAGGATATTGGCTGTTTATAAAGCACATATTAATGCCTTATTCTGCACGACCATATTCTATATCCTCCACATTCCTAACAACCACCTTACTACTATTAATAAGCGGTAATTAGGAGTTTGAGGCAAAAAGTCATAGTTAATAGTGAGAATTGCACCCTAATCTAACGTGTGACTGAATTTTGAAATGACATAAAATCATTCTTAGTTACACCTATAACCATCTTTTACCAGATACAGCCAAATAACTGTTTGCATATTTAGCCTATAATATAAAATAAGATGGGTGCTCTATAATGATGAGTTTGTAAAGAAAAGAAAAAAAGAAAAAATATTATTATTATTATATACACCACCATTCAAAGTTTGAAGTCAATACGTTTTTAAAAAAATTAAATTAATATTTTTTATATTTCAAAGAAATTGTGCTCTTTTAAATGTTCTAATCAATGAATCCAGAAAAAGTGTTTTTCAGACAAAAATTAAGCATTTTAAACATTCATAGTAATAAGCTATTACACCAAATCAGCATATATGAGTGATTTCTGAAGGATTATGTGACACTGAATATTGGAAATATATCGTAAAATATATAAAAATAGAAAACAGTTGATTAAAATTGTAAAAATAGGCACGTTAAAAATAAGAAACGTCATCTTGGTTATCCAAAGTTTTATTTTTTTTAAAGAACCACTCCCATATTTTTCCATATTGAGCATAATACATTACAAATGTAAGGGATGAATGAGGTGATCCGTTAGCTCCTGTTGGCAGCGGTGTGGTGCCACCCTGGTGTTGTGAAATAGCCGGGTTATCGCGGACGTGTGACATCGGCCTGATTCACAACACCAGCTGCAGCACACACACCTCACACACCCGTCCATGCGGTGTGAAGACGGCTCTTTGCCCTCCAGGTCTTGTTCTCCAGGATTCAAATAAGACGGTTGTAGACACTTATGATGTACAGATATGGAAGATTGAATAAAAATGATGCAAGGACCAGAGTTGTCTTTTGCAGAAGAGCTGTTTGTTGGGTAAACTAATGTTTTAACGGTCTGATTATTGTGAATCCCGCACCTTGAATTTAGGACAGCGCACTGTAATATTAATGCTGTAGCTCCAGATGCTAATGGTTAAAAATGCAAAGCAGAGCTTAGAGGGAGCTGAAGCAGACACTGGCGCCGGCCGTGACGAAGCCAACATGTCCATCTGTGTGCTCTATGGGCATTTCCTCCAAACCCACCATCTGCTGAGAGAATCAATGTCACACAGACACATTCCTGCTCTCGTAACTCTCTGAGAGGGCTTTAAACCCTCCCTGACCGCCTGGCCACTTGTTTGTACAGTAGGTTTGTGTTACACAACATACATTTCACGAATAAAGTGTGAGCGAACCAAAACAAGGCGAGAAATATACAGGGTTCCCAGACAATTAAATCTCCAGTCATTTCTTATTAATGTGCATAATATTGTAGTGCTACCTTTAAATATTTGGGTTACACTTCATTTTAAAGTGCCTTTGTTACAGTGTAATTATATATTTATGTACTGAGTAATATTAATAAACAACATGTACTTACTATATGGTTAGTTGCATGTAATTATGCATAATTATCTGTTATTAATATAGTAAGTACATGTAAAGTGTAACAAGGACAGTGTAAAATAAGTACAGTACATGCACTTTCTGTACTTACCTAAGAAAGTACAGGTTAATATAAGGTAACTGCATGTGTTACAGTTAGGTTCAAGGTTAGTACCTCGTTATTGTACACAGGACTGTAAAATAAAGTGCTACTAAGCAATATTTAGCCAATAAAACATGTATAACCAGAAAAATGTATATTCACAATAGAAATGTGACTAATTAAATTCCATGCCATTTCCCGGACTGGAAAACGGAATTCCCTAATATTTCCAGGACTGTAAGAACCCTGTATGACCAGTACAGTACAAATTGTTGGTCGCCACCAAACCCACCAAAGTGATTAATCTCACTGTTAATAATATAATAAAGAATATAATCTCCATGAGATGTGAAAATTGATTGCTTGATATTGGGTGTCATAAGGGATAAACTGTAACTGTAGATGTGCTTAGTTTCAAATAGCACTGTATACGAGACTATGGCTTTTAAAAAAGAATAGATGCAACTGAGATGTAATAAACCAAAACAGAAAACACAGGACAAAACAACAGCACATCAAAAAAAGAAAAAGAGATTTATGATAAAATAAATTAAACAAAACTTAACTGAATTTTTTTTTTATTTCAAATCATGGAGAAAAAAAATACAAAAATGGACAAAATAATCACAGAATGAGGACAAAAAAGGAGAGTTGCTGGAGAAGGGTGGGGTGGGACGTTTCAGTTCATTAGGACCTCCATCTGAACCAGTCTGGCATTTGTATCTCCAGCCATCCGATATGGAATCATTCCCGCAAACGTGATCAGAGCCCGGGCTTGACTGCGCAGCAGCTACAGAGAAAGTAGACAAATACAACTGCATAATAAACCACCGGTGGTCTCTCACACAGACACTTGAGAAGAGCAAATCAGGATTAACATGTACTGTCACAGTGTGTGTCCAATGTCCAGTGAATAATGTACTCAGGATTAGTTTTATAGTTGAATAAGCAATATTCGTTATCTTAGAGAATACATCTTACCATGTCTCTGTCCTCTAGGGAACGCTGTGGTCTTCCTGGTGTGCCTGCTGCAGCCCCTTTTAGACGCTTGTACTGTGTGAACAGGATATTCATTGTGGCCAGAAGAACCTCTGACAAATTATGTCTGACCTGGAAAGATTAGGGCATAATGGAAAGAATGTCATGTGAATTAAGGTCTATTATCGACTATATTTTGGTCAATTCAACCTAAAAGGAAAGATTTGAAAAGACATTTTGTTAATGTGGGGTCACCTGGAAGAGCACAACAGCTTAGCATTTGAAATAACAGCAAGTGGGCAATTTATGCTAATGCTTAAAGATCTCTTACCTCATCACTGAAGTTTCTGAAGGCCGCGACCCGCTCCTCAACACTATCCTGACTTAAGGGAACCAACTTTAGCCTCTCAATCACCTGACACAGAATGGCACAAAAATATAGATTAGTCAGATGCCTAGCACTAGCAGCATGGGCCCAAGGTCAGCAGGAGTTTTAGGCCCCGATCAGACAGAGCATCGCTTGAGATGCATCGCACTGCTTTTTTTGGTTGATGTTTTTTAATTTTTATTTAGAAAAGAGCAGTGCGCTGTGTTTTTTATGTTGCTAGGCAACCCCCGAATCAGCTGTCCTGTCAGTCTAATCAAGGTAACCGTCACCACGATAGAAGGCCCGCCTCTCCATTCATTCGACTGGACAATGGGAAAAAGCGCAAATGACGTTGTGCGCTTTTCTGCTCAGAGTAGATTTTTTTCAAAGAGCTTCAGAGCTTTCCTACAAAAACTTGAGGCACCGGGGCGCATAAACAGCGTGTAAAATGCTCACTGCCAATAGAAAACAATTAAAAAAAGGCGCCTCTCACTGCAAAAAACACGTTCTGTCTGATCAGGGCCTTATAGGTGACTTACATCATAAGCTCGGTCTATGTGGCCGGCGTGGTACTCATCAAAGAATGTCACAAGGTCCAGAAGCAGGTAGAATGTGCTGTCCACAGACTTCTCCCCAGCTATACCGTTGGTACGGTACCTGTGCTCAAACAAATAAAAGATACCACATTGTGTTCATTGAAACTACAAGACCATAAAACCCATGATGCACCATTTAGATGGAGGCTGATAATGAAAGCTTGTTTCCACCACAGAGTACAAAAATAAAGTAATTGTGAGATGTTTAAAATAAGAAATAAAGTCGCAAATTGTGAGATGTAAAGTTGCAGTTGTCAGATATAAAGTCAGTTACAAGGAACAAAGTCTCTTTGCGAGAAATAAAGTCGTAATTGGAAGATATAAAGGCGCAACTGGGAGATATAAAGTCCCACTGAGAGATATAAAGTTGCAATAATGAGAAAAAGACGAAATTGTCTTTAGACAATCCATAGTCTTTAGAGGTCTGTGTACGAAATACTTACCTTTCAGCAATAGCCACTGCCATGTTTTTGAGTCGCTCTTTGTTGGACTGGGGCTCGCTGACTTGAGCGATAACTGGACTCAGCAGTTTGTTCATCAGCTCCAGAACCTTATCAGCATTCTGATGCAGTAAAGAAAAGATGTTTTAGGCACAAAATCATCACTAGACTAATAAACCCAATGGCACATCACAGCTTCTCTTACCTTGGCTAACTCGTACAGTTTAACTGCCTCCTCAAACAATCCCTTGTTCTCTGCCTCTGAGGCTACCTTGGTAATGATGGCCCGTGTGTCTCCGGCAAACTTGTCAATCACGCCGGGCTGAAGGGATTCAAACAAGCACTGCTTAGAGCCTGGACTTTGAATGCACAATGACGCTGTAAAATTGGTTTTGAGCTTGAAAGGCCAGACTGTGTTGTAAAGGACTCTTGAGACAATAGCACATTCTACACAACCCTACACGGCTGAATGAACCAAATATAGGAGCAAGTGTGTGCACAATGAGTTACTGAGAAACAACAGTGGCACGTTCGCTGTCTGCTAGTCAGGTGATATAACAACAAAACCCTCCAACATACCTTTCTGCTTCCATCTTTTTCAAGTCTTCCAAGAAGCATATCAAACTACAGGGAGAGAGTTAAGAATTGACAGAAGTTATGTAATGATAATAGTAATTAGTATGCAGAAACTGTTCCTCCAATGAGCTTGCACACGTTTCTTACCTCCCGACTCTCGATGACTAGCTCGCTGACACAGCGCATGAACATGTTTTCTCCTTGACTGTCCTTCTCATTCCTGTGGCCAATCAGAGAACAATGATTGAGTTTTCACTCAGTGCAGTACAGCAATTATGCCGTTTGTATAATTGTATAATTGGCCTGCGAAGGAACTTTGTGATAGGCACGCAAACCCAGAGATAAAAGACCTTTAGAAGATCAACTGTTTCCGGTGGCTGTGAGGTCTCTTAAAACAATGGGACAAGTTAGCATCGAATTCACAGTGTGCATGGAACAGGTTTAATTATTCATGGATCATTCGTGGAAGGTTCTGAGTTATTCATGACACATTAATCTCTTCTCAGAGAGGGATTTCCGCTCAGAATTTTCAGAGAAAAAGACATGACTTAAAGTTCAGCCACTCATCAAACAGGAAACAAGGTGATTTCAGAACAGGTTTGGTATATCGATTTGCTCGATGACTGTTCAACTTGACTGATTCGAGATCAACTCTTTCAGTATGTTACCCCAGATAACCCAATAGCATCAGCTAAGGTTAGGATGACCATTACCGGAGGAAGTAAAAGTACTGTAGGGCCTCTCGTGGGTCAGTGGACTCAAACTTGCGGGTGTAGAGCATAAGCAGCCTGATGAAGTTCAGCCTTCGCACCATTGGAGGATCTCCAGCCTCTTGACTCACTGAGAAGAGACCAGAAACCTCATTAGAACAGAAACCAGATATGCGATTTTGAGTTGTCACTCAATGATCACAACTTACAGAGTTGTGCGCTCTGGCCTGATGATTTGAGCAGCAGTTTGAGCTCGTACAGCACCAGAGCTACGTGAACGGCATGGCTGCGCAGGCGCTCCACTCGGAAAAGGAACGCTATGGCCGCCTCAAACTGTGCAGTCAGGAAAAGCACCTGGAAGTACAGGAATGGCTGGTGGCTGGCTGAGAAATGGGACTCACCTGCAGAAAACAATTCAAATAATGCCACACACCTTTATGAACACGTTCATGAGCGTTTGGGATAATCCAAAACCACTTACAGAACAATATAAACCACATATTGGAAATGTGCACATGCAGCTAATAAGGATTTGTAACTTAAGGAATTTGAATGCTTCTTTAAGCGAGTAATAGGTTCCACATAAATCTTCCTCAGCTGTGAAGTGCTTAAATAGGCTGTTTCATTTCCATTTGCATGAGTTGAAATAATCCCCTCTTATTTAAATTGCCATTAAAACTGACGTCTTAAAGCGGCATTGAAAAGACCTGCTGTGACTTTGCATGGAGCGTAGTGGCAGCGCAGCTGGGAGTGAAGGAGTCTTATCAGCAATAGAGGGAGTCTTTAATGCGGTGTACTGCAGGAGTGCTGGCGAGATAAGACTGACTCATCAGGCAGGTGGAAGAAACGAAGCGGATGCCTTTTTAAAACTGGGTGAGGAGAAGTTTAAGCCATGAGAAAACAGCACAATGACATACACTTTTATCTGGGCTAGGCACACTGGCAGAGACTGAATAGGGGGGTTTTGCATACTGACTAACTTCCTAGTTTTTCAAATGCCCAATTAAATCTCTTCCTTTAGGACTGGAGTGAATCTAAAGATAAGTGGGATGATTTATTGGCTTTATGGAATAATTTGACCTGAGTTTTGCACATTGAGAGACTTGGCCACTTGATTTACAGTGTTGAGATCGCTCTATCCCAATGCATTAAGACATTGCCAACATATTGCCTGAATTTTGTAACTGTAATATTATTAACTAGTGTAGTCTGATTAATCCAGTTGTACAGAAATGGTTAGGATCCCCTTGTGTCACTAACAAATTCTGATCAATTTGATACCAATTTTCATAATGCTTTTTCTCTGAATCTGATCGAATCTAGTTGAAACCTATCTGTCACAGAACAACTTAAATATTTTTGGATAATTATGAATGGAGTAAATGTTTCAATTAGAAAATGTAAACACCCACTATATATATATATATGGTTCAATATTATACATTTAATTTAATATATTATATATATATATATATATATATATATATATATATATATATATATATATATATATATATATATATATATATATATATATATATATATATATATATAGCATAATAGTAACATCACAATTGGCTTTTTTTAAATCATGGTGTACATAATGGAGACTGTGGGTCTCACCATAGTCCTCCAGTAGCTGTTTCTGAAGTTGGGCCAGAGTCATTCTGTCCTGAGGGGAACTGCTACCGTCCTCATCAAAACACACTTGATTCAGCTGGTAGGGACACAGAACACGGCTCAAAACAATCAAAAGGATTTCAGTGCTAAAACTGTTCCATATTAGCATTCCTAAAAGCTCTTGGCAACTTGGCAAACAAACTTGTCAGTAAAAGATAATGTAAAGCTATAACGTACACTCGATATACGATAAAGTCTATATCTGTGACTATATCTGACCTTGAGCCACAGGTAGTCTTCTGTCTTATCGGCCACTTCTCCATGATTGTCGGCAATGTCGCATTTACCGATGAGGCAGTAGACCGCACGCTTGTAGGGGTCGGCGCTGTTCCTCAGCACACGTCGGTAATGAAGTCGTAGTTTATTCTCTGTGGCTGGAGACAAACTGAGAAGAACAAAGCAGTTGAGTAAATTTGTACTGAACTATAAAACATATTTACTGAATTATTCAGTTTTAAGATAAACGTATGCATGAGATACAAAAAGGAGCAAGCTGGGTCAAGTGTACCAGAGAGAAGTAGTTACCAAAAGCAGAGGAGAAATAGCTCTCTTAGGAAGTGATCTAATTTTTGGGGTGTGCGTATGTGCGTTCTCACCGTCGGTCAGTGCTATTCATGTATTCCTGAAACCAGATCTTAAAGTCACCCAGCTGATGCTGTGCCCTGTTCACCACCTGCATGGCGGCAGACAGGTCTCCACAACGCAGGCAGAAATAGATCAGAGCCCACACTGGATGTCCCTCCACCTCGCCGTCCTGTTACACACATGCACACACAGCAAGGTTTATCCTCGGGTCATACTGTGTCCATTTACCCCCTTTTTACTTTAAAGTCTGAAATAAGCAGCTTATTGGCCCATGCAGGGAGAATCCACTGCTATCTAAACCACAGAAAGCCACACTCAGCGCAGTTCACTCGAGAGTATCTACAGTGATGGCGTCTAATCTGTATGATGTAGTGCTTCCTGTGCTGTGTGGTGTGGTCACGTTTTGCTGCAGTACCTGCATGCCTGGCAGCGGGGTCGGCAGCTTGATGTTTAGGAAGCTGCATACAAGCTGATAAGTGCCAGGTACACCACCCAACTGAGCCTGGTGCAGATTCCCAAAAACAGTGACCATAGTGTAATTTTTATAGCTGCAGAAGAGAGACACAAGCAGTCCGTTGGATAAGGTAAATACTGGGTTCACAAACGTTTTGACCAGTAAATTTACATGATATTTCCTATTACCCTTTCAGAGATATGTAATATAAAAATAAAGAAAATGCTTTTTTTTTTTTTTAATCATTTTGATTCAGAATGGTTCATTAATGATTAATTCAGACTGATTTATAAGGTTGTTTAACTGACTCATTGAAAATAATTGACTCAAAAGACTAAACTGAGATCTCTATGGTCTGTAAGAACGTTTTAATCTACATAAGAGCAAAATCAAGCCGATGAAATATCTACTGCATAAAATCAATATTCACATATGTACATGACTTTTCAAGTGCTGGAATATGTGGGGGAAAAATCCCTGATATTTCCAGGTTTTCAAAGACCATGGGAACCACTGAAAAATTGGGGTTCAGTAAGATTTTGGGTTTGTCAGCTTATTATTTGTGTCAAATCAGCATATTAGAATGATTTCTGAAGGATCACGTGACACTGAAGACTGGAGTAATGATGCTGAAAATGTAGCTTTGCCATCCCAGGAATAAATTAAATAAAAAAAAGTCGAAGCTTTATTGTTTCTTTTAATAAAACTTGTATAATTAGTTTGATTTATTAATTATTATTATTAAAATAATAATTAAATAATGAAAAATCTCAAATGACCATTATATTGGGTTGGCTATAGCATAAAAATATTTTTTCCTACTGGTAATTTGAATATTGCTACATTCAAACAAATTTTAAGTTTGGTCAATAATATCTCTTTAAACAAAGAGCAAGCTGCATTTCCTTTCTTTCACCTGTTCTCTAGGAATTGTAGAGCTTGTCTCACGAAGGCCATCTGCATGTCCACAGACACTCGACTCTTCAGAGTGTCCTTTGCTGGCACCAACAGAACGTCTGTCATCTGCTTCACCATGAGCCACATGTCTGAAACGTTCTACAAACACATGGACAAACAACCTTACTATTAAAGCAATCGCTTCCCTACATTTCTGAGATGAAAAGCACAATAAGGAACACAGGCTGAAGCTAAGACAAATGCAATATACCTTATCATCCAGGCTTTCGGCCACTGAGGCACAGAGATCTCCCAGGTTAGGCTGAAGATGCCCATTTACTATCTTCTCATTGAAGACGTAGATCTAAACGGAAGAGGAAAAATGCTAATTGAGAATGAAGGTCAAAGACTGATTGCTGTCAAAGGCCAAACTCTGGACAGCTAGATCCGCTACGATCTGGAGGTGAAATGAAGGATGATGAAAAACAAAATAAAAAGGATAAAAATGTTTAGAAGGTCTTCAAAAAAGAGCGCAAAGACCAGAAAGATGACTCCGCAGGCGATGTGACGACACATGATTAGAGAAAAAAAAGGCACAGGAAATAGAAGAGAGATCTGATAATAAAAAGGAGAACAAAGGAGAAGAGAGTGAGAGACGCCCTCCCCTTTATGGATAGATTGGGAGCTTACCCATCATGCTTCTTTCCAGCCAATCAATCTTATTGATCAATCAAGCTAGGCTCACAAAACACAACACATTTATTCTTGTGTCTAGATAACTGACCGAGAGAAAAGCTAAGCTTAAGTAAATGACAAGGTACTCTGAGTAACTATGAACCACTTGTTTATTTTCAACACATTTTCTTATAACTAGGACTGCATGATTTATTAGTGACCATATTGCTGTCGGACAGCTTGTTCTTCCTGTGTGATGTTTCAAAAGTACTGGAGAGTTATCACTTCTACTGTAAATTATAATGTTTAGATGACCAATTTCATGCATGTATAATTCTATGCTAAAGCTGTAATACATTTTTAATTAAAAAAAAAGTAATATTAAAATTATTTTTTTAACAAAATGTATAATAGATACATTTTATATAAATACAAATAAATAAAACAAATTAAAATAGCAATTTAAATTTTGTATTTTTCTATATTTTTATCCATTATTATATTTATGTTGCATATGTACGGCTTTCTACAAACCTGTCGGCTGTAGGCAACTTCCACACTGTCCAGTGCACTGCGTCCTGGAACTGCGACCTCACTCACGAAACTGGGCTGTGGGGCACATAGCAACAGTCGTTAAGGCATAAACAAGGATGTCTACACAACAAGGCCATATTAATATTCTCTACATGTGTAGGTGTGCATATGTGCGCCTATAAAAGCGTGGGTTTGACAAGTGCACAAGCTGCGTTTATCTCTGAGAGTTGTTTTAATCTAAATGCAGCGACCAATGTAGCGTGAAGCTATTGTTAAGAACATAACTCACGCTTGAGAGCACACAGCTCAGTACTGTGAATATACAGAGAGAGAGAGAGAGAGAGAGAGAGAGAGAGAGAGAGAGAGAGAGAGAGAGAGAGAGAGAGAGAGAGAGAGAGAGAGAGAGAGAGAGAGAGAGAGAGAGAGAGAGAGAGAGAGAGAGAGAGAGAGAGAGAGAGAGAGCGAGAGAGAGAGAGACACACACACACACACACACACACACACACACACACACAGTAAAACCTTGAATTTTATACGCCGTGGACATAAATGTGTCCAACCTGTTCTAAAGAAAAACATCACATTTAGAAAGATTTGACATAGATAAAGCATATGGTGCTTTAATTGAAATTATTTTCAAAAACACACACACACTCCCCAAGTAGCAAATTCCACGAACAGCCTGGCAAGAAAGCCACTGAGGCGTTGTAGTTTGTGTGACTATCTAGCAGGGAGGGGGCGACTGGTGGTACAAGGAAGAGTGAGCTCCTGGCATAGGAAGGGAACAGCAGGTCACACATGGAAAATGTAACTGCTGTTTAATAATTAAAGCAGCAGGACAGCAGTCAAAAATCTCCTAGAGCAAAATACACAATATACACACAAACACAACACTCTTCTCAAATCCTTTATGGGACAATAAAAGGAAAGACACGTTTGACTATCTCTAAAAGCCTGTCATTGTTTGCCCTAGACAGACTATTGTTATACTTGAGGACATAAAAGTGACATTTTTTGGGGTATATATTATTCAGAAGAGGAGTGCTTG
This sequence comes from Paracanthobrama guichenoti, assembly GCA_018749465.1. NCBI lineage: Eukaryota > Metazoa > Chordata > Actinopteri > Cypriniformes > Gobionidae > Paracanthobrama > Paracanthobrama guichenoti. The sequence goes on along the minus strand of CM031960.1, from coordinate 14,884,313 downwards.
TCATCTTCAATGTTTGATGTTTTCTACATCCTTCCCTCTTGCTCACCTCTCCATTTTGTGACAGCAGAAATGTGAGCAGTGCTGCCAAAGGAACCTTTATTCATGAATAATAGCCTCTAAAGCAGCCAATGTCATCCCATCTTAGTCACATGGCTTTTTGTCCCTCTTTATAACTCTATATAAAATATAAAACTACACATACATACATACATACACACACACACTAATGTACCCAATACATATTTATTGGAAATTAGTGTTATATAAAATATCAAATTAAACATATACATTTGTTTTAAAATACATACACACACACGCACGCACGCACGCACACACACACACGCATGCACACACACATATATATATATAAAAATATAAATAAAGCTAAATCCCTCACTCTCTCTCTATAGTTTTTATTAATAATATGTACTATATATACACTATACTATGTATTATACATTTAATACTATGTATTATAAATTTATTTATATTACGTTAACATGTTTATGTTAATATGCTCACATTAATCTTTTTATTAATTGGAAATGTTTGCAATTCCATTTGGTGATGCTTGTCGTACATAAAATTATTTCAGCTTCAAATCTGATTTGATGAAGTCTTTACGTAATGATTTATCATCTTTTATAATTACTACAAGACAATCAGGCCTAAATGTCCTTGTCTGAAAAGAACAAGAAAAGCTCTTGCCAGATAAGATTTCACTAACACTCAGATCCAGGCCAAACGTAGCCACAGGCTGGCCGTATCACAGCAACAGATCTGAACAAGCTCCTTCGAAGCTAAATAAGAAAATATGTGCTTCACGAACACGTCACATGTAATGTGAGGTGAGTGTGTGCTATTATATATAATATACAAGGGAGTTATATCATATATGACCTGTGTGTGTGTATTGTGTTTTATGCAGCGTGTTGTTCCTCAGACCTCCACTTCCTGGCTGAAGTCCAGTGCATCCTCTCCAGCTCCCAGCAGGGTGTGCAACACTCTCTGCTTCACCTGCTCCCACTGCACCAACATAGAGTCTCTGTGGTACTCCTCCGCCAACAGAAACGTCTGCGTGAAGGACAGAACGAGTAAAATAGAGGGGATGAGGTACAAATCACACATGAAAAACAGACTAAATGTGATGATCGAGAGTAAAACGAGTGAAACTACAAAGCCTTCAGTGAATATATAGGTTACCCAACATGTGATATTAAAAATAGCTAGCGGAGTAAGAAGGGAGCAGCCTGGATCTGGAAAGCATGCTGTGCACAATAAGCGCTAACGGGCACCACTATCTTCACCCCTCCCCCAATCCCACCTCCGAGGGACAAGGAATGAGAGCTGGGCCTGGGGAGATTCAAACTGGGTCTGGCCCGCTAAAGCCTGGATGCGTGGAGGCCTCGCTAATGGAACTGTGCCGCTATCTGGGTCTGTCTTCACGCCTACTACCGATTTAGCCCGTACCCTGATTGAATCCAAAGACCTTTCGTCTATTTTTCTCGGTCCCGGCGGATTGACGTGTGATAATTGCAAGCGTACTAATTAAAAAGGCTTCTGAACTCTGGAGGTTTTAGAGATTTTGGAATCAAGCTTAACGATAGAGGGAGTGAGATAATATCAGTACAACGGGCAGAAGTTAATGTGAATCAGGTAAAATTCAGAGAGGAAAAGACGCATAGGGGCTTTTTGTTTTAAGGTGGGAAACAACGGTGTATGGCTTTATAAGCACCGCTCTCCAGATGATTTTGCTGGGTCGAAAAAGCCATTAATCATCCTGCAGTTTACTTCATTCTCACTTAGGGTCCAAAATTGAAAAAAAGGGTTTGGAGAGTAGTGTGAATAAATTACTTGCCAGTTGGACAGTAACTTTATTAGGAACTGCAGCTTCACATGGTTTGTCGAATTTTAAGAAATATTGTCTGACACTTGCTGATGTAAGTGACGTGCAAATCAAAACCGTAGAAATGGTCTGCTAAAGAAAACTTCAGAATTCCATCTTATTTTTGGCCAGCTCTCCATGTGGCAACAGATGTGTAGAATATTCCTCCCATTAAGCCACAAAAATAAAAATATGAGGAACTAAATCGAGATGTTTTTCTGACAGGTGCCATTATAGATGGTGAAAGGTTGTTTGTCGCAAATATGACAACTAACTCACTCAAATATTTTTTAAATAAATATAAAATCATGCAAAACCTTTTTGATGGCCTGTAAGAAATATTTACATATAATAGTCAGCAAAAGTTTTTGATCCTGTCCACGATGGACATAAATTTGACTGTAGTGCTTGAAGACCCAGAGCTTTCAGCATCGACATTTTGCCACGCTCAGTTCATTTGGGTCGTTGGATAACGCCTCCTCTTTGGTGAGCAAATTATCCTGTCCGTCTCTTTGCTGACATTCCTCCTGAGAGGTTTGATGACTAGACTGAGACGATAGATAGATATTGACCTGAGCTCTCTGAGAGATGCTGAGAGATGGATACCATAATAACATCTGAAAGGGCCTGTTTTTACCTCGCTGACAGTGGCTGAAGAGGCAATAAGGGGAAAAGGGGATTTGACCTGAGACGGAAAGTGTGAGCCTCGGAAGGTTTTAAAGGAGCTGTCAGATGAATTGTGCGGATTCTAAATGTCTGGACAATAAGGGATGTACTTACACTGAAGTTTAATGTTGCTAAATATCATGTTCCTTTTCTCTATAAATGGATAAAAAGACATAATTTGGTCGACTAAGAAAATAAATGGATGTAAAAGGATACAGAGAGGTAAAGGAAGGCACTCACCCTGCGGCGTGATTCCTCGATGGCTGACAGCAGTGCATTGTCTCTCTCGTTCTTCAGAAAGCCCTGGAACAAGAGACACGGCATGGAGGTTAAACGTACTGCAACCTACTTTCCCCTTTTCTGCATGCAGAGCACACGCCCTCTCTCCCTTTCTCTCTCATTCCCTCCATACTTCCTCTAAGACGTAAGTGCCACAGGCCAGAGATGGAGAATTGGCATCATTATCGAAATCACTGCTAAAAATGTGCTTAGAATCGACCCTGTGCGAGATCGCTCGTCCAAAATGGTGGCTCTCGACTGGTCAGAGCTGGTTCAGCAAAGCTTTGGTTCAATACATTCTTGAGTGTACTAAAACTACCCCACATTCGTGTAACCACAGTTCTACAGACAGATGTTCATGGATGGGTTTGGAAAATGTGGTTCAGACTGCTTGGTTTTCACGCATCTAGACTTTTTGGCCCACTCTCTGTGACACTGACAAAACCAGAGAAAAGCCCGATTTGAATGTTCCCCACCACAAATCATTAAGCAAACAGCTGCTTCTATCTAATTATGGACCATCATCATCTAAAACGTCATTTTTGTTCGATCACAGATGGAAAATGCACACATCAGTAGCCTCCATGGAAGCTACGTTTTCTGACTAGATGACGGTGTGTGCAGCTCGGACAACCTGTATGGATGCACTAAGAGCACTCGTATTTGATGTACAGCTGGGTAACGAACACTCACTCACACACACACACCCGCATTTTGATTAAACACAGAACAGAAAGATCCAGCTGCTGATCCTGAGGACAGAGAAGTCACAGGAATGACGTGCAACACACACACATTGAGTGGGGGTTGGGATAGGGAGTGGTACTGACGGAAGGGGAAACTGGTTCTGATGGGTTTGGAGGATCATTAGACAACTAAAAAGCCAATATTAAAGGATGAAGAAGAGAAGACAAACGAGACCTCTGAACTGAAACCTGCATTCATAGGGTTTTATTATTGTAACATGAATGGGGTTGAAAAAGCATCAAGTACATTTTTACATTGACTGAATGCGGTAATGTCAAAAAACACATAATATTCAATAAAAGTACACTGATTTTCGAGATGTTTCCTTGAATCCATTAAAATTGTTCGATCACCATTCACACCCCCCTCTTATCCAAGTCTTCAGTACAGAGTTGAATCCTGCCCTCCCCTTCCCCCCGATGACTCCTTGCGTCTTTCCTCCCCCCTCCGAGATCGCACGACCCCCATCACCCCATCCACTTTGACTGACAGCTGTAATTGAGGATTGATTTATTCTGATTTGGGCAACGCAAGTCTAAATGACACATCTTGAACGAACAAGTCGAGCTAATGGATAGAGAGATGAAAAGTGGTGGTGGTGGTCGGGGGTGGGGGGGCGGTTAAGGGGTGGGAGTAGCCAACATTTCGTACTAAGCAGCATTATTTCTTGCTCAGTCACTGTGCCTCCAACCGCTAGCTAGAGAACAGTGCCCCCTTCAGGCATCCATGCTCTGCATCAAGTACCCAACAGCCACTAACTGACAAAAGGAACATTTTAAATGGATGCATTTGGGTCATACCTAAACTGAATGCTTACTACATTCTGTGAAGTGTATCATTGCATATGGCATTTTAACCCATTATTAGTCACGTCGAATAAAACAAAGTTATCTGAAGAGATCAGATGTTCAATTTGTAGCAAAGATTCACATATTCTGATGCACATTTTGAATCATCTGACCACGGTGAAATAAATGCGTGACTAAAGGCTGCCATTAAAGCAGTTAAACAAAGTGCAGATCTCATAGGTTGAAAGGGGAGGTTATCATATCCCATACAATTAAGTGCTGTGGATTTCTGGAAGATTCAAAGTACAGCGAATATTGAGCGGGTTTGATGTAAAAACGGTGCATCACAACGAGCAAAAAACGTCATTACAATATGAAATGCATACATACATCTATACTCAAAGAATGCAACAATTCATACATGCTCATAATGCACACACCTTCTTGTGGATGCATTTAAATTTTGAAATCAGGTGTAACGCAATGCACTGTTATTGACCATCTAAGATTAAAACGTAAAGTGAAAATAGCAAGAGTATATATACCAGGATCTATAACATAGATTGGCATCGAATGCAAGAGCTGGACAAAAGACATGCATACATACGCTAACCAAACCCACGGCAGTTGATTTAAACTAAAACACCCCCTCTATATCTACACATCTCTCTCTTTTTCTTATCTTTCATTTACTTCTGCACAATAAGAAGGAGTGAAGGAACCCCACCCTAACCCAACCACTTCCTGTGTGACAGACAAGCCTTCATCATCCTCCTCCTCCTCTTCGCCATCTTCATCATCCCTTCGGAAAAGGCGACGGTCTAATTTTCCTGGTTAAACCGACTGACTGAGGCATATATAGTACAGCGAGGTGTCGAATGCATGTGCGTGTAGGTGATACTCACTCATGCTCTGGTTTAACCTGCTGGGAAAGTGCTGCTGGGAGGTAAAACTGTCTGGGAGCAGTGTGCCCGTCCCCTGCTCACGCTCTCTCCATCTTCTTCGTCCTGTAGAAGCGGGCCAGTGCATTTCTGGGGCGTTTCTGACCTCCTTTACCAGAGGCCCACACTCTGTCTGCAACATGCACTCTTCTTTACCTCAAGGCGGCCCAGTGGTCTGAACCTAGATATGAGCCACGAGCAGGGTTACTGTGGGCTGCTTTATTGTCGGAGGCGGAGCGTACCAAGTCAGCCCAGAGACACGGGGGGGAATCTGAGGAGAAGTCATTATTCAACCTGATCTGTGTGCCTGTTCCCCATCAGCCGTCCACCCCTCCTCCTCTTCTCTCCTCCAGCATCCCTGCCAGCCTCCTCGTTCACTCTCACTCATTTCTTCCTTTTTTAAACATCTCTGCATCCTTCCTTTTTCCACTTCTGCTAGCGCAATGCAATTATGGTAATGGATCCCCACACACACACACACACACACACTCTCTCCTGATGGATTTCGACATCCTGTCCAGAAACTGGGCTAATAATCCTCTTAAGAGTCATGTTTAGTTAATGAACAGAGTGCACTGACCAGAGATCAGACTCCACATGTAGAGCTATTTGCACTTATCCCACACCTACCACTGTGTGCGCTTGGATAACACACTCTCGTGTGAAGGTATGGTGCAGGAAAGGAGGAAGTAGGTGAAAGTGAGAGTTAAAGAAAAAGATGAGATGCGTCGCACGATTCTGCGCCATTTAGCTTGGGTAAAGCATCTCCTGCTTTCAGTCTGTCATTTAAGGCGTTTGCCTTTTTGTCTGCAGGACATGGGCACCTAAATTGAGCATTCCTGCCTTCCTGTTGTGAGGTTAAAATAAAAAAAATGATTTTATTTAGCTTTTATAAAGAAAAAATGTGGTTTACAGAAGGCTGCACGTTTGCCCACACACAAACGCAGAAGGCGAGAGAAACGCAGGAGACTACGCCTCATCAGCAGCGTGCATTTCCTTTGTCTTCAGGCAGGCAGGCAGCTCAGCAGCCTTATGGAGTATGCACAATATACAATTTACACTCTGCCGCCACCTCGCCAGGTCGATGCACATCTGGATGTCTCGGCACAATTATACTGATACAATTCTGAGCATAGCACCTGCAGCATCTTTGTTTTATTCAGCAGCGAGTTTAATGCGATTCTGAGCGTCTTTTCAATAGCAGATTGAGATGGCGGAGATACATAATGAGAATGAAGATGATGATAAATGGAAGAGCAGTTACACAAGTTCAACAAAGGGAAGATATTAAATCTCATAGCCCTTAGAGTCAATCAGAGTTGTACTGAAAACGCTAAAGAGATTGTCAGCCACACACACATTCGGGCAGGGAGGGAGGTGAGGAAAGTGCCAGGCAGTAAGTGCACTTCCAGTAAGAGCCGAGCCGCACTCTGGCAGGCCCACCACAAAAATATGTCTGACAAAAAAAGACGATGGAGAGTAGGGGAAGGGATAGAGACAGTGAAAAAAGAGAAGGAGATAAGAGATAAGCAGAGGAAAAGATGGGTGAGGGTAGATGGCTTCGAACCTTCAGGAAGCAAAAACCAAGTGGATCATTAAAGGACTTGATGAGTCAAAAGCCAATTCTCTATGAGCATCTATAACATTCAAACAGACGAGAATATGTTTATCCTTTATGGTAACAAGTAATTGAAGACATCATCCAATTGCTATTATCAGCAGGACATAATCTGTTAAACGTGTATTTTTATGGGCGTAGCTGTGTGATTGTTTGGAAAGGCTAATCTTCACTGAAATATCTTTTGATTCTGAAAAACAGCCAAAATCTGTGCACTACAGTTGTGCTACAGGTAACCCAAGTTAAAGGGATAGTTCACCAGACAAAAAAAAAAAAAAATGCTGTTAATTTACTCACCTTCAAGCCATCCAAGGTGTAGGAGTCTCATTTTCTTCAAGAGAACAGAATGGATGTAATTCATAGAATACAAGTCAATGGCAACCCTAACATTCAGAGAAAAACATATATACTACAGACAAAATAATATGAATACCAGTGGCTGCTGATGATACATTGAGGTCATATGAAGTGAAACGATCAGTCTGTGCAAGAAACTGAACATTATTTACAACATTATTACCTGTAATTCGCAGCCTCTGCAAATGGTTCTGAGCTCACTGCAGTCTGAAGCGTGAGCTTCCTGTCGCATAATGACATATGTGCGGGAGCAAACTCGCACGTGAAGTGACGTTGTTTTCGTTTACAACAGAGAGGGAGGATGCATATGTAATACTGTTCATCAAAATGGTACTTATGCTCAACTTGGATGTCGCAACCTATATAACATAAATGATGATTTTGTTTGCTTACGTGATCTCAATCGGGACAAATTACTTTTAACAGATTCCAAATATTTGAGTTCCCATGCATACGCCATAATTCGACAGGAAGCTTGTGCTCCAGACTGTAGTGAACGCGCTCAGGACTGTTTGCCGAGGCTGTGGATTAACTGTGAATGTTGTAAATAATGTTCAGTTTCTTGCACAGACCGATCATTTCACTTAAGACCTCAATGTATCATCAGGAGCCACAGGTATTAGTTTTGTTTTGCCTGTATTTTTTTTTTACTTCCAAAGTGACGGTAGCCATTGACTTGCATTATATGAATCACCATAGACCAAGGTTTCAGCTAAAAACCTTATTCACTGTTCTACTAGGGCTGTCAAACGATTAATCGCACGCAAAATAAAAGTGTTTACATAATGTGTGTGCGTACGGTGTATAATTATAATGTATATTTTAATACACACAAATACATGTATATATTTAAGATATGCATGTATATGTATACATGTATTAGGGGTGGCACAGTACATGGAAAAAACATCCAAACCATTCGGTTCACTTGTCTCGGTTTGGAGCGTGTGCGTCGCACAGTTCAACGCATGCGCAATGTAGGCCAATGCCCGTATGTTATCTCAGACAGTGGGTGTCCTTTTCGCATTAAATAAGAGGTGTGTGGACACACAGTAAAAGTGGAGTGCTGCAGGTCATGTCACGTGTAGAAATGGCAAGTGGGAGAGTTAAGGAAGGCTGCCCGGAGTTTGAGGATGCACCAGCGTAGTATAAGTCCAGTGTGTGGGAACATTTTGGATTTCATGTTACCTATGATGACGGAAATAAAAGTGTTATAGCCTCATTATAGGCAATTATGTTTAATATATTTTGGCTTGTTTAAAAGACAGAGCCTTAAGAGTTCCTCTCTTTTTCTTTTAAAAGATAAAATTTTTGTAAGAGCTACAATGAAGTTGGCAGTTTGATAAATGCAAGTTAATTCTTCAGTTCAATCTTTGGCACATAAGTTCCTGTAGAGATAGTAATACACATTCTCCTTTTTTTGCCAAATAAATGAAAAGCATGTCAATGTCTTCTCTCTTGCTGTATCAAAATCTCACCTAGCTTTCCTCAGAGATGGTCCCAATAATGTGCTTAAAGTCAAGTCAAAGTTTGTGCATGATTAATACTGTATCCTAAATTGTGGATAATTAAACTATTTTATTTATTATATTACACACACACACACACACACACACACACACACTCACCTAAAGGATTATTAGGAACACCATACTAATACTGTGTTTGGCCCCCTTTCACCTTCAGAACTGCCTTAATTCTATGTGGCATTGATTCAACAAGGTGCTGAAAGCCTTCTTTAGAAATGTTGGCCCATATTGATAGGATAGCATCTTGCAGTTGATGGAGATTTGTGGGATGCACATCCAGGGCATGAAGCTCCCGTTCCACCACATCCCAAAGATGCTCTATTGGGTTGAGATCTGGTGACTGTGGGGGCCATTTTAGTACAGTGAACTCATTGTCATGTTCAAGAAACCAATTTGAAATGATTCGAGCTTTGTGACATGGTGCATTATCCTGCTGGAAGTAGCCATCAGAGAATGGGTACATGGTGGTCATAAAGGGATGGACATGGTCAGAAACAATGCTCAGGTAGGCCGTGGCATTTAAACGATGCCCAATTGGCACTAAGGGGCCTAAAGTGTGCCAAGAAAACATCCTCCACACCATTACACCACCACCACCAGCCTGCACAGTGGTAACAAGGCATGATGGCTCCATGTTCTCATTCTGTTTACGCCAAATTCTGACTCTACCATCTGAATGTCTCAACAGAAATCGAGACTCATCAGACCAGGCAACATTTTTCCAGTCTTCAGCTGTCCAATTTTGGTGAGCTCGTGCAAATTGTAGCCTCTTTTTCCTATTTGTAGTGGAGATGAGTGGTACCCAGTGGGGTCTTCTGCTGTTGTAGCCCATCCGCCTCAAGGTTGTGCGTGTTGTGGCTTCACAAATGCTTTGCTGCATACCTCGGTTGTAAGGAGTGGTTATTTCAGTCAAAGTTGCTCTTCTATCAACTTGTATCAGTCGGCCCATTCTCCTCTGACCTCTAGCATCAACAAGGCATTTTCGACCACAGGACTACCACATACTGGATGTTTTTCCCTTTTCACACCATTCTTTGTAAACCCTAGAAATGGTTGTGCGTGAAAATCCCAGTAACTGAGCAGATTGTGAAATACTCAGACCAGCCCGTCTGGCACCAACAACCATGCCACACTCAAAATTGATTAAATCACCTTTCTTTCCCATTCTGACATTCAGTTTGGAGTTCAGGAGATTTTCTTGACCAGGACCACACCCCTAAATGCATTGAAGCAACTGCCATGTGATTGGTTGATTAGATAATTGCATTAATGAGAAATTGAACAATTGTTCCTAATAATCCTTTAGGTGAGTGTATGTATATATATAAAAAATAATAAACATAAATAATGTATAAATAAATAAAAATAATCATATGCTAAAGCAAATTTCTGGAGTTTTAACGATTAAAAGAAAAAAACAAGAACTGAACAGAACCGAAAACAGTGACCCTAAAACCATGATGAGAACCGAACCATGGGTTTTCTGAACCGCGCCACCCCTAGCATGTATATACTGTATATGTATTTATATTATTTATAAATATAAATATTTTATATTAATTGTGATTAATTGTTTGACAGTCTATGTTCTACTAAAGAAAAAGCCACTTACATCCTGGATGTTCCGAGGGTGAGTAAATGAACAGCAATTTTTCTTTTATTTTTCCGGCACCCAGCTCAGATTCTGATTACTTCCCGTCTGCTTTAGATCCAAATAAAGTTGTAAAATGCCCCAAAAAAAAAATATTCTCATTGTTTTTCTCCTACAGGCCTCGTCTCTGACAGCATTTAAAAAAAGGCCATAGATTTGGATAATTTAAAGATAATCACCAGTTTAGATCCATGTTTCCCAAGTTATGGAGGCCCTTCAGTAAGACATAAAGTGCCACTTCAGTAAGACACATAGTACCTCTTTATCGACAAAAAACCCACAAAAGTGCTCCTTTTAACTCATATTTTACTGGACATCATTTAGCATCATCAATAACATTGTTAAGATGCCATTTATTACAATGACTCACTTTAAAACTTAAAACAATCGATACAAGTAGCTTCCTCTCAAACTGAAGCACTTTGAGAAATAAGGAATGTGATATTTTATAACTGAGACGTACACAGAGCAAATCTACCACTGTTCAGTCTTTTTATCATTTTTTTTTATATAAAAGGCAAATTAACCGAGGGATTTTTATTGGATTAACAAAGCAAAACTAAATTATTTACCAAAACTCTACCACAACCACACATAACAAATGGCTCAAACATAAATATAAAAATCAGTTGCAGTCATAGCTTTTTTTTTGTCTGATCAAGATAGACCTGCAGAAATCATTAAAGACTATGTTAGTCATGACCTTACATCATCTGATGATGAATGAAGCCCCAAGAAATGGCATGACAAGAGCAGTTAAGCCATCCGGCTTTAGTTTATGTCAAATCCACTTCAACATTCAAGCATGTGATTTATTACTTCCTGTGATTTAGGTCACTGGTTTGCAGCATTAAAATGTATACAAGAGAAAAGTAAAAGCATTTTCCAGTTATGCAGTAAAATCACTCTAGAACTGACTAATTTAAACTTAGTATAATTAGATCACAATACTGTGAGGTCCAGACATTGACAAAAAGCCACAAGAAGTCTCCAATTTAATTTCATGCGGTTTGCCAGCTCAGTGTTGACTGGCTCTAGTGAGCCCACTATGATTCACTAAACCTGTAGCATTACAATGCGGTCACCACAAACATGTAGGTCTTTAGGTGCTTTGTGTACCAGAACAGATGCAAACGGGGGCTGGAAATGCATGAATTTAATAATCCTCTGTTATCAACAGCATCCACAGGGGGGCGTAGTTACCACTGTTAAGTTTCATGAAGTAATGAACATCATTCAGTTCAAAAGTCATTTTTTATTTATTTAGTTTTATTTACAATAGCAGCTGCCAGCAAAAACACTAAACTCCTTCGTATGCTGTAACGCTCTTGGCTGTGTAATTTCAATGTTTGTTTGTAAAAGGTTTAAGAATCATACAGTGCAATGCCTTACTCAAGTTTTGCCATGTCAGGCCTCTTGGCCATCAGGTCAGTCTTACTCTTACAGATGCAGCTGAATTCAACTGTAACCCATTGCTACAGCAAAGTCACGCCTTAGCGAACATATTATAAATCACACAGCATGCACTAAATAATTTCTAAAAGATGTCCACAAATTCCCAAATCAAATGGTACACACAAGAAAAGCTGCGCTAAGGAGCAATGATAATGTACAAAAACGTGAATAGCAGGAAAACCTGTTGCCATTAAGATAAATGCATACAGATGCACTGAGACCCATTAGATCCACCCTGTCTCTCAAGCTCTAAAGCCAAACAGCATAGCGCTAATTATAAATAGGCTGAGTGTGGAGGTTTTTTTATGTTTATTTAGCTTCTACTGAGGCAGTAATGCAGAAAGTCTCATCAAATGATTACCCTAAGTCAATGCAGAGTACATCACTAACAGGAAAAGCAGTAAACAAAAAAACTAAACACTACTGACCAAAAACTTTGGGGATAGTAAGATGGATGCACTAAATCAATCAAAACTGATAGTAAAGACATTTATAATGTTAAAAGGAAATTCTATTTAAAATAAATGCTGTTCTTTGGAACTTTTTATTCATCAAAGAATCCTGAAAAATATGGATCACCGTTTCCACAAAAATATTAAGCAGCTCAACTGTTTTCAACATTGATAATATGAAGAAAATGTTTTCTTGAACACCAAATCAGCATCAGCCTATGTGACAATGAAGTCTGGAGTAATACATGCTAAGTTAAATGCATAAAATTAGCATACATTTTGAAGTTGTCTTTAAAAATGTTTGTTGTACAAGCTAAATCATTTTTGTGTCTGTATTTCTTTTTAAAAATAGAATCTTTTACATGCATAGTAGATTATTTGAAGCGACTTAAAATAAAGGGCACATATTACATTAACAATTACAAATTGAAGTTTAAAAAATGCATCTGAAAGCACCTCTAAAAGTAAAATCAATTAGGTTTACCTTACAGATAATACAGCGCAGAAATGAGTACAACTTATTAAAATAATTTTAAAAAATTATATGAAAACAACTTATTAGATCAGGCTTGCAATTTATGTATGTGGGTCAATGACGTATAAGGATTTTCAACTGGCCAATTTTACAATACAAAAATAATATCTATTGCAATTGTTCAAACATTAAGAATGTTGTGTACACAAATTCATATTAATATTTCAAATTAAGTGATTTTACTGTTTTTCATCTAGATGAACTGGCCATAGCCTTAAAAAAAAATGTCATGTGGTGCGACCGTGATTTCCTTAACATGCTTAACTTTTTTTTTTTTAATGGAATTCAACATAAAGTCCAAAAATGTCTAGTTTCTTGATGGTCGCACCACATGATATTTCATAAAATGGATATCATTGGACAATGTTTGTTTGCATATTATGAAAGAAATAAAAAAACAAAAACAAATGCTTTGCAATTGTGTGCAGGATTACAAAACACTTTGGAAATCATGCCAAATAGTGAAGAAAATAAATTGGAATACATTTAGAGTAATTTCAAAGATGTTTCCAAAACAGAAGTTATGGCTGGACAGTCGCACCACATGATATTTTGACACTTCAAATAACAGAAAAATTACAAATAACTTTTTTGAAAAAATAAAAGGAGTACATAGATGGGAGAGGTACCACATACATATGGTATCTTATGAATTTAAACCAGTTTTTAACTGAAAAAAAATAAATAAATGCTATTGGACAGAAAATGTAAGCGTCACATCATTGACCCATGTACATGTATATGACTAGCAAACGTATCAAATGGTGGTGTAAAGCACCATTTTACTGTCCATACACGTTTTAAAATGTGATAAAGGAGGACAATGACAGACAGCAAAAACGAGAAATGCTACACTGTTGCCTTCTGACCATATCGAAGTAGCTTGGCTTTCCATGTAAAAAAAACACCACTGAATCTATGGGGAAACTCCATCACAACACAATATTCAAGCAAAGTGTACTTTGCAAGGCAATTTTATGAAATGGCTCCACTTATTTGCTGTTCTTAAATACTGTTCTTTTGAACTTTCTATTCATCAAAGGATCCTGGAAAAAAATGGTTTATCATGGTTTCCACAAAAGTATTCAGTAGCACTGCTTTAAACATTGATGATAAGAAATGTTACTTAAGCAGATCAACTTTAATTTCAACTTCAGATTCAAAGCAAATCAGCATGTTACCATGATTTCTGAATAATGATGTGACACTGAAGACTGGAGTAATGGCTGCTAAAAATTCAGCTTTGCCATCACAGGAATAAAATTTGATGTTATATAATATTCTTTGACCCAAGGAAGATACACCTGGTGCCAAGTGTTGAGATGCCTAGTCTCTGCAATTGAGCATAAGAGTCACAACCAATGCCATCCCAAATACCCAGACTATCCTCCAAAAGCCAATAGCCTTCATCCAAGAAGGGGAAACAAAGCAGGCTAACCCTTTACCCTCAGATTCTAGCCCATTAAACGTAGCCAGGGACTGGGAAAAACAAGCAGACTTAGACCAGAGACTCATTTTCCTACCAGTGATCGTTGTGACTAACCTGCGCCCATACCTAGTGCTGTGGTCCATCGCTTGCCGTTGTGCTTTCATTGTTGAGCTAACAGTCCCCTGGGAAGATGCCATCGATGAAACATATGAAAGGAAAAAGCTGCAGCGTGAAGGGGCTGGAGCGTGAAGGTATGTCCAGTGGACTCCAGGAGATAGGCTGCAGGGGCTTTATTGCCAATTCTACTACAAGGCTTCTGAAGGAAATGGACATTAGAGGGCAGGCCCAAAGGAAGACCATCAAAGAACTTGCCACAGTTGCTGAAAGAAGCAGTCACTGGCTGTGGTTGAGAAGAAAGGAGATAGCGTGGGGACTCAAATGACCACTCAGTCCTCTTGTGACACACACCCAGGTCTGATCAGCCTGTGGTGGAGGGTGTCTTATGGTAAACAGCCGAAACACCCAAAGGATCCAAGGTGCACAACTGAAGATGTGTCTTATAGTAGGAAACATCACTAAGTGGTCACCAATGAAACCCCAAAACCTAGATGATGCCTCAAAACCCACTCAAGACAAGTATCAGACTGATTCCGTTGGGATTGCAACATCTAGTCCTATTATGTAATTTGAATGAATAATGTTCGTAATATATTGTTTTTACTGATTATATTTTATCAATTAAACGCAGCCTTTGTGCGCATAAGAGACTTCAAATCTTACCGACCCCAAACTTTAGAACTTGGTGTAAACAAATTATTTTAAAAGGTAGTGTACATACAAATTAGTATTACTAACCTGAATATCTGTGTCCTTGACTGGCTCAAGAGGCTCAAATGTAGTGGCTGCACTGAGACTCTCAAGACGCTGGGAGATATGGAAGATGTCAAGACCCCGAGAGCCCAGGAGGATGGAGCTGAAGTAAGAAAAAATAAAATAAATGACGACACCATTGTAAAGAGCATGCTTTTTCAAATGACACCAAACTCATTTAAAAGACACAAACACATCAAACTGAAAACTCACGCTTTTACATCAGCGGTGTCTTGAGAGGTTCTGGTGAGAGTACGGGAACGTAGTCGCTCTCCTGCCTGCTGGATCTCCTGTAGGTTTCGCTCAACATGGGGTAACTCGGACACGGCCTCAGTCTCTGCTGCAAGCTGTTCTGCCTGCTGCAGGAGCTCCCCGAAGCCCTCAGTATCCATAGCCACTATCCAGCAACTGTTCCACCTGACAGCAAAACAAGAGTAGTATGTCTAGGTTACATTTGTATTCAGTATATCAGGTACAAAGTAACAGTAACTCCCAGCAAACTATCAGATAGTACAGTTCTTGTCATTACTATAAAACTGAAAGCATTTTTACCTTAATAACCCTACAGTTTCAAAGAGACCCCCATGTTAATTTATTATGATTTTACAGTAGTAACTGTGGGATTTTTGCTGAAAATAACAGTATACATTATCATGATTATTTAGGTAAGTCAGTGACATGATATACTGTACATGATTACATACATTCACATTTGTTAATTTAGCAGACTACTAACTGGGACGAATGTTCCTCATATGCATGTAAATAGACAGAATGCCATGGTTGTTAAATAACTTATGAAATAACAGCAGCCAACAGAAATGTCTGTAACTTGCTAGCAAGCTAACTTGACATGAGGTGCTGTCGGTAAACGTGTCCCAAACAGACACCTGTCAAAGGCGAATACAATTAACAAGTTTAATAGCTACAATAGTTAATTAGCAAACGCACACGTAACAACTAACCTCGCTGTATCTGAATCCTTATAGCGGCTATAATAGGATGATTTCACTTTAGCCGCTATGCTAAACACATCCCCCTCGTGAACTCCCGGGTTCCTGTAAGAGCGAGCGCGGATTGGTTCAAACCGTTTTTTCCCAAAAGCACCCGCGACTAGAGCACCGTCGATTGAACTTTATTCAGATGTTTCGGTTTACAATACGAGTTTATAGCAGCGAGATCAAGTCATACACAGTTTCTGTAAGATTACTTGGAAATCCATTTGACTGAAACCAGACGGTTATGATACAGCGGTGTCCGATTTTCTTGCCATATGATGGTAGGGCTATATGAGAGGTCTAAACAAATCATGGTACTAGCATTGTACAGTGATATTTAAATATTAAAATATTTTAAGTACAATATAAAGTTTATAGAATAAAGTATATATAAATCAATTTGTACATTATAATTAGTAATAGATAGTAGTACTAAAGTCCTTACTGCAACCTGTTCATGTTGCCATCTGCCTCATTTAAAAGGATAGTTCACCTAAAAATGAAAATTGTCATCACTTATACTCACCCTAATGCTGTTCTAAACTATGAGATTCTTCAGTTGACAGTAGCCATTGACTTCCAGAGTAGGGAGGGGGAAAAATACTATGGAAGGCAGTGACTACCGTCTACTTCCCAACATTCTTTAAAAAAAAAAAAAAAAAAAAAAAAAAAAAAAAAGTGTTCAGCAGAAGAAACAAACACAGGCTTGGAACATTATGGTTAATAAGTGATGACTTTAATTTTTGGGTGAACTATCCGACCAAGCAAGCAATTTTGGGTTTAAAAGATGTCTAACAGCCATCCAAATGTCAACTCTAGGCTAAAACAAGGAAATATTTGGGTGGTCAATCATTTAATAGAATCATCTAGAACATGAGCATGTCAAAGAAATGAAACCAAACACCTTGTGATCACATGAAACTTTGGCAAAAATGACAATTTTGGCTAGAAGTGGGTTACTCATAGCCAGACTATATCAGGTCTATAGTTAAGAGAGTGAAATGACAGCTACTAAAAAGGTTCCATGACAAACCATTAACAGCCAAGGAACCCTTCCATTGCACAAAAAGGTTCTAGATATGAAATAAAGTCTATGGCAGCACCATGAAAACCTCATTTGTTTTCAGGACCTTTAAGAGTGTACAGCTTGCAGGGAAGTGACAAATTGTGCCAAAATACCAAGTATGCTTGGATGCACACCTTAGTGATTTCATGGCCTGGAAAACTTTAGCTGGCATAGAGAGAGAAAAAAAAAACCCTCATGGAAAGTACCACCAACCCTCTGGTGGTTGAAAGTTAAGGTGCACAATAGAGTAGTTGATGAGCACTGAAATAAAGCCACACACAAATAACTGCTGAGATTAGTATATTGTAGACAAGGTACATGGCAGAAAAAAAGCCCAGTTATAAAGAACAGGCAACTTGTAGTCTTATTTGAAGCAGTACAAATCAGTGCATTGGTTTCCCTCGGTTAAGTGATTCTGCAACACTAAACACTCAAAAGATTGAGAACAAGTGGAGGTCATTTATTATCTCAGAAATACATTTATGCAATGCAAAACAATGACAAGTACAGACGAACAAATTCACATTGCTGTAACAAAACATCACGTTGACCTCCTCACTGACAGCAGCTGGAGCCACAGGAGTTGCCCTTGCAGATGCAGCCAGAGGCACATTTGCTGCAACCAGATGGGCAGCAGGGACAGCAACCTGTGACAAGGAGTTTTAGTCAAGGACATCAAGTCACATCATGAATAAGATGCACATTAGAAGTATTACAAAGCGCACGTACTCTTCTTGCAGGTGGTACACTGGCAATTAGTGCACTTGCAGGTGGCACCACAGTTGCAAGTTCCAGCTACACACACACGCAACTAGTTAAAAATGCATGTTACTGATACTGGCAGCAAGCATAGAAGTAGGTTGAATTCAGGATGATTGGGACACTTTGCCATTGAGATACCCAAGTTTCTCCTAGTCAACCTGAATTCACCCTACTAACTTGACTCCAAAAGGTAACTTAAACAAGTGTAAATTCAATGTATAAAACACTTACTCTTGGCGCAATCGCAAGGATCCATTTTCCTCAGGAGTATTCTCAAAGAGCCCGAAAGTGCCTTGAAATATCGCTTCACTCGGCTTGTGAATGAGTTGATGTGGAAGGTACCAGGAACTGATCGCAGGCTGCTTTTATACAGCTCTGACTGAACGCAGACCGAGCGCAAAAGCCCGCCCGCTTCAGCCTGCACACGGCGATTCATTAATGAAACTGGGTGCAAACTATCAAACAATCAGGAGTCATCATTCCCACCTTGTCACAATCAAAGTTGTTTTTACGATTATATAACTACCGTTCTACTCCAAACTGGCTGAATACTGATTGCTGTTTGTTTACGTGCTTATATAATTCGTTTTGGGAGGTGGAAAGACTTTCTTGTTTGATAGCATAAGTAGTTTGTCTATAAAAACATACTTTGTCATGCTTGTTAAATCTTTGAGCTTCTTTAATGGTTTTAGATTGCTGTGAGGAAGGTAAATTCCCTTACAAAAAATAACCATGGTTTTATTATAGTAAAAGTGTAGTAACCATGTTTTTTTGGCTAATTGATTACCATTTATATAACCACAGTTTTACCACGTATACCATGGTTAAACTGTGGTTAGAGTAGCAAAACTATGCCTAATTTGTGGTTACCATGGTTTAACTACAATAACCATGTTTTTTTTTGGTTTTATTTGTAGTAAAATCATGGTTCTTTTTCGTAAGGGTTAAGTAATACCCACTATATTAAATATTAAAGCGAACACGCATTTGTGTTCTAAATAAGTTATAGGCCTAATTTAAGCAGACACGGGCACATCGATGACATTAAAGACACAGAAGTTGATTTTACGAAAGCTTTATTCTTTCCCATAGCTGTTTGTCAACAGTCTTTGCACACGGCACTAAAGTGACACACTGCGTGCGCGTGCGTGACAGTCACAGCACGTGCTCCCCCTGTCTGCACTCGGCGAAGATGCGGGCGAGACCACAGTAAACAGAAGAATTGATTTGCACTCGTTTGCTCACTCGCTGTTTCCCCGAGTAATTTTCCATTACCAATCACTTCATTACAACTGAGCTGATGTAACGAGTGCAGAGTGTTGAATTTTTGGGGTGAAGATAAATCATTTCAAGCATTAAAATGCCAGACAAACCACATTTAGAACACAATGCTCACTCAACAAGTGGACGAAGACTCTGATTAATTTGTCATGTTAGTGGCATATGCTATTTAAAGCAGCTCCACTGCCCTAACCTTTCAGTCCAAAATAAAAATTCCATCATGTTTTGCTCGTCCCCATGTTGTTCAAAATCTGTATGACTTTCTTTCTCCTGCAAGATTCAAGATTCAAGAGTTTTATTTGTCACATACACAGTTATATACAGAATATACAACCGGCAGTGAAATGTAAACAGGTCCGCTCCATGGATAGTGCAAATTCACAGTTTAAAACACAAGGAGGAAATTATAATAGGAATAGAATAAAAAAAACTATATATATATATATATATATATATATATATATATATATATATATATATATATATATATATACACTCACCTAAAGGATTATTAGGAACACCATACTAATACTGTGTTTGACCCCCTTTCACCTTCAGAACTGCCTTAATTCTACGTGGCATTGATTCAACAAGGTGCTGAAAGCATTCTTTAGAAATGTTGGCCCATATTGATAGGATAGCATCTTGCAGTTGATGGAGATTCGTGGGATGCACATCCAGGGCACAAAGCCCAAAGATCCACCACATCCCAAAGATGCTCTATTGGGATGAGATCTGGTGACTGTGGGGGCCATTTTAGTACAGTGAACTATTGTCATGTTCAAGAAACCAATTTGAAATGATTCAAGCTTTGTGACATGGTGCATTATCCTGCTGGAAGTAGCCATCAGAGAATGGGTACATGGTGGTCATAAAGGGATGGACATGGTCAGAAACAATGCTCAGGTAGGCCATGGCATTTAAACGATGCCCAATTGGCACTAAGGGGCCTAAAGTGTGCCAAGAAAACATCCCCCACACCATTACACCACCACCACCAGCCTGCACAGTGGTAACAAGGCATGATGGATCCATGTTCTCATTCTGTTTACGCCAAATTCTGACTCCACCATCTGAATGTCTCAACAGAAATCGAGACTCATCAGACCAGGCAACATTTTTCCAGTCTTCAACTGTCCAATTTTGGTGAGCTTGTGCAAATTGTAGCCTCTTTTTCCTATTTGTAGTGGAGATGAGTGATACCCGTGGGGTCTTCTGCTGTTGTAGCCCATCCGCCTCAAGGTTGTGCGTGTTGTGGCTTCACAAATGCTTTTCTGCATACCTCGGTTGTAACGAGTGGTTATTTCAGTCAAAGTTGCTCTTCTATCAGCTTGAATCAGTCGGCCCATTCTCCTCTGACCTCTAGCATCAACAAAGCATTTTCGCCCACAGGACTGCCACATACTGGATATTTTCCCTTTTCACACCATTCTTTGTAAACCCTAGAAATGGTTGTGTGTGAAAATCCCAGTAACTGAGCAGATTGTGAAATACTCAGACCGGCCCGTCTGGCACCAACAACCATGCCACACTCAAAATTGCTTAAATCACCTTTCTTTCCCATTCTGACATTCAGTTTGGAGTTCAGGAGATTGTCTTGACCAGGACCACACCCCTAAATGCATTGAAGCAACTGCCATGTGATTGGCTGATTAGATAATTGCATTAATGAGAAATTGAACAGGTGTTCCTAATAATCCTTTAGGTGAGTGTATATATATATATATATATATATATATATATATATATATATATATATATATATATATATATATATATATATATATATATATATATCTGCAGAATTATAAATAAATCAAGTAGAAAATAAATAAATAAAGAAGTGGAATAAAATAAGTGAAGTAAACTGTGCAGTGAGTAAACTGTAGACTTATAAATATGCGTTTAACAGAAATGTACAAAGAAGTATAATGTGCAAACAGGTTTATAACAGGTTGTTACACAGTAACAACGAGAACAGAAAGTGCAGTGTAATGTCAGTATGTCGATGTTTATCCTGAAGTGAAGTCACGTGATGTTAAGTGACTGACTTCAGGAGTCTGATGGCCTGGGGGAAGAAGCTCCTCCTGAGTCTCTCAGTTTTGGCCATCAGGCTTCGGAAGCGCTTACCAGATGGTAGCAGCGTGAAATGAGGGTTTGCAGGGTGATTAGAGTCCTTGATGATTTTAGTAGCTCTACCTTTGCAGCGTTTGGTGTAGACGTCCTGCAGAGATGGGAGAGCTGACCCTGAGATACGCTCGGATAAGTGCACGACTCTTTGCAGGGCTTTGCAGTCAACAAAATAAGAGATTTTGGAGAATGTTCCAAACGTTTTTTTGATCACCATATACTTCCATTGTGTGTAGAGAGAAAAAAACAACACACAACAAACTATCTTTTATGTTCCACAGAAGAAAGTCATACAACATGTGTGAGTACTAAACAATGACAGAATTTTCATTTATATATATTTTTTTTATCTCTTTAAATAAAAGTATCAGAAGTTCTGTTCACAATTCACATTTGACAGAAACCTTCATCAGAGATGGCCTTTAACCATTAATTCCACATACATTATGTCTATGAATTTTAAAGCATCAATTCTCGTTACGTCTTTTCTCATTTGTTGAACACATGCGTCTACCTAGGGCCTAGGCCTAGACAGAGCCGTAACCACCATAGACACTGAGGGGGACAAGTACCGAATAATTGAAAATGACCAAATTGTCCCCCCCAAATTATATTTTTTTTTAAAATTCTGCTTTCCATTATGCACCGCTCTGTTTGTTGTTAGGATGACTGACAGTTTAAAAGTTATTTTTTTAAGCTGGTCTGCCTGAGCGGTCTAGCAATTGAATTTTGAAATGAAAATATTCTATCATTTAAATGATGATGTCATTCATAACTGAATGTGATGAGGCAAGAAACTTTTTTAAATTACATTTTTGACATATTAGACATACAAACAAGAGTGAATGTGTGCATATCTTTTAATAGAATATTATTTGCAAAGAGTTTAAATGGATTACCTCACAACTAGGCTAATTTAGACCTAGGACTTCTTTTACCATTCTTATTTCTTCTCTATTCTCTTAAATCCCTACTAATACTTGAATTATTTTATTTATTTAAATAAAACAACATTATAATTATAAACACAAAAACAAAGCATGCACATATCACCAGCAAATTGCTCAAAGTGGGTGCTTGACCAAAAAAAATAATAACTTAACCTCCTGGGTGCCACTGTCCTCGTACGAGGACATTATATTTTAGTGAATTTCTCTGACACCACACCATACATCAAAGCACTCTTATGGAAATATGATATTTTGTAATTGCCATTTAAATCTGACTAATTTTCAAATTGTTTGTTATAAATCAACATCTCAGGAAAATGTTATGGGGTTTCTAATCAAAATATGACTTTCTGTTACAAACAGGGCATTGATTTCATACATGTCCTCAATAGAGGACACCGGGACTATTTATCAGGCATTTTGGGAGACACAACAAGAGAATAGGGAAATAACTATTAACTATTAATAGTTCATTGCCAACTATTACTCCCATTATTAAAAATAAATAATTCATTACATGTTGCTCCAAGAACACATTAACATGCAAATTAGAGACCGTGTACATTGCATTGAATGGGAAAACCCATGTATCTCCATTTTATTGGTGAATAAAAAAATAAAAATAAAAAAAGTTTTCCTATAGGCTACATGTTTATTTCATGTCATTAATTTTTAAACAACTGAGTCCAGGTATAGGACAGCATATCATCCGTTATGAAAAAACAAACAAACATCCGTTTGTTTCTTATGCTCGAAACAATGTCGCTAATCACATGAAAAAATACTAAATTCAAAAGACTTTGTTTTCCTGGGTCTTAGGAGGATAAAGCAGAAAATAGAACTTTAGAGTCTGCCAATAAAATGTCTATGGACTCCAAACTATATTGAGCCGTGGTGTGCCGACTTTATCTCTTATTTCAACATTATATTTACACACGCTATTCGCGTAGTTCATTCTTGATGCCAAACTGCCAGCTTTTATTATGGCCTTTCTGTTAAGTTCTAAAATCAGGACCCCTGCGCGTGCTCACTGCACATCCTGAAAACAATCCTCCAAGTTATGGGCATCAGTTTGTCCTGCTAGGTAATAGGCAGAATACGACACCTGGCAGAGAACAAGCTAGCGGCTGCGGTAAGACACTTCCATTTCGTATAACTCGTAGGTTTATTGCAGTAAAGCAAATATCAATATGCACATATTATCATCAGTATGAAGTGTTTCTGCGATTTAGCTACGCAGAGTTAGCCAGCGCATAGAGAATACACTGAGTTGCCTGTGGATCTGGCTAATACGTCGATAGCATGTCAATTCCTTCGTTTTGAATGGCGTCGCATAATTAGTATGTTAAATTAGAAGCACAATGTAAAGCCTTATTTTTTAAAACAGTGAGCAGACTAAACTAAAAGGATTAGCAGAATAGCATGCTAGCACAAGTGGCTTGGTAATGCCGTGACAAGCTGTCCACTGTTGCTAAGCAACGGAAGCCCCATCGGGCGAGAAGCACAGTAAGCTGTTTATTCTATTACCCCGAGAGAAGGGGTAGTTAGATGGGCTACTGCTAAAGCCTGAATAAAGTCTCTTGTTGTGAATCATTTCCCCTTTATCCAAATAGCCTTATTAGTTCTAATTATGCAAATGTTATTTGACAGTGACAATACAGACATATCAATTTTGAGCAGCAGATTTTACACATTTAAAGCCATTTAACATTTTAAACCATTTACACATTTAGAAATAATAGCAAAAACAGAAAAGGTATACGACACTGAGTAAACAACATCATTTTACAACACTGACTTACGATCCACGTAGGAGACAGTTGATTCATGTGATTTTCTAGTATATGCGGTGAATGTTTACAGAGTCATTGTTGTAACCTCTGTTTATGGTATTTTCACAGGACGTTTGCGTTAGTAACATCTGATTTTGCTGTTGAGCTGTGCCACCATGTTAGTACCCATCTTCACCCTTAAACTGAACCATAAGATTAACCCTCGTATGGTTGCTATTGGAAAGTACGATGGGATACATCCATGCCTCACTGCAGCCACGCAAGCAGGCAAGGTAAGTTAAAAGTATTATATAAAAAAAAAGAGATGTACCGATCGATGTGATATTTTTGATCAGTTTAAAACCATTGGCTATAGCATGAACATGTTTATTAATTAACTGCATGAAGGCACTGAGCTGTATAATGTCTGTTGCATAATCCAACATTTTTCTCTTGTTAAAATAATTAAATGCTTGCCAACAAAATGAAATCTGTACAAAATACAGCAAGGCTTGACATTAAGGACAAGAAGATGTGAAAGAGAAGTAAATTCTACTCACTGTGTGAGAAGTTTTGTGTGCTCCAAAGTGCGCTCGGAAAGACGCATTTTAGACAGCTCACAAATACTGAATTGAGTTCTCTTTTACTTCTAATTCAGACAAAATTATATCAAAATGCCTGTCTTGGCAAGTATCCTTATAAACATACTCCATTATGTCTTAAATGAATGTAAACAGTTGAGAAATAAAACCAGTGTACTTGTGTACCAGTATATTGGATCCGTGCAGCTCTTAAAGGGCCTATTTACATCTGGTCACTTCATGTGTTTTTACTGATCAGATATCTATCTGATTTATCAAAATGATTCCATTTACACTTGGTCACATAAATGTGTCTCTGCAAAACGGATATAAAACCGATCTTCAATTCCCGCGCTACTCAGCTGCTCATCTGAGGCGACGCGTACTACAGTAGTGCTGTCATATCTGACTATAACACACTCTCACGTTTATTTATTAGGGTTGTTGGGATGAGTAAAATTTACATATGTGGTTTCAACAAGCAGATGCATTTCCACTTCATGCATTTGCATCCCAGATCACCTCCTGAAGTGGTTTGAGTGATCAGATTTAAGTCTCGATTGCGCATTGGAGGGCATCAACAGCTGGTCTTTTCACGATCAGACAGCTGTCCGATCAGAGAAACCCCATGAACTGACCAGGTGTAAACAGGCCCAAATATAAGCCTAATATTCCTTCTGCGCTGCTGTCTGGTTTAATGTTAATCAAACAAAAGACCAAAAAAAAAAGGATGCATCTATTTTTTTATGACAAAAGTTCAAATAAGAGAGCAAGTGACAAGAAGTGGTATTGGTTAAAATCAGTATTGGCTAAAAAAAAATCTTATTGGGGCATCCCTATTAAAAACTATTATATATTAAAATTATATCATATTACAATATGTTCTATGATATGATATTACTCATTGTGATAGTTGTTCTTCCCTTGGCGTCAATAGCAAATTCAACAAATTTACAAAGCACGTTGTTCAAGAATATTCATGCAGAGAGCTTTGCAACTCTTGCCATTCTTGTAGTTGCATCCTTGTTTTGTTTCTCTGACAAATGCCAATTTTTTTTCTCTGACAGTATTTGGTAAGCTTGGCAGCGTAGCCTGCCTTGTTTGTTGTATTTTACTACAATGGACTTCATAGTGCACATAGCTATGCCAGTCTTTATATAGCTTTCAGCTTTTCCTCCCCAACAACCTTTTTTTTTTTTACATTACACAAGCAGCTCCTTGTGGTTCTCATGACAGCAGGATTGATTTGATTTGCTATTTTAGTTACAAAGTCTGTGATATTTATTGTACAATAAAGAAACTAAACTAAACATATCAGTGTGGTGTGCCTTGTTGAAATACCTCAAGTAATTTACATTGTTAAAACAAAGTGATTTTAGGACATTTTCAAATTTGTATTTTTTTTTTTTTTTTTACTTTCTTCTACATGTTAATCCATTTGCATTTTTCCACATGGTGCAATTCAGTTTAATTTCTAAACCCATCCAGGTGTTTATCCATAACCCTCACACCCGAGGCCAGAGGCCAGCAGCCCACCGGCTGAGTCACAGTACTCAGGACTCCGATATCTCACTCCTCAATATCAACCAGGCTGTCAGCTGTCTGACGGCTGGTACTCTGGGACCCAACACCACAGGACACACGCTTCTCGTAGGCTCTCAAACTAACCTGTTGGCCTATGATGTGCATGACAACACTGATATCTTTTACAAGGAGGTAAGGTTTGTGATGTGCCTTGTATACATATAAAGCTGTGTGTGTGTGTGTGTGTGTGTGTGTGTGTGTGTGTGCACTTTTTATTTATAGAATGGATTTCTTAATATAAAGTGGATTTCTTAAGTCATTACATATATTACTGATCTGCCTGCATTGACACCATTGCTGAGAACTGAACTGAGCTGAATGATGACATGTTTTCTCCAGAGCGGCTGTACAGCCGAAACAAACTTTCTTGCATTATTTTTCTGTTATCAGTGTAAAGCTGCTTTGAAACAATCTGTATTGTAAAAAGCGCTATATAAATAAAGGTGACTTGACATTAATACCAGGAGATTGAATGGTTCTTATCCAAGTAATTTTTGCTTAATTGCTTATTATATAACAGGTGACTGATGGGGCCAATGCCATTGTTCTGGGAAAACTAGGAGATATCCAGTCTCCCCTTGCCATCATTGGTGGAAACTGTGCTCTGCAAGGCTTTGACTATGAGGGAAATGACCAGTTCTGGACAGTAAGATCATTTTGCCTGCCTGTATTCAAAAATATATTTGAGAAATAAAACTTTGAAGGATATTTATAGGTATACCTTTTTTTAAAAGGTCACTGGAGATAATGTACGATCACTTGTGCTTTGTGACTTTACTGCAGATGGCAAGAATGAGGTGAGGCAATCTTCTCGTTTTCACTTCATAATGACAAAATACTTTTGTAAATTATTATAAAATACTACTTTCATAAACTGACCACACATCGCATTTTTCCAGCTTCTTGTTGGTTCAGAGGACTTTGACATCAGGGTGTTCAAAGAGGATGAACTAGTTACTGAGATGGCAGAAAATGAGGTATGAATTATGACGTTGGTTGATAGTTGGATAATTTTTTGGGAAACTTTTTATTTTATTTATGGGTTTAACAAATTGACAATTGACGATGACAAATAAAACTTAAAAAAAGGTTTTTTTTTTTTTTTTTTTTTTTGTAAGTCATGAACATTGTTTAAACATGTTTCAGTTGTTAAATAACATTTCAACATTTTCAATTTATTCTTTTGACGCTTTGAATGTCAGGCGGTACAACCAAATAGTTGTATGTGTATATATACTGTAGTTGACATGGAAAGTATACCAACCTACCCATACTGGAAATAAGCAGTTTTTACCAGTGTTTGAGAGAAATCTACAAACCTTTTCACTCTGCCACAAGGTCCTCTGGATGATGCATTGTCATGTTTACTTATTAACTTGTCAATTCATAATAAAAGAGCCATGTTTGCAGTTGTGCCACCCTGACATACATTTTAAATAGTCTGTTCATTTGTTTGGACAGTTGCACCACCTGACATCTTAAAGATAATAAAACAATAAAATAATATAAATAATATGTATTATTTAAATGTACTAAATAATTTGTATAGATTTTTATAGATATGATATATGTAATGTGATATATGTCATGAATTTATCACATTATTTTAAAAGGAAGCAATGCACTTGGACACAAAAATATGCAAGTCATGTCATTGACCCATATACAGTTAATTGCTTTCTGTTTCAGACAGTCACATCGCTTTGTCACATGCACGGCAGCAGGTTTGGTTATGCTCTGGCTAATGGCACAGTAGGAGTATATGACCGCACTGCACGCTACTGGAGGATCAAGGTAGTGCATTTTAGTTCATTCAAAATGAAACCTGAATCAGCAATCACATTTTTCCTAGAGGACCATGATCATTAATCAATATAATTGAGTAAGAATAATTTAGATTAGTTTCTTTTTTTCTTACAGTCTAAAAATCACGCCATGAGTATCCATGCCTTTGATCTTAATGCTGACGGTGTTGTTGAGCTCATAACTGGGTGGTCCAATGGAAAGGTCAGTCTTTTAACAATGACACACTCAGGGGATGTTTACATGACACCATTTCAACTAAAAACTGAAAACTTTTTATGTGTTTTGGCCATTCATTTACATGACAACAGCGTTAGCAATGACATGATGTGTATGCGTATTGTGTGTTCAGTCCACAAAGACTGTAAAAAAAGATGGACTTCCTTCCACTGTAGAAAAATTAAGCCAAAATATAAAAGTCATTGCCAAGTCATTAAAAAGTGACATCGCCAACTACTGGCCTGGCATGCATGATACAGCGTTTTTAGTCATTTTCGTGGCATCATTTTGAGGCAAACTTTTTTAGTACGTTGATGTCATGGAAACGTACCCTCACATTTTACTTGCAAAGGTTTTTGCAGTACCGGTAAAAAGAGATGATTCCCTGTGATTCCATGTCTAGATTGATGCTCGCAGTGATCGCACTGGTGAGGTGATCTTCAAGGATAACTTCTCATCCTCTGTGGCTGGGATTGTTGAGGGAGACTATCGCATGGATGGACAGATCCAGCTTATATGCACCTCTGTGGAGGGAGAGGGTGAGATGATGGACCTATTGTAAATGCATGTTGCCTTTGAGTACTGGCTCATCATATATGTGTTGTCCTATAGTACGTGGCTATCTGCCTGCCAGTAAGGAGATGAAGGGAAACCTAATGGATGCAAGTGTGGAACAAGACCTGATCAGGGAGCTGAGTCAACGTAAACAGAACTTGATGCTAGAACTACGAAACTACGAGGAAAATGCCAAGGTTATACATGCAATTATTTAGTTAAAAGTTTAGTGATTTATACTGATGTTCCCAATGCAGTTTTTGGTGAGTGAAGTTTGTTTGACATAGGCCCTTCCTGGAGTTTCGGAGGGGGAATTTAAGATGGGTGTAATTCCAGCTAACACGCAGCTCCAGACAGCCTTGTCTGTACGAAGAGCCACAGAGAGCCAGAGAGCACACATAGAGCTCAACATCTCCACTCCGAATGGTACGGTTAAATCATCTTAACTCAGTACACTTTTTTCGCCTGCACTACAGATGATCTATTATGTTTTTTTCTTAGTTAAATTAAATAAACCTGTCATAAAAGCCACATTAAAATTCGTCAAATCTGTTTGACCTGTACAGAGCACCACACATAACATATGGGGGGGAAAACAAGATATCGTGGCCATGATTTAACTAAATTATGATTTACTAAAACAAGGGGAAAATATAATATGTGGCAACAATATACCTAGAAAAGATGGAACAAATTAGTACAATTGGCGGCCACAAAACAAGTTGGTGTTTTTTTTCTGTCAACACAAAGTTTTAAATGATAATATTATCATATTCTTTTTGCTGCCCTCCTTCAGAAACAATCATTAGAGCCGTGCTGATATTTGCTGAGGGGATTTTTGAAGGTGAGAGTCACGTGGTTCACCCTAGCGCCCAAAATCTCTCTGGCTGTGTCCGTGTCCCCATCATTCCTCCAAAAGACATTCCAGTTGACCTTCACATCAAAGCCTTTGTGGGAGGAAAGACGAGGTACACACATGTGGAATATCATCATGACGATTGTCAAACTTCGTTGTTTGGATTACATTTTGATTCATTCAACTACCAAAAATGTGTGAAAATTCAAATATGGTGGAAGAGTTTCAAAGAAATCTCATGACGGAGCATTTTTCTCTTCTTCTTCCCCATTTACTCCAGTACACAGTTCCACGTATTTGAAATCACACGTCAGCTGCCTCGCTTCTCGATGTATGACCTTAACGTTGACTCCTCAGCCGCAGAACCCACAGGAAAAGTCACATTCAGCATCAATGACAGACCTCAGAGGGTACAAGAACACACTCACTCATAATGGAACTGTGTGTGCATGACATCACAAAAAACAAAATGCCAATTGTGCCATGTGTTGTATATCATAGCGTTGATGAAACATGAGGCATGCAACTATGTCTGCAGGTAGTCATGTGGCTAAATCAGAACTTTCTGCTGCCCGAGGGCATTGACAGTCCAGACATCGCCTTCACCGCATTGCGTGGAGGAGGTCTCCTGAGAATCAATATGCAACATAGTGGAGAGGTACTTTTATTGTGTGTTTGTCAGTATTTGTAAGCTTCTTACTCTTCATGATTCAGAAATCTCTAACTTAGTGCTGCCTCATCAGATCACGTTGAGAACAGATGACATTGATCTGGCAGGAGATCTGGTCCAGTCGCTTGCCTCTTTTCTGGCCATTGAAGACTTACAGGCCGAAGCTGACTTCCCTGTCTACTTCAAAGAGCTACGAACCACTCTCACTGAGGTTAAGAATAGCAACATCACCTTTAGGATAATCATTTTTCGAAGTCTTTTAATTGCAGTGCAAACATCCTTTTATGTTCATGTTAGGTGGATGAGTTTCACTCAGTGCATCAAAAACTCACAGCGGCAATGGCAGATCATTCCAACTACATAAGAAATATGCTGGTGCAGGCTGAAGATGCCAGACTCATGGGTGATTGGTGAGCATCTTAGTTTGATTGATCAGTCGCTTTCTCAAACATATGTACTTACAGAAATGATCATCTGTTTTCTAGGAGAAACATGAAGAAACGCTACATTGAGCTGTATGACCTCAACAGAGATTTGATTAATGAATATAAAATCAGGTCTAATAATCACAATGCCCTCCTCTCACGGCTGAAATCAGTTAACCAGGCCATCCAGAGGGCAGGGAGATTGAGAGGTGGGTGGATTTTACTAAGCAGACACCTAATAACACACAGTTAATGAATATTCATAGTTTTCACGTGGAGTCACACTGTATAGGAATGCCCACCTAGAGGGCAAAACAAGGCGTTCCTCCACTGCCTGGCAGTTATTTTTTCCAGGTTTGTACTGAGTACTAAAGTACTAAAACATTGACATTGATTTATGCTTTTATATATTGTATCTTTTGATATCATACAGTCATAGCTAGAATTATTGGCACCCCTGGTAAATATGATCAAAGATGGCTGTAAAAATAAATCTGCATTGTTTGTCAATAATTTGACACCTTTTTATTAAATACTTTTTGCAACCTCCTTTTCCCAAGATAACAGCTCTGGCTGTGGCTGTGGCAGAAACTTTTTTGTGTTGATTTTGGATCATTGTCCTGATGGAAGATCCAACCACGGCCCATTATAAGATTTTTAGAAGAGGCAGTCAGGTTTTGATTTTTTTTTTTATCTGTTGGTATTTGCTAGAATCCATGATGCCATGTATCTGAACAAGATGTCCAGGACCTCCAGCAAAAAAATAGACCCACAACATTAAAAATCCAGCAGTATATTTACCCGTGGGCATTGGGTACTTTTTATCCCTGTTTACACCAAACCCATCCTTTTTTTTTTTTTTTTTTTTTTTTACCTGACCACAGAACCAGGTCCCTTTTGAAGTTCCAGTCGTATCCGACAACTGAATATGCTGGGGTTTATTTTTGGATGAGCAAGGAGGATTTTTCTTGAAACCCTCACAAACATGTGATGATGTAGGGGCTGTTTGTTGTTGTTTTTTTGTTTTTTTTGGCTTTCTGACCCCAAGACTCAACTAATCTCAGCAATTCTTCGGAGAGTCTTTGTCCACTCAAACTCTCATCCTCACCGTGCATGAGGACGATATAGACACACGTCCTCTTCCAGGCAGATTTGTAACATCTTTAGTTGATTGGAACTTCTTAGTTATTGCCCTGATGGTGACAATGGGGATTTTCAATGTTTTAACTATTTTCTTACAGCCACTTTCTATTTTGTGAAGCTCAACAATGTTTGATCATATTTACCAGGTGTCCCAATAATTCTGGCCATGACTGTACATGTTCTATTCAGACAGACCTTAGTTCAGCTCTACTTTGAAAATAGAACATTTATTTTTTTACTCCCCCTGAGTCATGTTATTTCTGCCTTCTGCTCAGTGTCGTCATCTGTCTAATATGTGTGATGTCGGTCTAATTTCAAGTTTCACATAAGATGATTATCTTACTTGGAATTAAGGTACAGCTGTATTTGCATAAAGTCTAGACATAATGAAAAGTACTTTTTTGGTTCTTTCTGCTTCTTGGGTGATAGAACCATGATCCTTAGCCACGTCTGCATAATTAATACCAAGAAGACCAAGGGCAATTCTAGAAAAGACATTTCTGAATCTGACCTTGAACACATGTATAAATGCTCCTATATTTCTGGCTCACTTCTGCTCTTGCATCTCGCTCGTATGGCCGTTCTTCTGCTCCTTTACTCTTCTGATAATATTATTTTACTCTGAGATATTCGGTTAAAGATTTGATTTAATGTTACTTTGTTACTGTTAAAAGCTGATTATTACTTGCATATTTACTTAAAGCTGCTCTCTGTAACTTTTTTTTGTGTTCAAGATTTACAAAATTTATGTAATGAGAATGTACAACATGAATCCATTTTCCAAACCGTGTTTTTGTCTTACCCTGAATCGTTATGGTACACTTATAATAACTGTTTATATTGGGACTATTTCAGACCGGACTGGTAGGAACCGCTGCGGAGGAGCACAGTCCCTGCGTGACTCGCCATAGACATAAACAGAGAGAAGTAGCTCCGGCTGCAATGTTCTTCCACAAGACTCATGCAGTTCTGTTTATTAACCACTAGATTGCAAAAGTTACGGACTGCAGCTTTAACTATTCATGGTTTTATCCTTTTTTATCATTCAATTAATTCTTTGCTTATAGATAAAACTGATTTTGAATCATCACTTCTTTGTCTGACTGGATCTCACTGCATTACATGTTATACACAGGCAAGCAGAATATGAACACAACGTGCTAACGTGTCAAAACCATTATAACGTGGCTTAATGCATTAGTGCAGTGCTTAAAGGGTTATACCTCCCCTTTAAGCACTGCATATATACCTCCATTAATAACATCTAATTCATTGCCTGTACACAGAGGCAAGCAGATGAACCCAGAATATGAATGCAACGCAAAGTTTCACGTTAACGAATTTTCCCATAAAAACCTTAAAAAAAAATATATATCTTTTTCTGTTTTCCTGTATGCATAATCAATAAGATGTATTCTGAATATATTAAGCCACATGCCCCGCTATTTTTAGTGATTGAAATACTGTGCCTGGTGCTTTATATGGATCACAAGTACCCCAAACTTGCAGTTTGTTCAAATATCTTTTTGAGAGGTGATTCTAAATATTAGTGGCTTGAAACTGATGGAAAATTGACATGCTTGTACCGCAGTTCTGTGGATGTTTTTCCTTCTAGGTGCCATGAAAACTATGACCAGCTTAAATGGCTCAGCTCATTATTATTACTTTTTTAATTTTTGGCAATTAATTGTAATTATGATTGTAATTAATTAATTTCCAATCATGCTTTTCAGTGGGAAAACCCAAAACTCAGGTTATCACTGCCTGTCGAGATGCCATCAAGAACAACAACATCAATGCTCTTTTCAAGATCATGAGAGCAGGGACTACTTCCTCCTGAGGAACATCTGGTCCTAAATGACCTTAAAGTGCAGAAGTCTGGAAGATCAGACCACATCCCTGGGGCAGCCGCTAAAACTGGCTCGGAAAGTGCCCAGTAGCCTGCTGGGAAATGAAAAAGCCTGCATGAGGGGATATATTT
The DNA here is from genome assembly GCA_018749465.1 of Paracanthobrama guichenoti. Taxonomy (NCBI): domain Eukaryota; kingdom Metazoa; phylum Chordata; class Actinopteri; order Cypriniformes; family Gobionidae; genus Paracanthobrama; species Paracanthobrama guichenoti. The sequence goes on along the minus strand of CM031960.1, from coordinate 14,850,335 downwards.
TTGAATCCTGCCCTCACTGGCAGCAGTTTTGTGTTAGAGGAAAAACTGGGTTGGTCTTGTCAATAACTGTAAAGTCTTAGCCAAAAAAAAATGATAGCCAAAGAGACTGTGTTTTGTGCACCAAGGCAATGTATGTGCAAATCGACTGGTTTTGATGTATTCAAGCAGGATCTACATTAAATTATTATATAAATGTATCTGTTTTCATTCTATCTGTGCTGTTGAACAGTAAACGGTTGCATCTTGTTTATTTTCCATTATGGAAAAGAGAAAGGGGCGGTAATGGGACACATCTGAATTCATAATTCTCCTGCGCGTTCTCGCTTCCCTGTCCTCGCTCCCGGCTCGAAGAGGCTCCAGTTGCTGCGCTGGCATCTGGCGCGCGATGCGTCTTCGAGCTGTCACGTGGTCGAGGAAAGCCCTTTGAAAATGTGCAAGAACAGCAACAACAACAAAAAAACTTGCGCTCGTAACTGATGTACCTTCTTAGGGACATGGATTATGTGAACAGAGTGTATGTGTTTAATAACGTGGCGCGTTTTAGCGAGTTGGGAAGGTTTTTCTGAAACATGCACACGCTTTAATAGTGGAAGCAGATGTTTGGATCTGTCTGCAGTGCTGTCTTGTCATCGCTCTCCTGGTACGCCTTCATCTGGGTAAGCTTTGTAAATGTACGTTTGAAACAATCAAAGGCAGTTATACAGTTAAAATATCATTTAAAAAAAGTAACTTAGAAAAGAAAAGTAAACGCACTATAATAACTTGTAAGGGTGATAGATAACCTAGTTGTAACACAAGGTTTAACAAAACTTTCTTTTGTATTTATTAGTTGCCATATCAACACTATAGAGAGAAAAAAATCTTTAGAAGATATCACTGAACTTTTTTTAACCCTAGCAAAAGTACATTTCTTGTTCATTTTTCATCTGTTTTTGTATTTATTTAAAATAAGACAAATCTGATATTATTTAGTCTTATATCTGTCATTTAACAGTTGTGAGTAGCTAGTAAAAATGTAATTTATTTTTAATTAGAAAAAAAAGTTAATAGTATTTTATTGACAATTTCAGTTCGTCTTGGATATTTTATATGGTCATGTTCAAACGTGCCCCTCACGTCACACTGTACCCCACCTATGGGGCATGTTGTCCCATTTCACTTCCATTCTTTCGGGGTAAATCAAGAAAAAAGTATAGGCTACTGTATTAATGAAACAAAACCACATAATTGTACTACACGTGTGAAATTAACCCAAAGTGGATTTACACAAACTGATAAAATCAAGGGTTATTGTGCCCGCTCTCCCCTATGTCTGGAGAGTAATTACTATTCATCGCACGAGGCAGCGTTTAGTACTACATTTTAAAAGATTGTAACTAAAAAGTAATTGTTTGTCATTTCTAAATTTCAAATGTTACACGTTTGATTTAGGCTTACAAAATAGATGGTGAAGCATGATTATCATGTGTTGCTTTTTTGGGGGTTTCGCTGCTCAGCGTTAGCCTGGATGCCAGCCGAATTTAGCCCCGCCCACAACATTTGAGGTCGGGAAGTTCGGTCTGGACTTGATCCTCTGTGGAGCAACTATGCTCAAACCAGGGGTGTTTCCAGAACAACGACGTAACTCACTGCTTAACTACCATAGTGCGTTGCGTCGTTGAAGAAATCAACTAGCTAGTCGCGACTGTTTCCCGAAACCGTATTGTCCTTCAACCACGTTGGTTAATGATGTCACACAGCTGGTGGAGTAATAACTGCTTTTGATTGAATTAGTTTGAGATCGAATTCATGCTAGATTTTTTTTGCTGTAAATTATGGACATGGCATCTGAGGATTAATTTTGCTTTATTTCCAGATTCAATTCCAGATTCAATCATAGGCTCGTTCTTACGTACTAGAGCGCATACGCACATGCGCACTCTTCAAAAAAGGTGCTTTAAATCTCTTGACAAACTAAAAGAAATACTACCAAACTATTCAAAATAAAATATATAAATTGTACTAAATGTCAGCTTGCTTATTTTGCTCAAGATAAGGATTTATTAAGTCCACGTCATGCAAACAAGAAACTCTGCTTCTAACCACAGGTCGAGAGCTGTCGTTGCAACCACACAAGTTTGCGATGCTGTTTGCGAATGTTCATTGGAACTATGGTTTCGGGAAACACCGACTTGTTGAACTGTGATGATAATGACGTAACTTACGACCATAGTTGGTTAACGATGCTTTTGGGAAACGCACCCCAGAGCTGTTTGGACCAATCAAATTGTCAGGGCGGGCTTTATACGATAATGGACAGATGATCAACAGTAACTTAATCACCAATGTCACCAAAGAGCGCTTGGGTTGAATTTGTTTACTAAACGGAGAACTTGTTCGTATATGCATTCACCTTTACTATTTCTCTCAAAAATAATGATTTTGTTGGTAAGTACTTCGTGTAACCTGAAATTCTTTTGACAACACCAGCAAAGATCGTTTCCACTCATATTTTTCTTCTACTTCTTCCAGCGTTCTGTTGACAACTATGCATCGCTCAAGTCAACATACGTCACTTACTCCGTTGCTCTGATTGGTTGTAGGTCTATCCAATTGATGGTTTGGTTGAAACACGCCCCAATGGAGCAGGGAGCAGTATCAGACTCATATTCTGACTAGAATCTGAGTATGATGAGATGACGTCAGGCTAGCTCAGCGTGTCATTTCGTTAATAAATGGACTGAACCAGATTTTGTTTGTTAAAAGTAATAAAGCCAGTTGTAGAGCAAACACAGTACAGGAATGTCATTTGAGTGGAAAACAATGCTTAAACACACTTTGGGGAGATTTGTAGGCACACAACTCGGCTTGGTGTTTTTTTAAAGGAATCAATTGACTGAATGATTCAATGACTCACTCTTAACAGAAAAAGGACACCCACTACTTACTAACAATGTAGTTTACAGAATGGACAACTGAGGTAAACATTTTAGTGAATATATTTGAGGATAAAGTAGTATTTACGTCTGGGTCATTTTGTTGTGTTGACAAATTGGCTTTTGTTGGCATATGCATCTTTTTTTTAAACTGAGAACTGACTGACTTGGAACACATGAAAGAGTGAATTTCAGCTCTTTCAACAGTATCAAAATGTATGTATTTTTTTAATTTGAAGTTCCTAAATTGGTCTGATATCAGATGTGGATCCTGTTATAAATTGTTTGTGTATCCTGTTTCATAGAAGTATGCGGTCCTGGCCGTTTATGGAGCATAACTTTGGTCAAGTAATATCCTGTGTCTCCTGTTGTTTGATGACATCCAGGATGCCTGTGGTAAGTAGTATGTGTGATGCCTCTCAAATACAGACATATCTTACACAATAGGAAATTGGTTTTAAGGACATGAATTTAAGTATAACTGCAAATGCACTTATGTTTTTAAAAAGAGGTTAAATGTAGCATACATTTTATTTTTAGGCGGAAAAGTAGCCTTCAATGATGATTTTCAAACAGTTATTGTGCATTGATTTTAACTAACTTTATTTGTACTTTTACATAGCAGAACATACTGTGACCATGAGAAAATCCAAACACTTTAGGAAGAATATGAGACTTCAACTGAATTTCATGGGAATATAACAGTAAAACTGGTCACACAATGAGAAGGGTCTATATAAAGGGAGATGTACTTTGCTCCCTGATTCTGCTGGTGCTGCTCTTTCTGCTGTTATATGCCCATCAAAGAATGACACCCGTTTGGGGGACATTGCACATTGAACAGGGGTCCACCAGCTCAAGAACCCTCCTCAGTGGAGCGTCAAAGGGACTGGAAACAAAGCCGTTCCCTTCAAAATCTCCATACATACCTCCTTGCAAGCCTGTGGTTCAGATGAAGTCTAAAGCACAAGGATCAAAGGTCAAATCCCAGAAAGCAAAGTCTAAATTTCACCAGCCCTCAACGACAGCAAGTCTGCTACCAACACGTGCTTCCTTTGATTTTTACGATTACCTTCGAAAAAAAGACCAACGAGACTTCAAGCTGCTAATTGATCAGCCTACAAAGTGTTCTGGACCAGAAGGAGCACCCTACATGCTCATCGCCATAAAATCAGTAGCAACAGACTTTGACAAACGTCAGGTCGTTCGACACACATGGGGACGAGAAGGTGTGTTTCAGAAAGACGTGAACGTCAGGAGAGTATTTCTTCTCGGTGTACCTCAAAATCAAACAGCGCTTCCATTATGGGACAAACTTTTGGGATATGAGAGCCACACTTTTAGCGACATCCTCCTGTGGGACTTTGAAGACACATTTTTCAACTTGACACTAAAAGAAATCCACTTTCTACAGTGGATCAATGTGAGCTGTCCCAAAGTAAAGTTTATTTTTAAGGGGGATGCAGATGTGTACGTGAACATTGACAATATCCTGGAGATGCTTGAGGGTCAAGAGATCAATAAGGATCTTTTTGTTGGCGACATCATTGTCCACGCAAAACCAATTCGCAGGCGCAAGAGTAAATACTTCGTCCCTGAGTTTATTTACGGCCAGGGGATCTACCCGTCCTATGCGGGCGGAGGTGGCTTTGTCATGTCGGGACATACCGCATTGAAGCTCCACCTCGCCTGCAAAGAGGTGGAACTCTTCCCAATTGATGATGTCTTTCTGGGAATGTGTTTGCTGAGGATCAACCTTCAGCCGACTCGCCATGAAGGCTTCCGCACCTTTGGAATTGTGAGACCGTCCGCTGCCCCCCACCTCCAGGTCTTTGACCCCTGCTTCTACAGAGAGCTGATGGTGGTGCACAGCTTGACGGTCCCACAGATCTGGCTCATGTGGAACCTTCTGCATGACCCTAACCTTCAGTGTCACAGCAGTCAAGACCCCACAGGTTTTCCCTTTCAATGGAGAGACAAGATGACAGCTAAGAACAAGGCAAAGGAGAAGCTTAGGAACAACGACTATGGGATAAAAGTGTTTGTGGAGCATTAACTGCTAGAAAATGAATGTACTGTGAAAATAAATAGGCAATAATTCACTGGCATGTCAATCAAACCCAAATGTATGGAGACCCCCATATGACATCTGGAAGAAAAAATGTATTCCATGAGCATCAATTAAGAATTAATTTCCACAGCTTAATATTTTATGGCCCAAGTTTTACTATTTCGTTCTCGTTTTAGTTCAGTCATGGCCACGTTGTACTAATTTGTTTGTTTAGTTAAAGGTGCAGTGTGTAGTATTTATGAGGATCTATTGACAGAAATGCAATATAATATACATAACTATGTTTTCAGTGGTGTATAAAGACCTTACATAATGTACCGTTATGTTTTTATTACCTTAGAAAGAGCCATTTCTATCTACATACACAGTGGGTCCCCTTACAGTGAAGTCACCATTAATAAACGTACAAACTTCTCTACAGAGCGCTAGCTACACTCTGCTGTCTCAGACGACGACATCTTTGTCCTGTTTCGGCCACCGTAGCTTCTCTATGTGCTTCGAAAGGGAGGGGTGAGCGGTGGCCGGTTGCAATTTGCAACCTCAGTGCTAGATGCCGCTAAAACTTACACAGTGCATGCACATGATTTAAAGTCTCCCTGTTGTCAATAATTTTATCCCTTAAAACTCATCTTTGATCACCAAAATAACATAAAAAAAAAAAATGCGTTTATGTCTTAAAATAACTTGAATGTAACTCTACACCTTTGCTTCATTTAGTATACGTGTATCTATGAATATGCAAATGAGCCCCGCCTAAAGCCCGCACGTTGACATGATTGGTTACAAGGTAGTTTATGACGTCAGAAACACAGCGATTTCAATCCGTGTTTTTGAGAAAATACTCAGCAATGGTGTTGACTTATGAATTTGCACATGGTTTGCCTTAAAGCATATAAAAAACACCACATGTAAACAACATTAAAAACTTTATTTTCACCACAGGGGGTGAAATTAAAATGAGGGAATAAATCAGTACAACATAGCCTCAATTGACCTAAATTAACAAGAGGGAACAAATTAGTACAACAGGGCCACAATTTACCTAACTTGACGGAACCAATTAATTAAGTTGAATGAATTCTTAACTCGTGGCCATATCTTGTCACATGGGGGCTCCATTTATGCAACTTCCTTTTTTGAACATGCTCTTTTCCACACAAAGTAGTCTGTACAACTCGTACGGCAATATCCCAAATGTCCTGAAGCCATATGATAGCTTTGTGTGAGATATTCAAGTCATTATTCACTAAAAATATCTTTTAAGTCAGGACTCAAACCTGAAGTGATCTGCATTGACACATAATATCTGAATGTATCTGAAATTTCAGGCTTGGAACAATGTAAGGAGTAAAGTGCCAAAAGTTCACTAAAGCTTCTGCAGATGATCCTTATATCCAACTCAAACTATTCTCTAATTCTTTTTTTGGAAATTACTGTACTTTGTCTAAATGATAAAGATCATTGGACATATTTTGAATGCACAAAATGGACACTAATGTTATACATTGAAAAGTACTGAGTTATGTAATATAGAACAGACTATTACTGTAGATATATCCTTTATTAGACAAATGGCACCAGTTTTTTTCTTTGATTAAGTGTGCTGCATTGTTTCGGATGACCTGCTGTCTTTTGAATTTCTTTTTGAATTCTGAAAGTAGCCTGCTGTGAACATGAAAAATAAAAGAAAAATGTTTTTTAACAAAAGACAAGAGAAGCCTCCATTCTTTGCCCCCATATTTATTACATCCATTCTTTAAATATTTTTGTTGAACACACTGTAACAGTTTTAATGAACAAAATGCAAAATTAGCTGTTTAAAAAAAAGAAGGAAAAAAATGATAATGCTTTCAGTAGATTCAACTAGGAAACTAAAATCCAATGGTCACAGCATTGTTGCACCATTCAGAGCTTTTGACAGACATATACCAGACCATTCCGATTTATACTCCATCAACGCAATGATTATTGCTTTGAAAACATAACAAAAAGAAACAAACAACAACAAAAAATGCCTGATAAATGTTGATCTTCCGTGTACATGTTCCTTAAATCTACAGAAGTAAAAATATCTGAGATACAAAACACCACATCGCAATCAATTTAGATACACTTTTTTTTTTTTTTTTTTTTTTTTTTTTTTTTTTTTTTTAAATCGAGGATAAGTCCCACTTCCAGAAATGGGTTAAATGTACTGAATCCACAAAAAATAATCACTTTTTGGAGGATGGGGAAGAACATACAATATAGAGGGATACAATACATAGCATTAATATGCGCGTTACACTGTATGGAGGTTGTCCTTTTCTAATTACAATCCTCAGATCATTCATTCATTCCGATGCAAAAATAGGATAAAGTCTGAAGAAGAAACAATACAGCCATAACCCATTTGATGAAAAGTAAGCATTCACTTGCTCCTGGCATTAAAAAGAAAACATCCACCTGAGATTGGGCATGCAATCAGCCCATCAGACCACACTCCCTAAATGACACTAAAACAGGGGTTGTGTTGTTCCTTATCGACAATGGAGATTCCAATTGTGCATCTAAACAGTTTGCTTTAAAATCTAACCATAAACTCATTAAAGTGGAACCACACCGGCTTCAAAAAGTACAAATTGTATTGCGACAGAAACACCACAACCACTTTGGGAACTTCAGATCATGAAGGGGCATCTACATTTTCTGTATTATTTTTGACTCGTAACATGAGTGTATTCGTCAATTTAAATACACTGAACACAGTGCCCTTCATGGAAAGAGTTCAATACCCAACAAGTACGTTTTCAGAACAAAAGGACTTCGACTATTAATTTAGGTTTACATGCTCAGACATACACAAAGCAGTTCAAACAATTTCATTTACAGAGAAAAAAGTCAAGACAGGCTCGGTGGGAGATGAGGCACAATGTTAATAGCATCTTCCTTGACTGAAAGCTAAGGGTAAAATATATTAAAAACACCACTGACGGTCTTCCCGCGCAGTTAATGAGAAGTTAATGTAACAGAAAGCTAAAAATGCCCGAATTAGCCTGAACCACACACTGCAGAAGCCTGAAGGGAGGTTGGAATGACACCAGAGGTGTGGCGCTTGACAGCCATGGGTGGTTACGCTGCCAGGAAGCGAAGCAATGAACAGTAGTTAGAGGTGAACAAACCATCTACTGAAGTTAAAACGCTCTAGTCATCTCCGACAGTGATCAATTGTAGGCTACTCCATCCAGGACAACAGTCGAGGGAAGCTGCTATAGTATAGCTGGCAAAGCTGTGTTAGCAGTCTTGGGGAGTTCCAAACATCAGCTGATCTGATACGGTACCGTTAGGGCAACGAAACAATGCAAATTCTGCACGCTATTTACAGATCTGTACAGACATGGACACACCGTGCTTGAGAAAACATCACATCTACTTGCTATGGAAACAACAGCAACAAGAGAGAAAGCTTCAAATCAAAAAGCATTAAAAATGTATCGAGTGCTATGCTAAAAACAATCCAGGGACTTAATAGATCAAATCAAACGGGAATGTTCTTACACTGTGGATATTCAAAATGTCTAACTGTTGTTTCTTCTTTGGCTAAAGATTTGGCAATCAGGCGACAAAACCGTTCTGCAGTTAAGACTTTAAGATACTGAATAAGGTAAAAGAACTTCACATCTTTCTACTTTGAACAAAATAAAAGGACGCAAACAGAATTGATGGCATGACATCCAGTGGGAAAAAGAAACAGCGATGGGTGGATGGCTTCTCTCTCCAGTCTGGCTTGCAACTAGCTTTGAAATCCAGATTGCACGTCGTCGTTCCCTCCCCCGCCGTCCTTTCTCTCTGAGACTCGCAATTAAAACGTTCCTCAGTGGACAGGAGACAATTATCAAGTAAATTAGGTGTAGTTTAGTGCAAATGTTCAAAACTAATGCGCTCATGAATAACAAAACAGTAACGGAATCAACATAAGCGGGTGTAAGGTTTTGAAATGGGAGGTAATCTGTGCTGCTGACTTGGTATGAAATGGGTTTATGAATCGTTATGAGTGTATGTGAGCCTGCTCATGTGCCACAAGAACATTTTCACAGCACTGGATCCACACTGTGCAAGCTTGTGCTTGTAACCTTACGTAAATACATACAAAACACGCTCGTTGAATTTACGCTGCAAAAGTTCGTACTCATTTGACTTTGTTCTCATCCTCTGCGCATCGGAAAGCAAATGAAGATGAATGCATGTGCATTTTTGTTAAAGTGTTTAGCGTGCAGAGGAGAAATCGGTTCAATGTTTGCCCTTTGGTGTGTCTGGTATGGAAATTTAGAAGGTTGGGCAAAAAAAAAAAAAAAAACACAAATATGCTTGTGAGGAAATGAATCACTGTGCATCCACAAGTACTATAACGATGCTGACGTTGATGCATGTCTGGGTTAAAGCTTTGGGGGCAGAGCCAGGTTTGCATGGTTATCTGGGATAATTAGCAGGCTGAAGGCAGCCTCCATGCTATTATTGAGGAGACCGAAATTGAGGCCTCTATTTAGATGTGATGGGGGGACGAGTTCAACTCCAGAGAAACTCCCAGCATGTCTTGCTTTAGCTTGTGTGATGGCAGCAGTGAGTGAAGGCACACTCTACTGGTCAGTTCGGAGGCTCTGCAGGGCTGGACGGGCACCGTGGGCATGGCGGCTTCCTCAGTGGGCACTTGGCTCAGCACGGGCCAGGCTACTTGGACGAGGCGCTCCGTAGAGAGTCACAGAAGCTATGTGGTTATTCTGCATAACCTGTAACCCCAGCAACAGCATAGAGATGAGATCCAGTAATTAAGTGCTTAGTTGTGTATGAGCTATGCACATATTGGTTATCTGACAATATTATGGACCAAGGGTATTGGACAATTTTGAATATATTAAATAGCACATTCCCTTAATTTTACATTTAAAATACTTTTGCAGTCATCTGATGCTCACTTAAAGTTAATCTTTAAAAACACTAATTTAATTATAATCTTTAGCAAATCTCTAAATGAATATCTATATTTTTCATACTGTATATTTTACCCCTGGTTTCACAGACAAGTCTTAAGCCTAGTCCCAGACTAAAATGCATGTTTGAGCTGTTTTAACTGAAAGCAACTTGCACCGACATATCTTAAAATATGTCTCTGCCATTTCAAGATGCACACCAGTAATGTTTTTTTTCTAAGGCATATTTATAAAAGCTACTTAAGTCCTAATTGAACCAAGGCTAAATCCTGGCTTAATCTAAGCCCTGTCTATGAAACCAGGCCATAATGTTTTGAAGCCTAAATTCACGCACATTTAAAATGACTGATTTTTAGTGTCTATTTTATTTATTTACCTGTATGATTTTCTTCTGCTGAACACAAAAGATGATATTTAGAAGAATATGGGTAACCAAACAATTGATAAGACTCCATTGACTTCCATAGTATGGGAAAAAAAATTGATGGAAGTCAATGGGGAGCATAAACTGTTTGGTTACTAACATCTTCAAAGTATCTTGTGTTCAGTAGAAGAAAGAAACTCACACAGGTTTGGAACATCTTGATGATGAGTAAATGATGACAGAATTTTCATTTTTGGGTGAACTATTCCTTTAACTGCTTCATCCAAAATTTGAATATCAGTACAGCCTTAGTATGAGCAAATTATACTTTTTTAAATTTATTTATTTATTTTTAAATAAAAAATAGAAAATGATACTTTCATTGGACTGTATACATGAATACCAAATATGTCATTTGTAGATATTTATTTATTTTTAAAAAGCAACTTTTTATAGAAGTAAAACAAACACAGCACACACAGATGGCCCAGTCACATACCTCAAATATCATTCTCTGCAGTCCAAAACAAAATGTGGACCCAAAAGGGTTGGTGTTGTTTGCAGATGATGACCTGCAGAGCAGTGCACAATGAATCGATTAATCAGAGCATAATAATCTGGTTTTCATATGCAGTGGTGGCTGTGTGATATAAACTATTAAAATATTTTTAGCAATTGAAATAAATAATAAAAGGTTACACTATTTCTATAGTCCACTTTAGACATTCTACTAACTATAAGTAACTTTGCAACTACATATCAACTAAACTTTCATTCATTTGCAACTACATGTCAACTAACTTGTTTGGTTAGGGTTAGTAGAATAAGTCAACGTGTAGTTACCAAATCACTTAGGGTCAGTAGAATGTCTGTTGGAGAACCATCAAAATAAAGATTTGGCAGATATTAAGCAGACAGACGACTAATGACTGCTAGTTGACATGAAGTTGCAAAGTTACTTATGGTTAGTAGTAGGGATGCACTGATGAATCGGGCAATAACCGGTACTGGCCGATAAAAGCAATTGTCACTGTATCGACTTTTTATCGATTGCTTAAAAACAACCGATGAATAGGGCCGATTATATCCTGTCAAACAAAAGGAGGTGGAAAAAAACGTGTCAGACTGCAACTCATACTGTGTGTGAAGAAAATGTCTCTTCTGCTGAATTTAGGGCAATTACGCCTTTAAATAGCAATGTTAAAACAGGCTATGAATCAAGACAGGGTTGCCAGGTCCCTGATTTTTCCCTACACCAAGCATTATTTGTAGCTCGCTTCGCATCCAATAATCGCAAAAAAGTTTTGTTAATACTGATAAGAAACAAATTCTCAGCTTTCAAGTTCTGTCCATTTTATCATGAAATTCAAAAAATAAACGGTGTTTTGATGCTCTTAAACGTGACTGTCGCGCCTCAGTTCAGGCGGCAGTGCCAATCTTTTCTTCCATTTTAATACAAGTTATAGCACAAAAAAAACTTGCATGAGCATCAAAAGGTATGTTAAAAGATACAGTACAACTTACTGAATTGCATCATCTCTCATGTAATGGCTCAATCAGTGTTTAAACCGCGGAAAAACGCCAAAACAGCTTGTGAACAATGTCACTTAACCTTGCATTTACCTCAGGAAATGCATCCAATGTCCACAGTTTGTTAGCTATAAAAAACTAGAGAGGAGCTTATTTACTGTTAATTATATATGCATGTTTAAATACATTTGTCATGAAGACAAGTGTTAATGAAATCTACCTAATGTGCAACTGAGTTGTATACAAATATTTCAGTTTTTATTTGAGTGTAGTTAGTATATGTGAAAATAAATAGCAGTTGAATTTTGTAAATTTTAACCTCTAAATTTTATAGTGATGTACCAAATGATCCATGTACCAAAATAAATGTTCCTGGTATAGTAGGGAGAGATTTTTTCCATAAGAAAATCAAACAATCAGTATCGGCAGATATTATTCTGAATAATCGGCGGGCGGAGTAATTTAGTATCGGTGCATCTAGTAGATAGACTGGGTAAACCCAACCCGATCTGCCGGCGATTTGATTTCGCCCTGCAGCTCAGGCTGGACACACCTGCACATACTTTTATCCTGCTTCTGTTACAAATTTGTGGGGACCAATCACAAACCAGCTTATCCACCTGGCGTGCTATTGGCAAGTTTAACACAATGACAGATAGAGAAGCGATGGATATCCAATTTCGTACAGTCATTTGAACTATGCCCATTGATCATGCCTCTTGTGGTCTGATTGGTTGAAGGACTGTCCAATTTCGTACAGTCATTTGAACTATGCCAGTTGATCACGCCTCTTGTGCAGTAAAATTACAGAGCAGACTCCCCAGACCAATGTTCAATCTTTAAAGACTGAGCTTGGTCTGGTGGTAGCCAGACAATCTATTAGAATGCCTAAAGAGGGCTATTGAAATAAAGTTTTACCTAATAAAATATAAAAATTATAGATAAAACTTAAGGTGCTGCCTTTGCAACTAACTTAAGTTGAAGTAGCAGAATTACTGAAACTAAAACTGAAATAAAAACTATAATAAAAAATATTTAAAAAACAGAATGACTACAGCACATAAAATAACTAAAACTCATTCAAAATATTAATACATATTATATTAGTATATAAACAATACTATACTAACAGTGCATTTAACAAAAACAATAAAAAATAATGAATAAACAAACAAATAAATTACACTGATTCAGGTTCTTGAAATGTGAAGCTGGTCACATTGATTTTACTGTGAATTTCTTAACTCTCCATGTTTATGTGGCCAAAATCGATATGCTTCTCACCTGTGTAGCACAACTGGTTTTTCCATGGGGTGTCCTAGCAGCTCCTGAATCTGATCCCACTGAGTGCAAAGGTTGAAAACATAGTAAGTACTCAAAAATATAAAATTATTCATCACATACAGATACTGCATGCATGATCTAATGCATGTGTATATAATGTGTGACAAAGAATGTGTAGGCTACACACTGTATGAACTCACTTTGCTGTAAGTGGTCAGAATGCAGTCCTCACTCTGAGTGTCTGCCCCATCTAAAACAGAATTTAAAGAGTGAGGCACAAACACACAAGACCACAGAGACAGAACCGAGAATAATAATCTAGTCCAGAGAGTCTGATATAGACTGACCTTTTTTAATGACAAGAGGAATCTTGAAATCACACCGATGATATCTGAGATGGGAGTGAGGAGCAATAAAGTGTAAATAAAGTGGTATGTGATACTGAAACCGCACATTTCTAAACACTGAAATGAAAATCAATATTCAATCAATATGCCTAGACTGCATCCCCTCCAGAGACCAATGCAATACAGCAAAGAAATGAGACTCACATGTTAAAATTGTAATGACCAGGGTAGTTGGTGTGAAGGACAAATTTTTTGACCAGGTGGGTTGAAGAGTCAAACAGTATATCCTGAAAGAGATATAGAGCAATAATGCTCAAAGTTAAATGGGTTTATGTAAATTGAACAAGCAAAAGCTACAACTAACAGCATGTTATGGAGTAATTTAAGTAATAGAGTCATTTAAAGCTAATACTCACCACTCCTAGAATATAGTAATTAAAGAAGTAGTCATTACATTTGGACGGGACTTGCTTGTGAGGGGAGGGTGAATGGATCTTCATCTGAGACATACAAAAAAGGGAAAGATATGTCAGGACAAACAGAGTAAATGTGGAGAGGGAATGTTCTAGTTTATTTCCGAGAATGTAGCCTTGCTCATCTTGAGAGGAATTGTGTATAAATTGGATTGGTCATTGCCTTGTCCTCTGACTTGTAGAAGACCTTATGCGGGGAGCCAAGAGCACTCAAAACATCCTGACAAGAATCTCCAAAGTAGATGTTTCTCTCAACAGCCCGCACTTTCGTATCAGCCAACACTCCCGGGCCACATCCTGAGAAAGTAAAATAACACATACAATGTGACAAAGCAGCGTCCCAAACAGCGTATTTGTTTACTGATTCAATTTCCATTAACACTGGATCACTGGATATCACTTCTAAACTAGATTACATCACCCAACGCAGAAGCAAAATTGGTTATGAAAAACATTTAATAAATAAACATACATTGCCATTTCAAATATTTGGGGTCTGCAAGATTTTTTTTTATCCTATTCTCACCAAGGCTTTCATATGATGAAAAATGATAATTTTACATTTACATTTTAAAATCTAATATATTCCTGTGATGCAAATTGTAATTTTCAGCATCATTCCTCCAGTCTTCAGTGTCACATGATCCTTCAGAAATCATTGTAATATGCTGATATGGTGCGCAAGAAATATTTATCATCATCAACGCTTAAAAGAGATGTGCTGCTTAATATTTTTGTGGAAACTGTGATACATTTTTTTCAGGATTCTTTGATGAATAGAAATTTCAAAAGAACAGCATTTTTTTTGGAAATAGAAATATTTTATTACATTTGAAATGCCTTTACTGTGAATTGTGTACATTTTTGCCACAACAACAAAAAAATCTTACTGAAACTTTTGAACAGTACCGTAGATGCCCTTAAAAATAAATAAATATTAATACATAATTTGTTTATTAAAAGACATTTTTGTTTACTCGTTATAAACATTATTATTTGGCCAGTGGAAAAGATTGAGAAAAACTTTCTCTGAAATGTATTTTATACTATTTTTATTTATTTTTATTCATAAACAAGAATGATTTTTAAGAATGTAATGTGATGGCACATCCGTATCTCATTGTTTCCTAATGTCTCGTAACATTGAACATGGTATCACATGGATGAATATGCATATGTAAATGATATGCAGATGACATTATGCATAGTAAAACTAAGCTTCATATATGGTTATTTTGGGGAGGAGACGACGTACACACAATCTTCTGCTGAATGGGTTTTATAAAGGGAATTTTGTGTAGGTTCTGGCATTCGCAAAATCTAGCTTTTGTGCGTACGCACACACTTTTAGGATGAAATCTACGGAAAGTTTTATAAATGATGCCCCAGGTCTGACCGATCATGAACCTGAACCGGATTCATTTTCCAGCTCTGTGGTTTATGCTATAGTGATAAAATAAACCTATGTTGTTTGTTTTTGTTGGTGATGACTAATCAGCACAAATGTTTCAAAAGCACACATTACTTATGCTGGATTCCTAAGCACCACATAACTTAGGAAATAACATGTCGTGACATGCCTTTAAACACAGAAGCATGCAAAAAAACAGGAAACTGTTGCCCTCAAAACAAGATATATTTGTTGTTAATGACATATTATGATAAATTAAAATACATAGAAATTAGAGTAGAGTTCAGAATAATTAAAGTATGGTATTCTACAAGATACATTGGTTTGTAGTGGTTACAAAGTACAGGCTGAAGGCTGAAGAGCTAGTGATGAAAAGTTTCCTTTGAGGCATCTAAAAAAATCTCAGAAATCATGAGAATATGAAACTCTTATTAAAAGGTGTGCATGCTTGCAATGAATTTAGTCATGTGCGTATTTACTAGAAACATCACACAATGATTTCTGACATTAGTGAATGAATTTGGACTGCTTGTAATACCTGCGGTGAGGAGACGAAGTTTGAGACCCATTGGTCCCACCCCATCCCTCAGCACCTCCACACTTTCAGCATACACATTACCAAGGAAACAGGCCAGAGGCATCACCGGAGCCCTGTGAAGAAATATATAATTTACAATGAGGAAATGCAACCCGTGAGGTTCTTAACAAACGCTTAAACTGAACAAATCAAAATTAGACGCCCAAGGTAACAGACTAAATGCAGATTAATGCTCCCCTTGGGTCACATCAAAATTACAAATGGACATAAGACGATGACTTTGAACCTTACATTCTGTTAGTAAACACATCCATGCTCAATAGTCTTATGCATACAATCATTCATTAGTGGTGTCTTTTTTACACATTTTTACCCTCACACAAAGGCCTCAATTATTCAAACAAATACACAAATCTTACTTGGTTTCTTGAAGGTTGTTTCCAGAGTAAATGTACATCCGTTTGACAGTGGCCCCATGGGGAATCTGCAGGGAGGCCAAGCCATAGGCAAAGTTAGGCTGTCAAAGCAAAACAGCTAGGAGTAGAATGCAGTGTCACTCTGTGCAGGTGTCTCCTCTGGTGAAAAGATGCTCACATCATCCTCACAGTAACGTATTTTGGATAAATTCATACATCGGGCCAGGTGTGATTTATTATTTAATAATAATAAATAATTATTTTATCATTAACTGAAACAAAACTATTAAAACACTTTTGTTCATTGAAATAAAGCCAAAATAAAATATTACATTAAAAACGTACAATTTGAATTTAGCTTAAGTTGTTAATGTAATATTTACATTTTATTTTGGCTTTATTTCAATGAACAAAAATGTTTTAATAGTTTTAGTTTCAGTTAATGATAAAACAACACCAGCCCAATGTATGAATTTATCCAAAATACAGTATTGTGATGATGTGAACATTTAAGCACTAAAGCTGAACTAAGACTATAACTGGAAAAAAAAAACTAAAAATAGTTATATTTTAAACTAATAAAAATGTCAAAGCACATAACAAAATGACAAAAAAAAAAAAAAAAAAAAGGAAGACTGAATTTAAAATAACCCGATTCAAAATATTAATACATACAAACAAACCATAATAGTATATAAATAATATTAACATAACACTGACACTGGTATAATTAGATTACATTCAATAATAGTGTTACTGTATTTATCATATTTAAAGTATTTCATTAATAATAAAGTAACATTTCATTCATTTATTATTATTATTATTATTATATTTAAGTAATACTTAATTTTATGTCTTATTATTTATCATTATTATTAGGGCTGTCAATAGATCAAATCTTTTTAAATAGCAATTAATCGTACCCTTGTTTTGTGATTAATCGCGATTAATCGATTTTATTTTTCATGAAATTAAGCATACATCATACATATTGTTTAATGCATATACTATCAGATGAGTCTCACAAAACTGTATCCTGGTGCAGGGACTGCTAATTATTACTATTTATTTGTAGTTTACTAATACAGTAGTGCTTTATTTTTTGCAACCATTCTATATACTTGGCTTTAAATGTCTTTTATAAAGCAATCACATGTAACAATGCAGAAGTCACATGTTTAAGGCAGTGGGCTATTTCCTACATTTCTGTGCACAGAATAAATACTATACAGAAGGGAGATTAAACACTTAAGAAATGGAAAATACCATGCTCATTCAGATATATACTAATACTATGCTTCTTGGGATAGGTACCATGGTAGTAGCATAGTATTCGTCTAAAAATACCATGATGAATATGGTAACATTCAGAACCATGGTATTAGTATCCATCTAATGGTAATACCACAGTACTTTTTATAAGAGCATGAACACAGGAAGGGAACATAGTCTGACCTCATATTTAGGAGCTTCACTCCAGGAGTCCAGCTGAAAGGAGAAGGAAAGCCCTCGGAAATTCAGGTGGAAGAGCTGCTCGGCAGCATTGTAGACTGGAAAGAGAGAACATGAATCCCCCAATAAAAAAACACACACACACACACACACAGCAACGAGATGTCTGGACAAATAACTGACACGGACAATAAATCTCACCTCCTGGATGAGTAGCGCCAAAGGACTGATCAATCTGCTCAATAGTAGGTGCTATTGCCTGAGAGTTAAAATGTACTCCACTGTAATGAACAGAAGAATTGGTCATTTTACAATTCTGTGGGTGACAAAGTGGTTAGAGATAAATGTTAGTATCCACAACTATTTTGGCAAAACAGAAGATCACTTACCAGTATTTCAGTTTCACTTTGCTCAAATCGTACACTTCAATTACCTGCAAAAACAATGGAGATGCAAAGTAATGTAACGGGTGTAAGAAATAAAGCACACACACATGTTGTCTCTCACTTTCAGTCTCTGATTGCAGGCATCAAACAGCAGTTTAATTCCATCCTGAGTCAAGTTAAGAATGAGGTCGTGGCTGAGTGGCATCTGATTGGGGAAGAAAAACAGTTCAGATAAGGATACAACTAAATCTATGTGATTAACTTCAATGCATATAGATATTTATAGAAAATAATAATAATAATAATAATAATAATAGCACATCCTTACTTGTTCGCTGTATAGCACCTGGACATTTTTGATGATTCTGCAGTGTTTCTGTAATATGGAAATGGCCTGGGCCAATGGCATCCCTGAAAACCAATCCAGACAAACAAATAGATTGTTAGGATTCAGTTCAAATGTTGATAAAAGAAGTAGAGGCAACAGCTGTAGAAGCTGCTGTAGTAAAAATATCATAATTGAAGGGCATAAAAACAAAATAACTTGTCACTGTTTATAATAATTAATTATTACACAGCTTTCTGAAATAGTGGATTGTTATTGGTCAAGTGGCACGGAGTGATTTTTTTTTTTTAATGGTCAAAAAATAACACAGCTACTAGCTACATCCAAAGGTGACATGAACTTAAGATTAAAGGTCCAGTCATGCCAAAAACGATAACTATAACCATAAAGTCACTCGAACAAAACGAGCTCCTCTTACTCTAAAAGAATAGTGGATTCCACTCGACACAAAGGCACAATATTGTAGGAATCACTTTCAGAGTGATTTTTTTCCCAGCTGATGAACGATAAAAACATTGACAGGCAAAATAACACGATAAATAAACGGAAGTGAAACGGATGAAACATCTTTTCTAGACTATTGTGACGTATAAACCAGCGGCTTTGTTGGGGTTTGCTATTGAGTGCAACAGTCAGGTTCCAGAAGCAAAAACTCCATTCATTTTGTCCTTAAGGAAATTGATTTTTAACATCAGCCCACATTATTTCAACTTATTTAAAAAAAATAAAATAAAACAGTGGAATTTGTAATGAAAAACTACATTACCCTTGAAAATTCCACCAATCTGCAAGTAGAAACAAGCAAAACATGGCAAAATATATATATATAATATAATATAATATAATATAATATAATATATATATATATATATATAGCTGTTCGCAATGCTTCAAGGAATTATAGTTCTTTCCCTCATTAAAGCCTCTACATACATATTGTTCAAGTCTTTTGTATTTTTGTCAGATTTTCAAATAATTTTTTGCTTCAAATCAAAATTTGTAATGTTGTTATATACCATGTATCTGGTTGGCTTGGTTCATGGCTTGTAATGCTTTAACAAAGACTTAAAAAAAAAAAAAGCACTTATGCACTCCATTGCTGTGATGTCATGTGAGTGACAGGTTGTCCCGCCCGAGAGATGTCGCTGCAATAGGGAGTGGAAGTTATTTTGATTAAATATTACAAGGGCATAAATATAACAATGAATTAAAAATAATAATTATGAGTACAAATGAATAATTAATCATAACACTGCAATATTCTATAAAAAAATTAAATCATCGGTTTTACTGATTAATCGGCACCGATAGCTGACTGTTTATATTAACACGTGAGGCTGTGCGCTGCACAGAGAGCGCTGACACATCAGATGTACATTTAAAACACCGACAGCGAACGGTATGAATACAGAACACTTAAGTACATGTGGCCAAATCATTATAAAGTAATTAATTTGTTGACTAGATGCTGCATTAGCAGGGAAAGAACAGCAGTATGTATGTACTTTGTCATCGAGACTGAGATGACGCTAACATTAGCAGTACCTCATGCAGTTAAACGATGTAACAACATAATATAAACATCAGAAACGCATTCGATTTCAATACATATTTCGATTAGATGATCGTCAAGAGTTCTACAAAAGCAGACTGGATTTATATGAAATAACACTCAATATAATACAGTAATATTCCATTTGTAACATCAAGTAAAGTTAATAAATGCTGTAGAAGTATTATTCACTGCTAGTTTTATCTGTTAACCTTAGTTAATGCACAATGAACTAACATGAATGATCAAGGTACAACTGTATTGCTCAAATATTAATACATGCTGTAAAATGTATATTGCATAATGCATTGTTCATATAAGATAGCTAAATAAGCTAATACATCCTTGTTAACAAATGGGACTTGTAGTCTGTTACCCATGACATTTACATACATGTTTCTAGGTTATAGCTAAAGAAACATTTATTTATAATATTTTAATGTTTAAATGATTTTCTGTAGATTTTTTCTCATTTTAATATATTCATATTTACATATGCAATTTAGCACGTTTTCATGGTTCAGTCCTGTTTTTTTTAATTTCTTGTAATAAAGTTCAACACTGTTTTACTTAGTGTTATGTGTTTTTTTAAATCCAGTATCCATTTAATTCGATTAATCGGTTATCGGTGCAGCCCAACCTTGTTATCGGTATCAGTAAAATCCACTATCGGTCGACCTTTATTCGTGGTGACGATAATTTACAAGATAATTAAACATTATTTAGATAATAATGATAATATACAATAACATATAATAAACTCGTATTTATATTTAATGTACATGCATTTTTTTTTTTTTTTTTTTATAAACTGGATAATGTTTTGTTGGATAATGTCAGTTTCGGAAAATAAATCAAATTCCTGTCCCAGCTCAAGTGAAAAATCTAAAGGGAAAAAATATTCAATCAGTGCAACAGAGGCCTTTTTCAGGTCAAGTGAACCTCCGATGTGAACGTGTCAAAAAGCATGTGATGCAATCGTGACTGACTATAATGTCAAATAAAACTGTGTTCAAAAAAAAAAGTCTGCAAACATCCTGGCAAGAACAATTCAACCTTTGTGCAACATGCAACGGTTACTTCAGCGTTTGAACTTATTCCACACTCACCTAATGCGAATTCCCATTGTTCATTTCCCAAAGATCGCTCAGGAACGACCTCCAGATCCAGCATTGGCGGGGAGAAATTGGGGATATCAACGAGGACCTCTGACTGTGCCAGATCTGAATCTTCCCTCTCAAAAACTCTTGAATAATCCACCGTTAAATCAACAAAGCAGTCCAAATACAACGAAGTAGTATGTTTAAAAAGCTCCCACACACTTTAAACACAGTTTGAGTGACACACGACACCCTGACGTCAGATGTGTCAAAACACAAGTGATGCAATCCAGCTATCAACGCATTCCACTGTCACCATGCTTATAAATAACACTATAAAACGAGTAACAGACACACACTTATATAAAAAGTCAATATGACAAAGCTTAAATAAATTAGACACGTAAACGGGATGTCAGTCACAGCGAGCTGATGCCAGGAAGGAGCAATTGATTACAGGTTGCTGCTCTTTTATCAACTTCTTTAAGCATGAATTAATTCAAGGCGTTAGAATTACCTTATAACTCACATACATTGGAATAAAGTCTTTTAAAACGGCTGTCTGTTGTAAAAAAAAAAAAAGAAAAGAAAGAAAGAAGAAAACACTCTACTCTGACCTTTGACTTACTCCTGAATCACATTAAACACGCAAGCTACTGTTTATTACAGCGAACGAGGAACCTTTCGCGTCCAAACAGCTGCATTACATGTATTTAAGCTATTTATGACCGGTCAATATGACTCAAGACACACACATCTGACTATCGGTGACTCGCACGAGCTTCGCCTGACGTTGTTTTCTTTCTTTACGATGATTCAACAGCAAGCAAACAGATCACCACTTATGAACACCATCTGTTCACAATAACGCGGATTTCTCCGCGTTCGGCCGTTTCGGTTGTTGGAGGCGCCGCACTGTTGCATGCAGCTTTATTTTCCGGTGTCTTTGACGTTTAAGATTAGCTTAAGATGATAAAGAAAGAGCCCCTCCGTGCCAAAAGCAACTTCCATCCAAAACACCATGATCAGCTGATAATTCAACTTCCGATGCGAACGAGATAGCACTTCCTTGCGGCAATTTTCAAAATAAAAGTCAAAATGTGCGCGCAGTTGACATTTTGTTGATGAATCACTAATCAGATTTTATGGAGCACACCGATTAATTTGGTAGTTGAAGTAAATAAAATAACTGTGAGAGGTATACTGTTTTATTTTTTGTATTACTTGTTATTTCTATAGCCTATATCATTTTAAATGGGATTAGTCCAACAGCTTTTCAAGAGTGCTGGTATTTATTAACTTTATTTTATTTTTTTTTTTTTTTTTTGCTCCGCTGACGGACAATTTTTCCACCACAATTCTCTATAAATAAATAAATAAAATAAAATAAATCTAAAGTGTCACGTGGACTATTTTAACGATGTCTTTACTAGCTTTTTGGGCCTTGAAGGTGGTAATTAAATTGCTGTCTGTGTGTGGTCAGAGTCAGAGAGCTCTCAGATTTCATCAAAAAATATCTTCATTTGTGTTCCGAAGATGAACGACGGTCGACATGAGGGTGAGTAATTAATGACAGAACTTTCATTTTTTGGGGTGAACTAATCCTTTAATTAGTCCCATTGTGTCTGCCACCGAGAAAGATGGCAAAGTGGCAAATATGAAATGATTTTTTTCTTGTTCATAATTTTCTTGTTTGTCCTAAGGCTAGAACTGACAGCTAAATCCGTAAATTGAGTTTGTGGTCGCATACATGAAAAACTACACCAATGAGCACAGTAATTTGAAAAGGTTGTAGATTGAGAATACTGATTGAAAAAAAGCCACCAGATGGCGTCATTTATTGAAGGCCTCTATAGTGGCTGGAGAGCTTGCATAACAGTAGGCCTACAAGTGATGATAACACAGAGGTAAATGCTGAGATTAAGCAGACCTTCTGCGTTTTATTTTTATTCATTTATTATTATTTTTTTTAAATCTCAGAGGTGTTTAGCATTCAAGAGGAATAGGTCTTAATTTCAGAGTTTCAGACATGATGCAAACACAGGTGGTTGGGAATACAGACGGTGGTTCACACTCAACAATGCAAGGAATATGTGAGTACTTCAACATTACACAATATATTTTTACAATATTGTGTATCATTCTGTGAGGTAAGCTATATGGCTTTTTTGGGGGGGGTTCCATATCAGTTACACTGGCCTGCTGTCAGAAAAGGGAGTGAGGACTCAATTGCAGGAAGAAGGATGTTTATTTAAATAATAAAATAAAATGAACAACACCCACGAGGGGGAAAACCAAACTCAACTAAAGACAAAAATACCAGGGTCAGGCACATGAAGCAGGGAACAGGAGACATCAAACACCGAACAGAAGAATACGATCCAGCCCAGCAAACACAAGGAGACTAAATAGATTACAAACAAGGCAGGTAATGAGGGAAGACAGGTGGGGCAAATAAACCAATAATGAGATGACAAGAGGGGCGGGGTCAGGACAATAGACAGGAGACGTGACATAACCAAAACATGACAACCCAAAGCACATGGCTAGAAAATAACAAAACACCACATGTGCTCAACAAGACACCTGCAGCCTCTACAATGCCCATCTACAAGTACCTTTTATATAAAATATACTGTACTAGTTGCCAAGGAAACATTTTTATTTAGTTTAACTTGTACTAGAATAACTAAAGCTGAAATTAAAATTTCTAAAAACTATAGACATTAAAATAACACACACACACACACACACACACACACACACACACACACACACACACACACACACACACACACACACACACACACACGTTGTGTTTCCATGTTTTATGGGGACTTCCCATAGACATAATGTTTTTTATACTGTACAAGCCGTATATTTTATCCCCTTACACTAACCCTACCCCTAAACCTACCCATCATAGTAAACTTTCTGCATTTTTACATTTTAAAAAAACATCACTTAGTATGATCCATAAGATTTTTTCCTCATGGGGACCAAAAATTGTCCCCACAAGGACAAGGATTTCGGATATTGCCATCTTTGTGGGGACATTTTGTCCCCATTAGGTAGGGTTTATCAGGCCACCCACACACACAAAACTAAAAGGTACTAAAGACGTCGTTACAAAGTCCATCTCACTACAGTGGTTCTACAATCATTTTATGAACGTAGTTTTTGTGCGCAAACAAAAAAACAAAACAAAACAAAATAAGGACTTATATAGTGCTTCATGAAGCTTCGGAGCGTTATGAATCAGTGTATCGATTCAGCGGTTCAGATCGCGTGTCAAACCACCAAACTGCTGAAATCACGTGACTGAGGTTGAATCGATACACTGATTCATAACGCTCTGAAGCTTCAGGAAGCTGTGTTTTGAAATCGGCCATCACTATATAAGTCCTTATTTAGTTGTTGTTTTTTTGCGCACAAAAACTATTCTCGTCGCTTCATAAAATGATGGTAGAATCACTGTAGTGAGATGGACTTTGTAACGACGTCTTTAGTGCCTTTTATGGGTCTTGAGAGAGGAAATGACATTGCTGCCAATGGAGGCCTTTCTGAGCCATCTTCATTTGTGTTCCGAAGATGAACAGAGGTCTTACAGGTCTGCAATGACATGAGGGTGAGTAATATATGACAGAATATTCATTTTTGGATGAACTATCCCTTTAATAAAAATTATACTAAAATAACAGGTTCTGGCCTATTACAAAAACACAGAAAAGAGACATAGGGGCTGTTACTGTCGCTGTCACTGTTTTTGATTGCAAATAAATAAATCCGCAAACCTCTTAAGTAACCTCTTGAGTCCATATTTTAATGTGCGTTACACATGATTTAAAATGTTCAAATGATATGTTCACCTTTGCTCTCATTGAACTTACTGTACATTTGTCTGCGTTTTCTGTGAGTACTCAGTTCAGTTTTATAAAACGTTTTTGTGTCCTGCATGAATCCTTGTACAATAAACAAAAAAAGCACATTTATTGGGCATATGCATGCAAATAGAAAAGTGAAATATAGCCCAGAATATCCCTTGTGAAAATTAACCATAGTTTAATTATAGCAAAAGTGTAGTAACCATGTTTTTGTTTCATTTATAGCAAACCCGTGGTTAATTTCCGTAAGGGATAATAGAATAGAATACAATAAATATAGAATGAAAGCAGCATTCAGAAGCTGAAGAGTTCTTATTTTGTGTATCAGTGATCTAAAAATGTATAATATAATCCATTTTTGGATGAAAAACATCATATACAGTACGTTTAAGATCCCAATGAACCTCCTTGTGTTAGTCATATGCTAGAGCGGTACAGTGTATGCATATTCTTTGATCGTTTGTATATGTAACAAACTATTGTTTGTTTATTATAGGGAACATGCATTTGTGTGTCTATAAGCAAACCCCATTTAACCCCATTTTGGCCTTTTCCCGTAATTAAGTAGCTTTGTAAGTAGCTTTGGATAAAAAGGCCTAGTAAACAACAACTGTCCAAATAGAATGAAAGATACATACAACTCTTCTGAATAGTACGCAATAGATTCACATTTTACATAAATTGATTGAAAAGACTGAAGGAGACGCTGTGAGTGATTTGCAAAAGCTCTGTGAATAATTTGACTTTCTCTGCACCAATAGCCCAGATCAAAACTCCAATTACATTGTTTGTGGAAACATTGTTGGCCCTGATTTTATTTATTGTGTTTGGTAACAAACCTTGCCAGTCTGTTTCACAGGGGTTTTTGTTTGTTTTTATCCTTCAGATGGGAACATGATGAATAAAACAAAAAGTAAGGAATTTTAACACATGTTGCTAACGGTTAAAAATAACAGAAAAATCTGTGTCTACTTATACAAACAATCTAAAACCACATTTCTCTCCTTGTTTTGAGTCCAGAAGACAGATTCCCTGATTAAAAAATCATGTTGAATGAAGAGAACTGGAATAAAATGATGTTTTAAGAGCTGTCAATAACGACGCTAGATATAGTATATGAAAAAACAAAGGCAATTCACATGCTGTAACAAAACAAGCCATGCTTTTTCTGTTATAAAGCACAATAAAACAATATGGAAAGGTCAGACATGCTCAAAGAAAATGGCAACATCTGTTAGATTAAACAACCAGAAAGCATAAGAAGCTGCATTATCAGAGTGGCGTGCTGTCGGTCTGGATTTTTAGTCTAAAACTTTATGAATCACCATCTTTAGAGGGATAGTACGAACTCAGGAAAAAACTTTTAAGTTTATCCACAAAACCTCCAAACGCATAATGTAATCACAGGCCAGCTGTGTGCACTTGTAAAGTTGTTATAATCCCTCTCGGTCCTATAAACAGGAAAATACATAATATAAAGCATCATGCGTGCATCGACAAATAATACAGTTTCTCCTAACGTCCAGCCAAGTTTTCCTTTTTTGGATATCACTGCTCTTTCATCTATTGTTAACAAACTGATGAAATCTTCATGTGATACAACAAAGAAGCTATATGATAAAAATGGTTTTGTACTAGCAGCTGGTTGACAGAATATGACCAAAATTCAGTGACGATATTGCAAGTATTACCTGATATAATTTTCTTGTCATTAAATTAATACTAACACACCAACAAACCCAAAATCTTTTTAGTTTGTTATTGTAAAATACACTGATAACATCACATGTGCTAGGCAGTTCAAACAGACACAAAACATGATCAAGCCCAGTAATAACACAATAATAAAATAATAAAGACAACATAAAACACGCCAATGCACTGAGAAGAACTTTTAAATACAATTTAAATAAATTAGATGATTTGTGCAGGGAACAGGAATACCATTTTCCTCATGAATCTTAGTTTTATTCTCATTTTTCTAAGGCAGTTCTTATTGTTTGCAGTTTATTCCGGTGGTCCACTTCAGACAAGCTTCTAACTATAAGTTACTGCATGTCAACTAACCCTCATTGGAATATTAGTTGAATGTCTGCAAGCTATCCGCTAACACTTCATTTGCTTGTCTGTCACTTTAAATGCTCGAGCTCGTTACAGCAGGATGGATTCTGATTGGCTGTCGATGTTTTTAGATACGTATACATTTATATATCTTTGTTTTTATCATTAATCAACTGGGTAAAATCGTTTTTCAGTGATTCCAGTTATAACTATAGTTATATAGTTGTAACTGTGGTGTGGACTCTACTATTCTTTAATATTGAGACCGATTTTTAGAACTATATTATCGTTATCTTTAAGGCCCGTTCACATCAACAACATTGAATGTAAAGATAACTATAACGATAACTATATTAGCGTCCACACCAGCTGATGATATCGTTTCTCTGTGCCATTATCACTATAGCTGTGGTTAATTACAGTTAGGCTGTATGTCTAAAGTGGACCATTGAAATAAAGTGCAACCTTCTTATTTTTTCCTTACAAAAATATTAATATTTTCTATCGCCCTTTCAAATATCCACGGTCTATGTAAGTTATAATATAAAGCATACTTTTACTAAAACAATAGCCTATTGACTTTTATAGCTATGGTAAATAACGTGCAAAATAAACATCCACTATAGCTTTATAATTAGATTCATATGAAACAAATATGTCCCTTTTTTAGCAAAGGGATTTGATGTGAATGTCATGACTATGTGAAGTTGCAAAAAGTTATTTTGGTAATACTTTACAACAATGTCTAATGTGTTAACATTACTTAACGCATTTAAAATATGTTAATGAAATGTTCGTATTCGTGTTAGTTCTGTTAACATAAGCAACTTTTGATTTTAAAAACGTCTTAGTAAATGTTGGGATTGACATTTATTAATAAATGCTGCATTTGAAACCTTATTGCAAAGTGTTACCGTCATTTCTTTTACATAGGCTGCTTTGTTTTCTTTTCTAGCAACCCAACGCAACTCCCAAAAAGAGCTCTGTCATGTTTGCTTGTTCTCTCTGTGCGAGCAACTTTCAGCGTTAAGGGTGGACGTGATATTTCAAACATCAGATCAGTGCGTTTATGTATTGGGTGCCCGGAAATTTTTCCAAATAAACACAGCTTGATTCAACTTGGGTGGGCAGACTTATCAACAGACTAATTCTGTAAACAAATGAAGGAATAACCGAGCACACCATTGGCTGGTAGGCAGGGGACACGCGGGGAGAGAGAGAGACTCGAGACTTTCGGCAATGAAAATTTAATTAATGTGGGTGGGCTGAGGGAACACAACGAGTGTTTATCATAGACAATTTATTTTCCAGCGCTAAGTCAACATAAAACAGCAAAACGGACAACAATTATTTAACATTTAGACTCATGAAGCGGACACACCAGACTGAAACTGTCCTCCGAAGTCATGAGTTTATACCACAGCCCAGTGCCTCAGCCCGGCGTGGCTGCATCAGCTCTCAGTCTATCGAATTCCTCCCTCATCTATGTTTACGGTGGCGAAGTTGGAGGCATCATTCCCGCTTTGGGATTCGCGTCCAGCCGGCAGGAGCCTCCGCAGAAACCTCCCTACAGCTACATCGCGCTCATCGCCATGGCCATTAAGAACGCGCCGGACAAGCGCGCGACGCTGAGCGGGATCTACCAGTTCATCATGGACCGCTTCCCCTATTACCATGACAACAAGCAGGGCTGGCAGAACTCAATCCGCCATAACCTCTCGCTGAACGACTGCTTCATTAAAGTGCCCAGAGAAAAGGGGCGACCGGGGAAGGGCAGCTACTGGACGCTGGACACCAAATGTCTGGACATGTTCGAGAACGGAAACTACCGGCGACGGAAGAGAAAGTGCAGGACGCAGGAGACGGGTGAGACTAAGATGGGTCACAAGAGAACACGAGCGACGACTTCCAAACTTCATCACAGTACCCACGTGGAGAAAGAGTCAAATTTAAGCAAACAGCATCACCCTGAAATAGATATAACCGTCCACGGGAAGTTTAACGGCAAGCAACCACAAAATAGTGAGGCTAATTTGGCCACACACGCCTCCGACTCCACGAAAGACTGGTGTTCGACACCCTCGACCACAGTGGGTGCTAACCCGAGATGCCCGACGCCTGAACAGACCCGCACAGTGTCTCCAAACGCTCTAAATCGCGCAAACACGCCGCGTTTAAGCGCGCAAGACACGCTGGAACCCGTGAAGAGGGACATCGGAAGCGCGCAAAATGGAGACGCCAAGTCCAGAGTAATAAATGCGCAGACGCACCCTCGAAAAAACACAGACAAATCGAAGGAGTTTAGCATTGACAGTATTCTGTCGAAAAAGGAGGACCAGTTCCAACGGAGGTGCGGCGTTGCTGGAGGAGCGCCGGTTGAGTGTGTGGAGTCGCGCGGTTACGCGCTCACGTCCTCGCTGATCGCACACGCGCACCCACAGCTGTACCCGCGCGGATTCCCGCTCTGCTCCTACCTGTCCCTCACCTGTCCCGATAAAATACTCAACTTCAGAGAGAAAACAGGCGAGAAATTATTCTTTTGACGACTCTTTTATGGCTTCACGAATCACAGACTGTTTAGGTAATAAATTCAACTGACTAGTTTGACGTCTCGAAAGATGCATTGAATTCAGTAGGCCTATCAGTAACATTCTTATTTTCTCTTTGTTGTTATTAATTGCAAACAAAACGT
The DNA here is from genome assembly GCA_018749465.1 of Paracanthobrama guichenoti. NCBI lineage: Eukaryota > Metazoa > Chordata > Actinopteri > Cypriniformes > Gobionidae > Paracanthobrama > Paracanthobrama guichenoti. Next base: position 14,820,543 of record CM031960.1, on the reverse strand, counting down.
TTTAAAACATATATCGAGAATTCAGGATAAGCTTATTATTATTTCTTCTGCTACTATTGTTGTTGTTGTTGTGGGATTCACCATGGGTGGCCTGGCCAGTCAGAACAGGCCTATACTGTACAGTACACTAACAGTAGTTCCTTCTATGATGTGTATAACGCACTCTTTGAATGCAAACCATCCAAAACACAGATGTCTTTGTAAAATGTTATTGTTTATATGAACAAGAGTTTTATATGTGCCTCTCAGTGCTTATGACAGATACTTGACAAATTGCATTGTGCTGTTGTTCTTGCCCTCTCCTATAGATACACACAAACTCAAACTTGATTTACTGCTTAAAGATACATTTATGTAAATAAGAGACAATTAGTTGGTTTGTACCTTAGACTTTCAATGTGAGATTCATATTGAGTTAAACAGAGAACTCAATTCAAATAAAATATGAGCACTGTAAAGAAAAAAGTTGCTGCCTTAAAATTTTAAGTACAATCAACTTGGATGTTTAAATTACATTAAACTGACTTAATAATGAGTTAAATCTTGTATAACTTTAAAAAGTTGCTTAACTTATTTTGATGAGTAATTAATACCTTCAATTTCTCAACAAAACAAAACATGCTGGGTTAAAAACGACCCAAGTTGGGTTGAAAATGGACTAACCCAGCAATTGGGTTGTTTTAACCCAGCGACTGGGTTGTTTTAAGCAAACCTTTAATCCAACCGATGGGTTAAAACAACCCATTTTACTGGGTTAAAACAACCCAATCACTGAGTTAGTCCATTTTCAACCCAACTTGGGTTGTTTTTAACCCAGCATTTTTTTGAGTGTAGTGATACCTAAACTGGAATCCCAAAGAAACCTATTTTTATTAAGTTAAAAGAGGAATTTACAATTGTGCTTATGTGTTTTCTTTAATTATGTTTTACTTACTGAAGTTCGGGTTTTTTTGCTATATATATATATATATATCAAGGACTACTTGTTGCTCCAGGACTATGCATAATCCTGAACTGTGAAACTAGTCTACTACATGTATTCCTTGCCACCATATATAGCCATAAGTGGTTTTTGAACTGAAAGGTTTAAGCCTCAGTGAGTGCAAATCAGGAATGCTTGTGGAAATAAATAAGCTTCCCCACATTCGAGCAGAGGAACTCACATCCACAAGCATTTCCTGTGTATAGGATTCTTTTGGTCAGAAGTGTAAATAGAGCGTCATCCATCTGAAGGTTTAGAGAGAAAGAGACTACATCTCTCAATCTGCTGCCTCCATCTGTCCTCCTCTTCACAGATGGGCTCCTTAGATGGAGCAGTCTAGGGCTCTTCTGGATCGCAGCCCTGGATTTGCCATCCATGATCATAACCAATCACTGCTATCTCTAAGTTGATCTTTAAGATTATAAAAGAATGTTCTTTCATATTCAGCATAATTTCATCATGACATCATCCACCTCTTGGGAAATGAATTATTCCATGACTGACCTTTACCGATGCAGCTTTATTGCATTACACCCAAATAGGTGGAATAAATTGTTTAACACTACGCACTATATATGAAATGCATAAAAAAATAAATATATCTCATTGTCTCTTTACATTGCTAAAGATAATTATGCCCTCTAGTGTTATAATGTTACAATATTCAACCTCACATTATTAGCACGCATAGATGGTTAAGTTACCAGTCTGTTTTTTCATTTTAATCTCTGCAACGATCCAGTGATGTCATACAGATGGACAGCTGAATGTCTTAACTGCTGGATATCTGGCTAGACTGGCTAGTAACCACAAAAAAAAAAAAAAAAAAAAGTATCACAGAAGGCAAATGTTGTCTCAACAGTTTGAAGCTGATGGACCACAGAGCTGGATGTGAATTTTTTTTTTTTTTTTTATGACAACATTCTCAGTTTATGTTCGATCCTTCTCAAGCATCATATTAAAATAAACATGAGAAGAAAGATTATCTTCCTAAGTGTTTAAAGTGTAAAAAATTCACACTCGAGAGCAGAGAGCGGTCTCATTTTCATTTATTTTGACTGGAAATAGAGCAGACTTTCTCTGGCCGTAACCACAAGAGCTCTGCTGTGAGAGGTGCCAAATGAAGGCACATTGACTACAGAGCAGAATTTGATCAACAGCAGTTTAAAAAAAACACACACATTTCGGTCACACAAACATATTGGTTGGCTGAGTTAAAGTCATTATTCATTCTTTTTGCAAAAACCTCTTGATTCAGATCCCCAAACTGTTGTTTCAGACCACAAGTGAAAGGCTTCCTTGCAAATAATTTAAAGGATTATTGTATGGAACCAGTAGATTTTTTTTATGATTGTAAACATGATATCAGTCAAATTATGTATTTAGGTGTTCATTGTGCCATTAATGCATGTCAATATACGTATACAGTGCATCCGGAAAGTATTCACAGCACTTCATCTTTCCACGTTTTGTTGTTACAGCCTTATTCCAAAATGGATAAAATTCATTATTTTCCTCAAAACAATACCACATAATGACAACGTGAAAGAAGTTTGTTTGAAATCTTTGCAAATTTATAATAAATAAGTATTCACAGCCTTTGTCATGACACTCAAAATTGAGCTCAGGTGCATCCTGTTTCCACTGATCATCCTTGAGATGTTTCTACAACTTGATTGGAGTCCACCTGTGGTAAATTCAGTTGATTGGACATGATTTGGAAAGGCTCACACCTGTCTATATAAGGTCCCACAGTTAACAATGCATATCAGAGCACAAACCAAGCCATGAAGTCCAAGGAATTGTCTGTAGACCTCCGAGATAGGATTTTGTCGAGGCACAGATCTGGGGAAGGGTACAGAGACCTTTTTGTAGTATTGAACGTCACAATAAACACAGTGGCCTCCATCATCTGTAAATGGAAGAAGTTTGGAACCACCAGGACTCTTCCTAGAGCTGGCCGCCTGGCCAAACAGAGCGATTGTGGGAAAAGGCACTTAGTCAGGGAGGTGACCAAGGACCCGATGGTTACTCTGACAGAGCTCCAGCGTTTCTCTGTGGAGAGAGGAGAACCTTCCAGAAGAACAACCATCTCTGCAGCACTTTTGTGGTTACTAGACCTGTATGGTAGAGTGGCCAGACGGAAGCCACTCCTCAGTAAAAGGCCGCCTGAAGTTTGAAAAAACACAAAGGTGCTTCAACAAAGTATTGAGCAAAAGCTTCAAACAAACTTCTTTCGTGTTGTCATTATGGGGCATTTTTGTAGAATTAAGGGAAAAAAATATTCATTTAATCCATGGAATAAGGCTTGTTATGTTGTTAAAAACATAACAAAATGTGGAAAAAGTGAAGTGTTGTGAATACTTTCCGGATGCACTGTATATAAATATGATGGGTGTTTACTTTAAAATGCCATGACCACCCCCTAATGACAAACTTAGATAAAGTGAGATTATTTATTTAATCATTTCTTTTTATTTTATTTTCACAATTAACCATTTACTAAGAGCCCAGTGAAGAAGTCTATCGGCCATGGTTCTAAACTTGGATCTCCTCAAATGGCTCATTTGAGACTGAACTGACAAGGCCTGATAGAGCAGACAGGGGTCAAATCAAGAATGAGAGAAAAGGAGCCATACTGCAGAAGTATCATCGCCCTTGTTTCATGTGCAATCACGTCTCCAAGCAGCACTAAATCATACCATTTCAAGCCTCCGGCATCAAAAGAGTTTAATCTGTGTGTTTATTATATATTTTCACTCCTAGCGTAAACCAAACTCAGTTGTCCAAATACGCTCTCAACGCTGAGGGAGGGGTGGGGCTCTGATGAAGATTGATGGTCTCTCTGGGAGGAACATTAGCTGCTAATCAAGTTATGTTTCCTGGTGCTCAGTTTTATACTTCGCTATTAGCATGCGAAGAGCGCAAAATCTATGTTTGCTATCAGGCCTGCTCATACATCCAAGTCAGAGCTGTCCATCCAGATAGTAGTATTAGGAGACACCTTCATCCGTTAACTAATCACTGTGTTTAATTAGAACAAACAGACATTTTCTCTTAGTAAATTTAAAAGCAATATAAGTTGACCTAAAGGGCTGCAAAAGAACAAATTCTCAAATAAATAATAATAATAAAATGTATTATTATTTAAAATGAATACATTAGCAACATAATGTCATCACAAAAAATATCTGCATTTCCAGACTATTGCCCCTATATTTAGTTTTCTATAACAGAAAATTAAGAATTGAATGAAAATAAATGTATCATACAAGAAGTGTGTTTTCATGGCAGCTGTTCGGTGATTCTTTAGTGATTGTCAAACACCATTAAATTAATTCAAGGTGCACCTTTTCATTATGCAAGAATGCAGGTTATAAGTGTTTTGGGTTTCTTATATTCTTAGCACAGTATTAAAAAAAAAAACCCTTTGCAAAAATGTAAAATATACAGACTTTTGTGTTCGCAGGAGAAACCATTAAGCTTAGAATATAGGACAGCACACACTGAGCCACCTATTGCACCATCAACCCATTTCGTGGTGTGGTTTCTTGGCCACCACAGAGTATGCGTTAGACCTAAGTCCTTAAAATATGATGTACTGCCCTAACGAAAGCCACATTTTTAACACTTTTTTTACAATGCCAGTCTTTTTTATAGACCTTTGAACTTGGAAAATAGGACAATGCACACAGCCGTATTGTGCCATCAGCCCATTTTGTGTCATGGTTTCTCTGACTGGACATTAGGCCTTGATATTAGAAGTGCTACCCTAAGGAAAGCCAAATTTTAAGCAAATATATCTCTTATTAATTCATGTGCATTCATGCTCTTGTTTTATTCATAGTAAGATGGCAGTGATGCACAAAGGAAATAGGTTATAGGATATATAAAACTAGAAATCGTAATGCGTAAGCATGCAAAAAATTTCAGTGTGAATAGTGTGAATAGTTTATTGAGGGCATGGAAAGGTTTCTTGTGTGCACTCTAAAAAATAATTCAGTGGCTTAGTAAATATCACAGTAAACATTAACTTTATTAACTTAATAAAATCTCTAAATATCATTTACTTGATGTTTTGAGTTGAACATACCAAATAATTGACTAAAAATCCAACAGTTAATTTCGTCTAAAATTTACAGTTATATTTAAGTTTTTTTTTCCCACTAAAAGAATTTAGTACTTGAATAACCAATTATTTATTTCAAATATACTTAATATATTTGTGAAATTTCTGTCAAAATAGTTGAGAATGGAGAATTAAATCGATCTGTTTCAAGAACCGCAAATATTACTTACTTCAAATCAAGATTATTGATATTTAACACACACTAAAGAACTTGAGTAAGTTTACTCGATTAAAACAATGCACCCCTCCCCCACCCTCCGACGTGACGACGACTCGACGGTCGAGTGAGCGCGGGCTGTTTGGATTCTCTTCGGTCTCCAGAGCAGTTCCTTCTCAGCGTCGCAGAATTGGTGCATTTCCTCTGTGGAATTCAGGTTTGTGTGTTTTATTTGATCTAAAATCATTACTGTAATTAAAATCCTTTTATTTAATGCAAAACAACATACAGGGACGCAATGTGAGTCACCTAAAGGAGTGTGGCGTCTGTCTTTGAAACCCCTGGTGCCTTGCTCAAAACACACGACTTTATTCCTAAAGATAATGAATATAATTAACTTGGATGATAAAATGTTCTTACAACTGTGCACTGTTTGTTTATGGGCAGGTTATGGAGTCTTTGCATCTTTGAGCTACGAGTGAAACGCAGGACCGCGGTCTGAAGTTCAAAGTCCACCCGCAGAGAGCAAGTCCATCTCAGGCTCGAGAACCAGCGCTGACGCTGACGCTTTTAAATGTTACAGTATTGCAGTATTGTGTACATGTCAAAACAGTAATATATGCTGTATTGCTGTAGGCCTACTCATCGACAATAAAATCCACAATGTCATGTATAAGTATGGTTGTGTGGAGTATTTTACAAAGGTTTAGAGGAAATTAAAGTTAATATTAAAGTTATACAATAACATTTAATATTTCTCATAAATAAAAGCAGTTAATATTATTCATAAATATTGTTTTTTAAATGTTTTTTTCCTCATTTTTTCTACTCCATTTTATTTGTAAATGTACCCAATACAGTGACTCAGATCTACTTAAGCTTGTTAGTTGCATTTACTCAGTTCATATGATGTATGTAATTGATGGTTTTTAGAGTGTGCATGCAATAGTCTACAATATTTACAGGTGACTGTACTATATACCAAATATAAAGCTGACAATAATTATGTATGAATTATGTTAAATATGGTCTGAAAATAGAGGTTTGGAAATTTGATTCTGATTTTTAAAATGGAAAATGTGTAGGAACCCTGAATGAACTATCTAAGCAAGCCAGAGTCGACGGTGGCCAGGAACCCAAACTACATACAACAAAAAGGTGAAATAAATGTAGAAAAAAACAGGCTCAGTCAGGGGGGCAGTTCCCCTCTAGCAAGATGAATGGACATATTGTGATTATAATGCAAGTAAGACATTATGAATAAGAATAAAACCAGTTAAATGACCATGACTTTGAAAAAAAAAAAGAAAAATATGATATTTCTCACTCGCACTTCATGCCAAGCACCAACATCCACACCACATGCAAATAACCTTGACTTGAGGTAAACCTATCATTACATATGAACTGTTTTACCACAAACACTTTTTTATATCATCATGTAAATGTTTGACTCTTATTTTAGCAATCAGATGTTTATTTGACTTCCATTTATGCCATTAAAAGCTGAGATTCAGCAGAGCAGTACACTAAATGCAAGCATTCTTATAGCCTCGTGAGACACACTGCAGTTGATGCAAGAGTGATCCTCATATCAACCAAATTAGCGACTGACACATGAAAAACACAGAGGGACACCCACAGCTCTAGAATCAAATGTAAAATTTGCTTTTTGATTGGGAATGACGTCATGAAATATTCACTGATAATTGTGTGTTTACATATCTTTTCAGATGCCTGACTGAGAAGCTGTAATAGGAGGTTAGCACAATAAATATCTCTCTCACCCGCACATATGGCCGTGCACAGTAATTGACATGATTACTCATGTGACTCATACCGTGAAAATACAATTTTTGAGGGAATAACAAAGAGGCATTTAGAAATAAACTATCAAGTGTTGTTCTATGGGCCAAACTAAATATTACACATATAACCATCATCTCAGTGGATTATGCACCAGCTGGCTTGGATATGGTCATTTTCCTCCAGTTTACCTCATTCAAACCAAGGAATTTAAATTAACTAACAGCTGCTGAATGAACACTTTTTTTAAATCCCGATTTTCGCAATAGCCCACCCTTATCCTTGTGCATTCCCATTAAACCAAAATTAGATCGTATACATTGAGGACCAGCATTCCAGTCTTTCAGGTGTTTCCGTGTTTACCTGCATTTTTCAACTAATTGAGTGGATTTTCTGTTGATTTCAAACAATTCTTTATTTATTACAATTGGCACAGAGGCACTTAACTGCACCAACCTGTTATCGCTGCAATATTTAGCCTACAAGTTACACAACTTCTTATCATGTAGCTATATTTATTCATTTATATAGCTTTTTGATTATAGCATTTATAATTTATATAGCTTCCAGGAATACTCAATTCTGATTGGTCAACTGCACCAACTAGGTCTGATAAGCTATGTCCTAATATTCACAATCGCCCATAGTAACGATGACTGCTCAACCACCCTCTCGTTTCATATAAACAAGATAGATTTAAGTATTAATATTAGTGTACTGTTGCAGTGTTCGTCTTGTTGCTAGACAAGTCCCGCCCTATATTTTTTCTTGTTCGAGAAGCCGCCTACGTCACAATAGGGAAAAAGACAGCAAAATTCCTTTCATGGCGACTTTAAAGATAACATACAGGTAAGTCTAAAATACTTTCAACTCTAAAGAATATTTCATATCCACGTTTTTATTTATTTGGTGAGCAGACACCAAATAAGCTAACAGAACTTTCTTTTCTAAGGTTTGTTTTGGTTAGCCAGGAAAGTTTACTTAATGGAATTAGAATTTAACCCTAACCCTTAGTTTTTGGTCTAACGTTACCAGAACGTTCCCCTAACATCTTTACCATCATTACCCCACTGTACATCAGTCATAATCCAGCACACACTCTAAAAATGGCTGGGTTAAAAACAACCCAATTGGCAACCCAGCGCTGGGTAAATATTGGACAGAACACATGCTGGGTTAAATTAACCCAGTGGCATTTTAACCCAGCAGGCTGGGTTGTTGAGAAAACCCAAGATGGAGTCAATTTTTACCATTAATGGATTTGCTGATCTTGGTTTTTCTTGCTGGGTTATTCTTACAATTTCTCCCATGCATTACTGTAAAACTAGACAATCATGAAAAAACAAATAATGAAGAATACATCGACTGTTAAAATAATAATTTTTAATGCTGACATATTAAATAGTCAAATACAGTTAAGAGAAAGAAAAACAATTAATTCTGAACATTTATACCAAAAGAGCAACATCACCTCTATTCTCTGCAGAAAAGAGAGATATGACATCTCAGAAACAGGACCAGCAATAACAAATATATACTAAAGTTAGTGTAAAAGCTGCAAAAGTGTATAAGAAACATGAACTTGCGTTTAAAATTGTCTATAAGACTGGGTAACTGCCACTCGAGGAGTTTTTCTCTCAGGAATGATCACTTAACAAAACTAATTTATGTATGTGAAAATAATTTTTATACCACATATGCATCAAATGATCTCACTGGCCCAGCACACGGCAATCTTTCAAAGTTATCGCGGTCGCGGTCCTGAGAAGTCGATTCTTTTCTGGGAATCATTTTGTTTCAAAATTGGTGAACCGGTTTACTTTACCCGGATCGTCTGTTCTTTGAGACTTGCGGTCCCACGACATTTACGTACTTTTTTACATATCAATGTCAAGTACCATACTCGTCAATATGGACAATTGCAGGCGTTTTACATTAGACAAGTGATCATATCACTTGTTTTGACTCATTTGACTCACTTGTTCAATTCGCAATGACAGAAATGACTCTTTCCTCGTCTGTTAACGAAAAAAAACTATACCTATAATTATGCTAATTAAAATTATTAATGAAAACATTATATGAACTTACCTTAAAACATCTTTGCCCCTTTGTCCTTTCAAAATGACAGTTTGGGAGCGAATTTAAACATCCCCTTATGAAAAATAACCATGGTTTTATTGTGGTAAAAGTGTAGTAACCATGTTTTTTTGGGCTAATTGATTACAATTTATATAACAACAGTTTTACCACAAATACCATGGTTAAACTGTGGTTAGAGTTGCAAAACCATGGTTAATTTGTGGTTACCATGGTTTAACTACAATAACCATGTTTTTTTTTTTTTTTTTTTTTTTTGGTTTTATTTGTAGTAAAACCATGGTTCATTTTCGTAAGGGTCTTCAAGGCGCGAAGCTCGTGAAACAACCAAGTGCTGGGTAAAAACAACCAAGCGTTGCGACCCAGCAGGTTTAACCCAACAACTGGAAATTTAAAACTACCCAATTGTGTTTAAAATGTGATCAAATAAACCAGCAAAAATTACCCAACAGTCTCAACCCAGCATTTTGGGTTAAAAAACAACCCAGCATTATTTAGAGTGCACCCGCGACCCAGTGGAGTCCTCGGTATTATACAAACTATATCTTGTTTTCTTCAGTTAGGTGTGTCAAATGTCTCCGAAATCATATTTACTCTCATATCGAGGCTATATTAATAATAAGTAATTATTCAGTAAAGAGATAGATAAATGAATGTTGGTCAGTCAGTCAGTCAGCAAAAAATTTTTTTTCTTCTCTTCAGAAACAAACCCAAGAATATATTATTTCTGTTTTTCATACTTAAAAAGTTAAATAAATAGTAACCAAAAATAACCATTAGGGGACGTTCTGGAAGTTATTTTTAGGATAGTCTATTTAAAAATAACCTCCATGCAATGTTCTGGGAATGTTATTTTATGGTTGCAAAGTATAAAACCTAAAAAGAACATTTCGAGAACATTATTATTTGGTTCTCAAATGGAAACCAAATACTAACATTAGGGGAACGTTCTGTGTTTGCTGGGCATGTAAAACGTGCAGTCGGCTGGCGATTATCGCGAAATTCATAAAACGAATATACATTTCTTCTTTAGACTCAAGTTTTATGATCCAACTGCTATGAATTAAATCAGAAAAATGGAAAACAATCAATTTCACTAGTGGTCTCAGCCTTTTGGATTCACTTTACATGATAAAGATCATTATGATATACAATTACAACTTATTTGGATTACTTATAAAATACTATTAACTATTGAAGGACATTAACATATTGGAGGACATGAAGTTAAATGCATCACAACTGTAGTACCACTGTGTAACTCTATCTGCCATATAATCTGCCATACTATCTGCTGGTGGGATTATCATGAAGACCTATGTGTTACACACACTTCTTATAATGAGGGATCTTTTTAAGCAACATAAGCCATCCTCAAAACAATCGCTTCAAGTTCTAAGAGCCAGATGTGCCGGCCAAATGTTGTCTGAATGAAAGTGCCTATGCATGTCTACACATACCTTTACAGTTGTGTGTACGTGTCTGTGAATGCTCCCAAGACCCATTAGTGTGGGTTTGTGGCCCTTGTCACAGACCACCCAGCTGTCTGGTTCACACTTAACCTACGGAGAGAAACTTGACTCCAGTTTAGCCTCCCAAAGAGGGTTTGAAAAGTGCACTGGCCTCAGAGGTCCACTCCAACTGACCTACTGCAGCAAACTGTCTGTAACCGGCCAGCCAAACATCACAGACACGCTAACACAGAAAGGGATTTAAACAGAGATGCATGAGAGGATGTATATGTGTGTTTATGAGGTTCTGTGTTTGAAAATGGGTAGACAGAGATATTAAGGATAAACATAGGATTTACTGTCAGGAAACAGCCATTTGTCCCCCCCTGAATATGTCTGAATATTGATGTTCTGTGGAGGTTATAGCCCTGCCCTGGTACTTTTAGCCTGAGGTTGGAAAATAAGATTTCTTGTTTTTTTTTATTTGCAGCCCCTAAAGGCCAATTCACTTATAGCTATTGTTATAGTTTTTGTCCTTGGTGTGAACGTGCCCTTAATTTTTAGGAAAATTCTGTCATCATTTACTCACCGTCATGTCGTTCCTAACCTGTATGACTTTCTTTCTTCTGTTGAACACAAAAGAAGGAATTTTGATAACCAAACCGTTTCAACTCTCATTGGTTGTCTAATAACACTTTATTAAAATGATTTAATGGACAGGACATAATGGCGTGCTAATGAAAGGTCACTCATCTGCACATTTCCGAGGCACGATTACGAGGGGTGTTCCTCAGGGGTCTGTTCTGGGCTGTCTATATTAATTATCTTGATTTCTTTTTTATGCTGCTGACACAGTGATTTATTGTAGCGCACCCAAATTACATCAAGCTGTGTCTTTATTACAGTCTGCTTCCGATGATGCTTCCTTTGACTTTAAATGCAAATAAAAGTAAAGTCATGTTTTTTTTTTGTTTTTGTTTTTTCAGATTCAACAAATCAGCATTTACCAAACTTTTATGTTCCTTTTAAATTTAAATCTCAGGTTTATAAATTTCAGAACTCATCATTGTGAGTGTAACTCCTCCTGTTCGAACCATCCCGTTCCAAGCGGGTCTCAAACCCGGGTCTGCCGGCTTGAGAGTCGGACGCTCTAACAAGGAGGCGAAAGGCTGCAACCTCTAGCGTCAGTCGCTAGAGCGCCTCTTAAGATCAGAGGAGTGAGGTTTACTCGCACAGCAACTACAAGATGGCCTCTGTTACATGAGCTGTATAATAGAATATGTTGGAAAATTAAGCATTGGTATATTCATTTACAAATGTATTTTGGGTCTATTGCCATAATATCTTTGTTCCTCCCAAAAATGGAAAATTTTGTCATCACTTACTCATTCTCATGTTACCAGACAGTTGACGGCACCCATTGACTTCCATAGTGTTTGTTTTTCCTACTATGGAAGTCAATGGGTACCATCAACTGTCTGGTAGCAACATTCTTTAAAATATTTTATTTTGCTTCAACAGAAGAAAGAAATTCATACTCAAGTTTGGAACAATATGAAGGTGAGTAAATTATGACACAATTTTGGGGTGAACTATCCCCTTAAAAAGAGTTTATTTTCTGGTTAAATAAAGGACAAAAAAAAAAAAAAATGTGTCCATGTAATGGAGCTGAAACTGCCGAAAATCACCATGTCCCATATAAATTATAATAAATAAAAAAAAAAGAAAGAGATAGAAAAAAAAATCCTGAAAATTCCTAAAAAAATAAATAAAAAAAAAAAAAGTCAAAGAAAGCGCGAGAAAATGAAAGAAGAAGGGAAGTAAGAAAGTGAAGAAGGATGTGATCAATCACTAACTGTTGAAGATAAGGAGAGTTTATACTGTTTGATGGGGTCTGGGATTAATTAGCAGTAGAACTCTCAGTGTGTGACACCGGTGCTTGGCCTTTCACAGCTCATTACTGTGTGTCCAATCAGTGCAGGCCAGTGTGACGGCTGTTTATTTATACACACAGCCAGCCATGACAGCCATTTGGCAGTTTTCTTCACTGGGGAGCCTTAAACACTCCCACATTGAGCTGAATCTGCACGGACACATCAGCAACACAGAGCATGATCTTATAGCCATATCTTATAAGATCCCCCCTCCCCAGCCAAAAAAGTGTACTATTTTATTATTCTATATTATGGCATAATGCTACTGAAAATACAAGATGGTGTGTAACACTAGGCGGGACACTCCTGGTTGGTATATGTGCATATCTTTTTGAAATAAATGAATACTTTTATTCAGCAAGAATGCTTTGCATTGATCAAAAGTGACAGTAAAGGCCTTTCTGTTTCTATTTCAAATCAATGCTGTTCTTTTGAACTTGTATTTATTAAAGAATCCTGAAAAAATGTATCACGGTTTCCACAAAAATATAAAGCAGCACAACTGCTTTCAACATTGATAAGAAGAAATGTTTCTTGAGCACCAAATCAGAATTGAAATGATTTCTGAAGGATCATGTGATCATTTAAGACTAGAGATGCTGAAAATTCAGCTTTGCCATCAGAGGAAAATATATTAAAATAAAAATTTATTTTAAATTGTAATAATATTTCATAATATTACTGTTTTTACTGTATTTTTAATACAGCCTGGGTGAGAATAAAATATATATTTTTTTAAACAAAAAAATCTTACCAATCCCAAACTTGACACAAATTCTAAAGACTCAAGTCAGCGTTCTTTTTCCCCACAAAATATCAAGTGAAGTGAATTAAATAAATAATTTAATATATTATATATATATATATATATATATATATATATATATATATATATATATATATATACACAGTTGTGCTCAAAATGATTCATACCCTTGGTAAATATGACCAAAGGAGGCTGTGAAAATAAATCTGCGTTGTTAATCCTTTTGATCTTTTGTTTTAAAATGTATAATATATATATATGCATATGATTTGCTGCTCAAGAAACATTTATGATTATTATCAATGTTGATTTTTTTTTTTTCTAGGATTCATTGATGAATAGAAAGTATTTATCTGAAATAGAGAGCTTTTGTAACATTGTACTAGCGTTCAAAAATTTTGGGTCGGTAAGAATTATTATTATTATTATTTTTTGGGAAAGAACTTAAAGAAGTTGTTTACATTTAATACATTTATTCCGCAAAGACTTTTGACTGGTAGTGTACACTCACCTAAAGGATTATTAGGAACAATTGTTCAATTTCTCATTAATGCAATTATCTAATCAACCAATCACATGGCAGTTGCTTCAATGCATTTAGGGGTGTGGTCCTGGTCAAGACAATCTCCCGAACTCCAAACTGAATGTCAGAATGGGAAAGAAAGGTGATTTAAGCAATTTTGAGCGTGGCATGGTTGTTGGTGCCAGACGGGCCGGTCTGAGTATTTCTGGGTTTTGTTCAGTTACTGGGATTTTCACGCACAACCATTTCTAGGGTTTACAAAGAATGGTGTGAAAAGTGAAAAACATCCAGTATGCGGCAGTCCTGTGGGCGAAAATGCCTTGTTGATGCTAGAGGTCAGAGGAGAATGGGCCGACTGATTCAAGCTGATAGAAGAGCAACTTTGACTGAAATAACTACTCGTTACAACCGAGGTATGCAGCAAAGCATTTGTGAAGCCACAACACGCACAACCTTAAGGAGGATGGACTACAACAGCAGAAGACCCCACCGGGTACCACTCATCTCCACTACAAACAGGAAAAAGATGCTACAATTTGCACAAGCTCACCAAAATTGGACAGTTGAAGACTGGAAAAATGTTGCCTGGTCTGATGAGTCTCGATTTCTGTTGAGACATTCAGATGGTAGAGTCAGAATTTGGAGTAAACAGAATGAGAACATGGATCCATCATGCCTTGTTACCATTGTGCAGGCTGGTGGTGGTGGTGTAATGGTGTGGGGGATGCTTTCTTGGCACACTTTAGGCCCCTTAGTGCCAATTGGGCATCGTTCAAATGCCACGGCCTACCTGAGCATTGTTTCTGACCATGTCCATCCCTTTATGACCACCATGTACCCATTCTCTGATGGCTACTTCCAGCAGGATAATGCACCATGTCACAAAGCTCGAATCATTTCAAATTGGTTTCTTGAACATGACAATGAGTTCACTGTACTAAAATGGCCCCCACAGTCACCAGATCTCAACCCAATAGAGCATCTTTGGGATGTGGTGGAACGGGAGCTTCGTGCCCTGGATGTGCATCCCACAAATCTCCATCAACTGCAAGATGCTATCCTATCAATATGGGCCAACATTTCTAAAGAAGGCTTTCAGCACCTAGTTGAATCAATGCCACGTAGAATTAAGGCAGTTCTGAAGGCAAAAGGGGGTCAAACACAGTATTAGTATGGTGTTCCTAATAATCCTTTAGGTGAGTGTATATATAAACTTCACACATTAAAAACATCCAGACATTTCTTTCTCTGATCAAAAGGTTTCAAACAAAACATGTTTTCTTGTGAATATCGGTTTAATTATTATCATTTAATTCAAATTATAGCTTTTGTTTCTGTTAAAGAGGCTTTCATACTTTTTGGAATGACTCAAAGGAGAGAAAGAGGACAAGAAAAATACATTTTTTAAAATTTTTATTTAATAAACAGGACAAAACCTCTCTCGTCAGTTTCCAGGTATGTTTCAATAGGAAATTCAGGGCACTTGGGAAAATTACAATGCAGACGACAGAGCTTACTATGAACATTAATTTACATAGACAGCGCAATATTAACAACATAGAGATGCAAAGACTAGACCAAATCAAATTCCTGATACAACCATGCGCCCAAAACAACACATACATACATCAAATAAAGAAATCCCCAACATTCTGACGATCCCTTGAAATGAGCCCATTCCTCATTATTCTGTTAACAAAACAATGTATTTACAAACCAAATATATTAGCTTTTCGTTTTTCCTCACATGGAGGACATTTGATTCAATACAAGTTCTTGAAGACCCCACTCAGTGGTTGACATTCACCTTCACTGATCTACAGTCGAAGCGGAGGGTTATGATTGCCCTCTATTGGCTTGAAATGTAATTGCACAACAGTGTAAGTAGATGGGAAACCATATGCATGCATACCATGCGTTAAAGACAACACTGTACGACACTCAAACAGCTGCAGGATGATACTTTTCTTTAACTGTCTCTAATACAAAACACAAGCATTATCCACACAACACTAACACATCTAAATGGCAGGGTGCACAAACTTACGAGTGCTAACCCAGAGTCATGGGAGGATAACAGCATGCTGACAGGTTTGATCGCTCTAAAATGGGAAGATCACTGCTTAATAAAGGACTAAAAGGCACTTTGAACAGGGGAAGAGACATAGTTCCTGTGTCCATGTAGTCACAAACACTATTAATACTCAATTTATCCATACAGGAAGAACACAAAACCAGAGAAGTGCAATAGATGGGAACATACGACAGGCCCAGTAGAGAATTTTAATATTGCTATATTAAAACATTTTGTTGTATTGAAATACTGATATTGTTAGACTATATTTTTGTTCGTTATTTGCCATTGAACTTGCTTTTAGTACTATAGCTTTTAATATGATTTTAAGGGAAGAAACTAAGGGAATATTTGAACTGACAGGGTCTGAGGATGTGTCTTGCATCATATTCATGTCACACAATATGAATTCCATATAATATATAATGACAGATATTGTTTCTTATGATGCTTGAAAACTGTGAGTCATATTGCTATTCCAGTATATGTGCATATTTTGTCACAAATGAACCGTTCCCACACTGCAGCTGGACACTGAAGCATCATGGGATTTGACATACATCATCATGATTTCTGTATGTGTTGGCATTTGTGGAATACTGGTTATTAGAGATCAAATGGATATGCTGATGTAGATGGTAGAGTTTAGATGATTTTGGATATTCATTCGGCAGCCATCTGCTCAATGTGATCACACAGCAGCTTGTATTGCTCTGAAAGAGGATAATAAAAAGTGTGAATCATATTAATACATAAACTACCATTCAAAAGTTTGGGGTCAAGAATTTTACTTTAATACTTTCAGCAGTGATGCATTCAATTGCAACAGTAAATAAATGTATAATATTACAAAATGTTTCTATTCTAAATACATTTGAACTTTCAAATTACACAAAACACAAAAATATTAAGCAGCACAACTGTTTTCAACATTGATCATAATAAGAAATGTTTCTGAAGGATCACGTGACACTGAAGACTGGAGTAATTATGCTTAAAATTCAGCTTTGCCATCACATGTATTTAAAATAATAAACATCATTTTAAAATCGTACTAATATTATTTCACAATATTAGTTTTTACTTTATTTTTGACCAAATAAATACAGTCTTGGTGAGCATAAAACATTTAAAAATACTCACCCCAAATGTTTTAACAGTACTGTAATTATGAAAAAATAAAATAAACAAATTGGAAAACCTGGAATACCTTCATTCAGATTTCCAATGACTGCCTGCTTCTTCAGGAAGTCATTGCAAAGTTTCTTGCTCAGTCCAAATGCCACCATGTTATGAGTGAACGTCCTGTGAGCATATGAACATACAAAACACATACAGTGATCATTGTTTTTGTCGATATTGTATAAAATGAGACCAATGCCGTGAGACTCACCCCAGCTGACCGAAGGTGATGTTCTCATTAAATCTGGAGCTATCGTCTTTCTCTTCCTGGGTCATATGACACCACTTTTCTCTAAAAAGGTACAAAAATATGGAGGTCAAGGTCAGAGGTCACTGACTCTAATTAAAGGGTTAGTTCACCCAAAAATGAAAATTATATTTACTTACCCTCAAGCCATCCTAGGTGTATATGACATTCTTTTTTCAGGCGAACAATCTGAGTTATATAAAAAAATATCCTGGCTAATCCAAGCATTATAGTGGCAGTGAATGACAAAATTTGAAGCCCAAAAAAGTGCATCCATCCATTATAAGTAATCCATATGGCTTTGGGGGGTTAATAAAGGCCTTCTAAAGCAAAGCAATGCATTTGTGTAAGAAAAATGCCCATATTTTAAACTTTATAAAGTAAAATATCTAGCTTCTGGCGGACCGCCTTCCATATTCAACTCAAGTGCAACACCTCTTGCAGTTGAATATGGATATTTTTCTTACAAAAACCATTGATTCGCTGGATTACTTTTATAATGGTTGGATACACTTTTTTTTGGGCTGCCATTCACTGCCATTATAAAGCTTGGAAGAGCCAGGACATTTTTTAATATAACTCTGATTGTGTTCGCCTGAAAGAAGAATGTCATGTACACCTAGGACGGCTTGAGGGTGAGTAAATCATGGGATAATTTTCATTTTTGGGTGAACTATCCCTTTAAGCATGAGAGACCATCAATAATAATAATAATAATAATAATAATAATAATAATAATAATAATAATAATAATGTAGAAGTTCACTTAGAAACATTTGAAACACATTACAATGAATACTGTGGTTAGAGTTAAATAGGTATAAAAACAATCATACAAAAGGACAAATGTGTATTAGCCATACATTGGTGCTCATGCAAAATCCAACACACATTTCAGAATAAGGGTTAGTGAGCAGTCAGCTGTAGCCATGATTCACAATCAATCAAAACAAAAGCGACAATAATTTAAATAATAAAAAGCATATGAGCAACACACAACCACAGCATTCAGCTCACAACCAAGAAAAATAGCTCAGGCAAACAAACAAATATGCATTTTCTTCCAATGTACAAAATGTTCCAAAAAAAAAAAAAAAAAAAAAAAAAAAAAAAAAGCTCTTACTGAAATACTTTTCTTTTTTAGAATTGTATCCCCTGCCAGGTGAAAATCTTAAATCTGAACACTTCGAAAGGTAATAGCACACATCCCTTCAACAAGCCAAATGATTTGAGGAATCATTTACGTCAGTAGCACAAACAGTGTGGGAGGTAATACATGCCAAAGATTAATACCCACGGCTGGGGATCTGAACGAACCCCTAACAGCAAGTGTGAGCACTAGTAATAGCGATACTTCTCTTAGCAAACACTACGAACAATTCAAGCGGTTAGCAGTTGACATTGCAATGACTAGGCACTAGGAAGACAACACTCTGAAAGCATGCAATGATACAGAAAATAATGCAGTGTCAAATGAGGAAAAGTCAAAGAGCGAATCAGCGGTTCTCAACTGGTTCCAGGACACAGATCAAATGGTGACCCCAAAACAGTCCCAAAATTGTTTATCGTTCAAAAGCAAACAAAAATGTCCCTAGTTAAACATTGAAATGTATTAATATTATTGTTTTCGATAATGAGGGCATGTCATGCAACCTGTCCATGCTGGCCAGATGAAGTTGATATACCATGCCAAAATACTGTGTTTGATTGGATGCAAGGCTTTTGAAATCAACAACAAAAAAGCATGTTCTCTTCCTGTTTAAAAAGAGCCTATTTATTTTACTATACTAACTAGTAAGTGTATAGTTTATCATTTTTGTGTCACAATCCAGCAGTATTGTAGTATTAATAATAAGGTCCCCTGTGTGTTTGAAAGCAAAGTTGTGCAATGTAGACAACGTAATAAAAAGGACAGTGTGACGAGTCAGTGCTTTTCTGGCGGACCTCAAACACTGTGAAGTTTCCTTTGAGTACTGATGAAAATGTTATCAGAATGTTCCACAGCTTCCTGACTGGATCCTGCGCCGATAACCATAGCGCAGTAATTCATTTGACCCAGTCATTTGTGATAAGAATGACATTTCTAGTGGAGCATAACTAGAAAACAATATATGAATTTATCATGCAGAATTTTATTTACACTACTGTTGAAAAGTTTGAGGTCAGTAAGATTATTTTAAAGAAACTGTTTTATTCTGCAAAAACTTATTCAATTGATCTAAAGTTAAAGTACAGTTATCAACACGAATTTATATTTTCAAATAAAATTGAGTTGGTTTCCACAAAAATTTTTTCAACATTGATCATAATAAGAAATGTTTTTTTAGAAATGATTTCTGAAGGATCATGTGACACTGAAGACTGGAGTAATGATGCTGAAAATTCAGGAATAATTTTTTTTTTTAAATTGTAATAATATTTTTGAGCCTTGGTGTGAGTATAAGAGACTTCTTTCAAAAACATTTAAAAAAAAAAAAAAAAAAAAAAAAAAAAAAAAAAAATATATATATATATATATATATATATATATATTACAGACCAAACTTTAAACGGTGGTGTATAATAAATAAATATAATGAATATAATGATAAAATCTCAAAGCACAAATTTATTAGTTTTAATTCTTTTTTAGGTCTGGAAAGCACCAAAATTCTCAGTTTTGGTTGTGAGAACCTTGCACACTGTGTATGTATTCAAAATGCTGTTCCAATTCTGTCAGTGTATCATCCTTTTCCTAAACTCTCTTCACTTTCCCCTCAATTTATTCTGTGCTCATCTTTCACTCTCAGTTCATTCTAACTAATCTAACTCTCCCCCTCCTTTTCCTTAGCCTTTCCCGTCTAGCAGTGTCCAGGGCAGCAGACGGAATGAAAGACAGACCTTTCATCTTTCTCTTCCTCAGCCGTCCGCCTGCGCGAGGCAGCAAGGCACAGGGAGAAAAAGGGTTAAAGTCACATGCATAGAGAGAGAGAGAGAGAGAGAAAGAGCCACAGAGAGAAAGAAAGACAAGAGAGGACGATGATCAGATGAGCAGTGTGGAAGAGTAAACCATAAGAGCACAGAGAGAGGCTGCAGGATCCAGACATCAGATATTTCCACTACAAATACACCGCAACACTGTCATATGCACCGGGCACAGTCACGCACCTCGGCTGAAACTTCTAGCTAGTTTATTTCAGCATCACTAACAATCTATCAAACACACTGTAAACTCTCAGTCTCTCCCTCTGGCTTTAACAGACACACAAACAAACACGCAGTCTAAACAAACACGCAATCTAACATGTGCGTTTGGTGCTGTGCAAAGTCTGTTTTGTTTAATAGCACGATATATTAGGAGACAGAGAAAAGAAACGCTCTTTAGGATTAATAAGAATTACAGAGTATACTTCGAAAAACCCTGCACTCTCTCACCTCGTGGTGGGCGATCTTTTATTTCTCTCACAATGGACGGCATCAAAAAACGCTGCGTTCCAAAACCTCAAAGTGTGCCTTTAAAAAAAAATGAAGAGGAACAGATAAAAGCAGATCAACATTAGCATCTGTGACAAATGATATGACATTGTGCCTGAACCCGCCTCCTTTCCTGATAGGCTTACACTGTAAGTTTTCTGTTTTACTTTAAACTTTAATTTAATTGAAAAATACTTTAATATTATGGTACTATTTGTTGCAGTAAATTAATTTGATGCTATTTTAATAATTGTATCAATTTCTACAAAACATAAGCAGCACAACTGTTTAAGCAATATGTGAATGATTTCTGAAGGATCATGTGACACTGAAGACTGGAGAAATTATGCTGAATAAATTACATTTTAAAATATTAAAATGCCCATAAATCAGAATCATTTTAAAGATTTAAAAATAAAAACTAAAGATTTTAAACATTCTGTCATTATTTTCATGACAATGAAGTATTTCTCTTCCCAATTTACTGTAACATAAAAAAATAATGATATTTCAATTGTAAAATGTAATTAAAAATTTAGATTTTAATAATCATATCAATAAAATAATCCATAATTGTTTAAAAAAATTGCAGTCACAATTAAAAAAACAAAATACCATCACGACTTTCTCGTTACTGGTTTACTGTAATGAGAATTCAACTGTTGTAATTTTACATTACAAAGAATTACTAATTACTGTAATTTTACAACGATAATAATAAAATGATACAAAATCCAATTTCTTTTTTTCTTTTTCTTTTTTTATTCTGGCATAAAACATGATTCTGGCAAATTCTTTGATTCTGAAGAATATGTCTGAAACAAACAGTTTGCACAGGTAAACATTGACCACAAAAGCAATACATAATGGATTGTAAATAACATAATATTCCTGTAAAATGCTGATTATGTGAAAGGATACATTTCACATGCTTCAGCTTCATTTCAGATGTTAATTTCAGCAATTTTGCGGAGAAAGAAAGATTATTGACAACCTACCAAATGGGCTGCTGTTTCAGGTGTGTGTACAGGTACATTTTCTCCTCTTCTTTTCTATCCGGGGAGAGGGGCGGGGAAACTACAGGGTACGCAAGCAGAGATAAGCACAGTTAATAACTCAAACGCCTACACATGTCTACAGAGACAGTTCCATGTGGTTTAGGTGTCATGCTGAACAGCATACTGGTGCTAGCTAATGAATGGTTTGGGTAACCAACCCAGATTCTTAACCACTAAGTCTCACCACCACAATACAGAAAACAGAAAAGTGAGATATCTAAAAACTGGTAACGACACAATAAGAGGTTACCACAGGTGAGAAGAGGGAATTAGAGAACACCTGATTGAAAACACAAGGATGGTACATGGTGAACTACTTTACCAGGAGTTTTGGCCTTCTGTTCAACGGGTCTATCTGCGTCTCTGAGGAGGACAGAACATGATGACTTCGTGAGCAGCAGAAGCTTCATTAATTAAAAGCGTTATTAATAGCAATGACAGAAAATCACTCACTCATTCTTTCGGCCCAAAGGTCCTCTCAGTTTGCTCTCCAGACCCCCAAAGAATCCTTTAACGTCAGTCTTAGCGGAGGTGTTTTTGAGCAGTCGCTCTGCGATATCCTTCTTCCCAGAGAGCCAGACCTTTCCACTGCGTAGGTACGAGTCGATCCCCCCGCTGGGCCTCTCCAACAGCTCTGTGGGAGACAGCTGGGACTTACCTGTCACGCACACGCACACGCACACACACACACACACACACATATATATATATATATTCATTAGAAATTAAAATGAAATGAATTGAGAAGTCATACTAGGCAGTCACACTCTGTCTAATCTCACAAGATTAGATTTCGATTTAAAGAGTCATGAAGTCTCAACATCCATGACATGGATTCAAATCTTTATTAGCGTTGAATATAATGCATATAATAGATCCGTCTAATAAGAAAAATTATTATTAATTAAATTTTTTTGTGAATCAAATGAAGCGAATCACACAACTATTCAAAAGATTGGGGTCCAATTTTTTTCTCTTTAAAAAATTTGAAAGAAGACTAATGCTCAACAACACTGCATTTATTTGATCAAAAATACAGTAAAAACAGTAATATTGTGAAATATTATTACAATTTAAAATAACTGTTTCCTTTTTAATACCTTTTAAAATGTAATTTATTGGCAAAGCTGAATTTTCAGCAGTCATTTAGTGTCACATGATCCTTCAGAAATTATTCTAATATGCTGATTTGGTGCTCAAGAAACATTTATTATTATTAATATTAATATTGAAAACCGTTAATATTTTTATGTAACCCATGATGTCTTTTTCATGTTTCTTTGATGAATAGAAAAGAACAGCATTTATTTGAAATAGAATCTTTTGTAAAATTATAAATTTAATGCATTCTTGCTGAATAGAAGTATTAAAAACAAACAGAAAATACTGGTCCTAACTTTTGAGCTGTAATGTATACCTATGTTTCCCTCATCCCCAGTTTTTATACCAGATCAAAAAACACATTAAAATGGCATTGTTCAATTTGCAGAAACAATAAGACGCAGCGCCAGTAAAGTCTGAGTCATATGCTGTAACAGGAAGTCGGAGGAGGTCTGGATGTTTCCTTTTCAGATTCTTACATTCCACACAGTATGATTAATATTAAAGGTGAACTTTCTTACCCATGTAGTAATATGTGAAGCACATGGTCATGAGGTGTTTGGCTGGACCATAATCATCCACCTGGTGACATCTGTCAATCAATAAAAATCTGGGTCACACGTGCGTCACGCACATGCAAAAAAACACTGCCGGTGTCCGAAATCGCCCCCTAAAATAAGGCACTATTTGAGGGGACAGCCATTTGTAGTGCTGTCCAAAACCATAGTGGACATTATGATTGAGTGCACTCATTCAATCCCGACTAATAGTGAATGAGGGTATATGGGGAGATTTCGAACACAGCTACTGACTCACCAGGAGTTCTACAGAAACCTGGTGAAGCAGCTCTCAAAAGGGTTGGAGTGGCTTCCATGTAATGTCAAACATAAACCCAAGATATTATCGCTGATGTACTTACTCAAACAAAACAACAGCGAAGGACTGCACCAGCCTGTAGAAAGTCTGTTCGCTCACACATTTGGAGTGGCAGCGCTGCAAACACAACGCAAGTTTATCATCACAACTGTGTTTGTTTATTCATATGTATTTTATTGCATGAGTTTTCTTGATCTTTCAGAAAGACTGAGCGATCTGTACACTGAGTCTATATGGACTGTGCTTGACGTTTATAGAGATGTGCATTTTAGGAAAATTTTGGCTGATATTTATTTTCAAATAACCAATAAATGTCAGATAACCAATAAACGGGCAATTATTAAAATGAGAGATTATTATAGACTAAATAATTAAAAATAAAAATAAATGAAAAACCTAAAAATCAATGATTTTAAAAGCAGCAAAATGAATATTTATTTAATTTGAGGTCTGCTAAAGTTACACTGAACAGTTTAATTGAATATTTAGTGTTATTAAAGATTAACTTTAATATTGGCTGATGATAACCAAATATGGTAATGGAACCCCTACTGTATTTTGGTCATTTTAACTGCCAAGTAGTCAAATTATTTTTAACACATTTCTCAAACAATGGGTGTGTAGTTCACACCATTATTTTGTGTTGCTTCATAAAATCCTACATTGCAAAAAAGTGTGTTGCTAAATAGGTTTGCAGTGCATTTGCAAAATGTTCTCTCTTATGTTTAGTATGACACAGCAAAAATAGGTTCTTTAGTGCGTTTTTTTTTGAGACATTGCGCAACGGCACTCACAGAAATGAATGCACCATATCATTTATATTTATATATTTAAAAAAGCTAAAAATCATAGTTTACATGGAGATGATAACGGTATCATCACAAAAATATGCACTTTGAAACCCGCTCTCACAAGTTTGCATTTTCAGGACTCCAAAATGCCGTTGTTGTGTAAATGAATGGCCAAAACGCATTTAGTTGAAAACGGTATCGCATAAAGGGACCCTTAGTTTCAGTTCCAATTATTTTATGATTATATTAACTTACACTTACACAGTTAGTTGCCTATTTTTTTGTATGCGTTTCTTTAACTTTAGTTTTTACCAAAATATTTATATTTTATTTTATTTCAGCTTTATTTTAATTATTGAAAATAATTTTTAATAGTTTTAGGTTTAGTTAATAATAACACCTCTGCTGCAGAATGTGTGAAATCACCCAAAATGTATCACCATCATTCACAAATTTAAAAATGAAATTGGAAAAGAAGTCATGCAATGATTGTTTTCATGATTGAGCAGCAGTACGACTCTCATACCTGCGCACTGACATATTTGGAGAACCACTCCCTGCCTTTCCCGTTCTCTCCAGTGCACAGCTCTCCAAAGTGAGCCTTCTCCTCCTGATCAAAGTCCTCCCTGAGAGAGGGAAAAATAATAAAAGGAACCAGTAGTGTCAGGAAGAGAAAGACAAAGGGAGAGCTAGAGTGTACTTGAAACAGGAACAAACACATGCATCAGTTGATATGCGAGTATAATTCAGTGAAGTTTCTTCCTCCTTCAAGGGAATAGTTCAACCAATAAATTCTTTCATCATTTACTCGCCCTCAAGTAGTTCCAAACCCGTGACTTGCTTACATCCGTGGAGAACAAAAGCAGATTTTCAATACAACAAAAGTACACCGTGACAACTGGCTGTCAAGCTCCAACAAGGACAAAAAGCCCCATAAAAGCAGTCTATGTAATTCAAGCACTATATTCTAAGCCTTATAAAGCTAAACAATAGCTTTGACTGTGGAATAGACTGACATTTAAGTGTGTCTTATCAGTGGTGTTGTGTCTGATCTGGTGTGAATGAGATTTGTGAGCTATGGAGGAAATTCTCAGTAGATAAAAACTTTGGTCTGTTCCTCACACAAAATTATCATAAGGCTTCAGATAACTTGGAACATAGCACACAAGTACTTTTATAGTGATTTTTTTGTACTTTCTGGAGTTTGATATACACTGGCCACTGTAGTTATAATGAAAAGAGCAACATGAACATTCTGTGAAAAACATCAACAATACATGCTTGGTATGAAGCATTCCTTTAAGCTGTAGTCACCTTCCATGGAAGAGCTTTGCCACATAGGTTTTCATGAATGCTCGTATCTCCGTCTCCTCTGCGTCCTCAGTGCTGTGACTGGAGCAAGATGAGGATCGCCGCGTGCTCGATGGGTGTGATGGCGATTCTGTGCCCTCGTTCTCACTGTCGGCAGATTCAGTAGCATCACTATCTTCTTCTCTGTGGGAAGTGTGTGTGGGGGCCATGGGCTCTGGTAGAATTGGCTCCATGGTGGCGTCGCTCGCAGGCTCAGGGACGAGAGGCTCGGATGAGAAAAAGTCCGCCCCACTGGAAGGTCCAAGAACAGGGGGCACTGTCCCTTCTGGGGGTGAATCAAAGTCTATGAGGTTGTTCACCACGGCCCCCTCCATGCTTTGTTATGGGGGTAATTCAGTCACTAGGTGAGATATGATGATGTCAGCTCAAAAACCCAAGGATGGTATAGCCGTTTGTAGCTCCACAATTTCGTCACAGCAGGAGGATCTAAAAAAAAAAAAATGTTTTAATTTTATAAACAAATATAAAATTAGTACATTTATTATATAATAAATAAATTAGTATATATATATATATATATATATATATATAATATATATATATATATATATATATATATATATATATATATATATATATATATATATATATATATATATATATATATATATATATATATATATAAATAAAATTCTATATCATAAAGGGATGGACATGGTCAGAAACAATGCTCAGGTAGGCCGTCTAGATCTGGTGACTGTGGGGGCCATTTTAGTACAGTGAACTCATTGTCATGTTCAAGAAACCAATTTGAAATGATTCGAGCTTTGTGACATGGTGCATTATCCTGCTGGAAGTAGCCATCAGAGAATGGGTACATGGTGGTCATAAAGGGATGGACATTGTTTCTGACCATGCTCAGGTAGGCCGTGGCATTTAAACGATGCCCAATTGGCACTAAGGGGCCTAAAGTGTGCCAAGAAAACATCCCCCACACCATTACACCACCACCACCAGCCTGCACAGTGGTAACAAGGCATGATGGATCCATGTTCTCATTCTGTTTATGCCAAATTCTGACTCTACCATCTGAATGTCTCAACAGAAATCGAGACTCATCAGACCAGGCAACATTTTTCCAGTCTTCAACTGTCCAATTTTGGTGAGCTTGTGCAAATTGTAGCCTCTTTTTCCTATTTGTAGTGGAAATGAGTGGTACCCGGTGGGGTCTTCTGCTGTTGTAGCCCATCCGCCTCAAGGTTGTGCGTGTTGTGGCTTCACAAATGCTTTGCTGCATACCTCGGTTGTAACGAGTGGTTATTTCAGTCAAAGTTGCTCTTCTATCAGCTTGAATCAGTCGGCCCATTCTCCTCTGACCTCTAGCATCAACAAGGCATTTTCACCCACAGGACTGCCGTGATACTGGATGTTTTTCCCTTTTCACACCATTCTTTGTAAACCCTAGAAATGGGTGTGCGTGAAAATCCCAGTAACTGAGCAGATTGTGATAACATTGACAAATCAGCATATTCTAATATGCTGATTTGGTGCTCAAGAAGCATTTCTAATTATTATCAATGTCGAAAACAGTTGTTGTGCTTAATATTTATATTATAATTGTTTTTATTTAGAATAGAAAGTTCAAAAGAGCCAGATTTATTTGGAACGGAAAACTTTTGTAATATTATACAGGCCTTTACAATAACTTTATTTTTTATATCAATTTAATGCATCCTTGCAGAATAAAATGTATTAATTTCTAAAACAAAATTTAAAAATGTAAAAAAACCTTACTGACCCCAACAGCAGTGTATATCATATTTTTAATATGTTTTTATATTTATTATATAAAATTATTGTACACACACACACACACACACACACACACACACACACACACACACACACACACACACACACACACACACACACACACACACACACACACACACACACACACACACACACACACACACACACACACACATATAACATATTCAAAACATTTTCATGAAGTATAACATTATAGTAAGGGTACTTAACATCCTCTTTTGTCATAAACTTCCTTGCAGCTGTGTTTATACAGACTGACCACAGCATGAGGCAACGCAAAGTCTGTCAGAGCCTGTTAATATGATGTTAGATTATGAAATCCATTGCACAGAATCTCAGTGCAAAAGCATATGTTTCTATGACTGCGAATGAAGCACCAGACAAAGCATGAAGCCACAATGATGCCAATGATGGCATTTATCTAAAATAAATGAATACACAATAATAATTCTCATGCAAACCAGTATATAAAAAAATGCCCCATCAAATATGGTAATGCTTGTTGATTTGATATCATGGATAAAGTTTAATTCACACAAGTAATCTTGCCTCTGTGAAAATACCATCTGCTTCTCATACAACTGAAGACGAGTGACGTGTTTCCTTCCCAAATGAAAGACTAATTCACTTTGCTCCAACAGATGCTAATGGTTATTGTTAAATTCAGAAACCGGATAAGAAAAAAAAAAAAATATCGATAAGGAACAGATTGGATCATGAAAAGTAGTTATTCGGCTATTGGTTAACATTATCCACACTGCGATAACCAGTGTGAACCAGCCTTAAGATGCAGTGGACATTGCAAGGCTACCATAGCTTTTTTAAACAGCAGCTTCTGAAAGTCAAACTGAAGGAAAACTGAATGAATTCTGCATGTAGAAGTTGATATGCAATAATTTATGCTATACTGGAATCATTTTTACAAGGCCAGAAACTACATTCCCTTAGGTTTTGGACAAAACCCTGAGAAATTCAAAAGGACCGAGAGGATGGTTACGTAATGCAGAGCTGGAGGAGCGTGACTTGGCTGGCATACACGCTCACAAGTGCACAAAAACACACACACACGCTGTGACCAGAGTCAGAGAATGTGTCAACTGCGCCAGCCTCTTTTTCACACTTATCATTAAGAGGCACAAGGCGGAAAAAACCTGTATTTTGGCGTGAGCAGTACGAAAAAAACCTTACAGTAATGGTATAGGCTATATCATGGTTTATTTATTTCAAAAGCATGTGGTAGTTGGTAATTTAGCTAATTAAATACTAGTACATTTTAATAAAAATGCCACAAAATGTAAAAGTCAAGAGCAATCACTTAACTTACTAGTGATTTCTTTTAATGATTTGAGACTCATAACTAAAGATACCAAACTCCTACACATGGCTGCTTCTCTTGAGCTTCATAAATCTCAGCATTCGAGGGTAAATGCACACGCTGCAATATTCCTTCCTCCCTGCACTGGAGCAATTCCCCCTCTTTCTACTCAATCCATCCATCCGTGCAACAAAATGCCCCTTTATCGTGAGCCTCGGGGCCTAGCGCAGAGGTTCTGCTGTCAGAGTGATGGGACACAGATGGGTGTGGGTGAGAGAGCGGGTCCACTGGTTTAAGAGACTGAATGGGTTAGGGTTACCAAAGCACTGCAGTGATATCGGAGTCAGCAGTGCAGAGAGAAAGATAATTACATGTGTGATGAATGTCTCGGGGACGGAGATATTGGGTTGGCTTGTGTGCAAGGTCAAGTCGGTCAAATAAACCCAGAAAACTAGTGAGCTAGAACAGTGGCTTTCAATTCGTTTTGCGTCAAGACCCAGGTGTTACATTAAACATCAAATGCTGACCACCAGTACCAACATTTTCATCACTCAAAAGCAAAAGCAAACATTTAAATGTACTCAGTTCCATTCAATTTCACTTTTATTGTTAGAATTTCTTCCAAAAATTCTCACATCAATACACTTTAGTATTATTAATATTTTTATATGATAAAATATATTAAAATCTATTACATTATTACAATATTTACTGCTACTACTACTAATAAATCACACAAAACAGTGTTAATATTAATAATAAAAATAATACATCTATTATATAAATTACAATCAATAAAAATAATTATTGAACACATAAAACGCATTGCTTTCAGCACAAACCAAGTTTATCCTCAACGCAGGACAAGCAAACCCATATTTAATGTAGTCTGAGTTGCATTTTAATTTATCCTGCATCATTTTGTTCATGTTTTTTTTTTTTTTTTCAGGATGAGAGGAAGTCAGACAACCCATTTGTTCCGTCATTGCCTAATTTGGGGTAGCTTCTACCAAGCAATAGATGAACTTATGCCAAAATACTGTTGAGTTTGATTAGGTCCACAACCTTTGACAACAAAAGGTTTTGGATAAGTTGAAAAGTCTGTTTATTTTGCCATCATATCTATGCATGATTAGATTTTCTTATTTGCATGTGGCATTGTTTTTTCCCCTGCTGTCCCTGCTATCAGAACTGACCTGTATTCAACCTTTTAAGAACCACTGTATTAGATAATTTGTTTATTGCATTACAAGCAAAATGCAAATATAAAGACTCATTCAGATTACATGCTGGTATAGAACCAAAGAGTAAAAGGGAAGATAATTATTAATCATGCAGGAGAGTGATATTTAGTTACCAGAGAAACCTGGACTTGAAAAATATGCAAAAGCTGCCAGAAATCGTTATCAGGTATTAATGGTGAGAGACTGTCTCTGATGTGAAAATAAGGCCACAGAGTGGTTCATTTGTGGTGGTTTCATTTGCATCATTATGCAACATGCCCTGCTATTTCCTCAAGGGAAACCTCACTCATATCGGTCACTGTATCGGACACTGTGAACTTAAGACTGTCATTCATGCACAGAGCTTGATCAGCTAGCCGCTGACTGATGTTGCCTAATCCGACACAAAGTCTAAATGGATCAATGCTTCTAACCAGAGAGCATCAGATTCAATAAAAGTCACATAAAATTACCCTTTTACTGAGACACAGCAAAGAGCGCACAGACTGGAAATTGCTTTAACAGTGAGCCTTTTCATCAATGGCCTGCACTTGAATAGGACAAGAAAAACTATCCTCGGCTTGGCTGGAAACAAGAGCACTCTTATCTCAGGCCACTAGAGTTTAAAAATATGTAGTCATGTTCATGAGACCTGCAGTCAAGCATGGATGCCAGGTTTCTGACTGCTTCTAATGCTCTTGAATAGGACTTAAAGCCACAATACGTAATTTTTCACTGCTAGAGGTTGCTTATTCAAAGCAAAGGCGTAGCTTGATGATGCCTTGATTTTGCAGAGCTTTTATTATGCCACAGATGAATGCTTCCGCTTCTTCCGGTCATGTGTATGTGGGGTAACACAGAGCTGTTTTATCATATTAGATACATTTGAGTGTGTTGAGAGTTATGTTATAATGCTACTCTGTGTTCGCTCGGCGGCTACTATGAGATACTTGTTGCACACTGCAGTAAGCTAGATCGATATTAGGCATGGTAAAACATGGTACTCGCTGTAAATCAAGAAAACTAGATTTAAACAATAAGACTAACTGTGTTGAGCTATGTAACAATGATTCGTTTTCTGTCGATGAATGAATCCAAACAGGTTGCTCACCTGTCTAATAAAACACAATATATTAAAGCATCTTTGGTTTTTCCATGGTTTCAAAAAAAAAAAAAAAAAAAAAAAAAAAAAAGAAATTGGAGGGTAAACCGGAAAATCAAGGGTAACGCGGGTATGATGTCTTTGATAGGCGACGCACGGACACGGTCCATGTCCTGGTTAAAATTGCTTATTTCTCTGTAGTTAAACATTCTTGGAAACATTTGGGATAATGCAAGTACACAAGTCAACAAAATATATAACATTGTTCTAGTGGTTTTAGGATATTTTAATCCACAAATCTTACATATCGTGCCTTTAATGACAAAAACGCACTAGGCTTGTGATTTATTAGGGAAACCCCTAATTAATAATTGCATTATTTTAATTAGATGCAAGCATCATAGCATATAGTATTTAAGTATATCATATTTAAAGATGGCAGATTAAATAAATACAGGAATCTTATTAACTAAATCTGAGTAGATACATAGAAGTATATATAAACCACTGACTTCATTCACCACACACAAAGCAATTATTCACAACACACTGAAATACTGTGGTAGTCAGCTGCCATGCCAGCTAATGCAGTCCCGGACAGTAAACGGTAATAGAACTCTTAAGAAAGTGGGAAGGAACTAGATTCCATGCTGTTGCAGGTAGTCGCATGGATTTCTCCATTGAAAACAATTGCACTTCTGCTCCAGTGCTTTAGACCTTTTCTTTTAGTTTAGTGTCTTAAAATAGCACCTGTCAAAATACCAGCTTATCAAAAGACAACTCACAGGCTTCATCAGAATCATTTCCTACAGTCAAAACGGCACTATTTTTAGCCTCCACAACAAGTGCACATTTTCATTAGCACTAATTTAATATCCCAAAATGCATTAGGTTGCATCTCTGGTTGCTTGAGACACTGATGAAATACAATAAGCAGGCATTATAAAAATGCTGTCTGGATAGGCAGCTCACTAGGTTGAGACATAGCCATGTTCTCAAAGCTTATCATTCATACTTTCTTTATAGCAGCACTCTATGGCTCAGCTTGCTCTTGCAAAATGAAACCTCTACTCCACCTCCTTATTGTAAACAACACTGTGTAATCATATGGCACTTAACGTTACATGCGGTAAGGAAAGCGGAAAATTCTTGAAGTACGTAGGGAAGTCTCGTTCATTCTGTCACTAATTGCATTTAATATGTATGTAAACGGGGCGTATGTGTGTCTGCCTGCAACGTAATGAATATAAATATAACACATTTTATTGTAACATCCTGTTCGAGCTTCGCACTTAAGAAATGGCACGATGATGGACATGACAGCACATATATTCCGACTGTTAACGTCAAGCCCCGTGATAAAGTCTTGTTAGTAGATGACACTTACCCTGGATGTTCCAGCTGGATCTTCGTCTTCCCAGCGCGTACGATGTACAAGCTGCTATGAAATAGTCTTGAGTGTGCGCATGCGTGGCAATTTCAGTAGCGGATGGGGGAATCCAATGACGTAGCCATAATGACACGTGACTGCACACTGCGCATTTTTTACTGTTCACGGCTTGTTCAGCTTTTTTTGTGTGTATTCCAGAAAGATGTATCAAACTTTTGAGTGTTAATCAAAAATTTGCACACACCTGCTTATTCGTTATTCATTTTTGCATCAAAACCATTAAATGATTAATACGAAAACAATTACTAATAAAAAAGAACATCCTATAGCCTACAATAAATACTAATATAATATAAGTAGCTATATATATATATATATATATATATATACACACACACATTATAAATATTAAAATGTGAAAACATTTGATATTACTTTATGTAAATAGTAACACATTTTACTTTATGATTAAACAATCTTTTTTTTTTTTTTTTTTTTTTACATGTTTCTGTTAGAGTTCATAATGTATTTTCATTAATGTATTGTTGTAGCCTATAGTTTCCATCTTAATGCAAGAACAGTTTTGTACATTCATTCTAATTTCACATTCAAACATCCACAAAGGATGTATATATACACAAACCTGATTCCAAAAAAGTTGGGGCACTGTACAAATTGTGAATAAAAACAGAAGTTTCAAATTTCAATATTTTATTCAGAATACAACATAGATGACATATCAAATGTTTAAACTGAGAAAATGTATCATTTTAAGGGAAAAATAATAATAATTTCATGGCATCAACACATCTCAGAAAAGTTGGGACAAGGCCATGTTTCCCACTGTGTGGCATCCCCTCTTCTTTTTCTAACAGTCTGCAAACGTCTGGGGAGTGAGGAGACAAGTTGCTCAAGTTTAGGAATAGGAATGTTGTCCCCTTCTTGTCTAATACAGGCTTCTAGTTGCTCAACTGTCTTTGGTCTTCTTTGTCGCATCTTCCTCTTTATGATGCGACAAATGTTTTCTATGGGTGAAAGATCTGGACTGCAGGCTGGCCATTTCAGTACCCGGATCCTTCTTCTACGCAGCCATGATGTTGTAATTGATGCAGTATGTGGTCTGGCATTGTCATGTTGGAAAATGCAAGGTCTTCCCTGAAAGAGCGACGCGTCTGGATGGGAGCATATGTTGTTCTAGAACTTGGATATACCTTTCAGCATTGATGGTGCCTTTCCAGATGTGTAAGCTGCCCATTCCACACTTTTCTGGAAGTATTCCTGAGCCCATGTTGTGATTTCCATTACAGTAGCATTCCTGTATGTGATGCAGTGCCGTCTAAGGGCCCGAAGATCACGGGCATCCAGTATGGTTTTCCGGCCTTGACCCTTACGCACAGAGATTGTTCCAGATTCTCTGAATCTTTGGATGATATTATGCACTGAAGATGATGATAACTTCAAACTCTTTGCAATTTTTCTCTGAGAAACTCCTTTCTGATATTGCTCCACTATTTTTGGCTGCAGCATTGGGGGAATTGGTGATCCTTTGCCCATCTTGACTTCTGAGAGACACTGCCACTCTGAGAGGCTCTTTTTATACCCAATCATGTTGCCAATTGACCTAATAAGTTGCAAATTGGTCCTCCAGCTGTTCCTTATATGTACATTTAACTTTTCCGGCCTCTTATTGCTACCTGTCCCAACTTTTTTGGAATGTGTAGCTCTCATGAAATCCAAAATGAGCCAATATTTGGCATGACATTTCAAAATGTCTCACTTTCAACATTTAATGTTATCTATATTCTATTGTGAATAAAATATAAGTTTATGAGATTTGTAAACTCTTGCATTCCTTTTTTATTCACAATTTGTACAGTGTCCCAATTTTTTT
The DNA here is from genome assembly GCA_018749465.1 of Paracanthobrama guichenoti. NCBI lineage: Eukaryota > Metazoa > Chordata > Actinopteri > Cypriniformes > Gobionidae > Paracanthobrama > Paracanthobrama guichenoti. The sequence continues at coordinate 14,785,848 of CM031960.1, read as the reverse complement.
GGAATCAGGTTTGTACTTAATATATATTATTATACTTTTTTCAGGATATTGATACCAATATACAGAGTTTGGCTGTATTTGAGAAACATTGAAATGCTTGCAGAAATCTATATCAAGTGCAAAAGGTTTCTCTGGGAACAACTGCACTGTATGGAGACAAAAAAAATAATCATTTATGCACAGCATATGTTTATTGGTGTAATAACTAATTAGGCTGTGTGGAGTGCAGCAAGTTTTTTAGGCAATTCTTCAGTGGCAAAGAGCAGCTTGCCCATCTTCAGACCCTGTCCCTCAGTCTGCTGCAATCCCAGGTTCATGTATTTATTAGACTGTTCGTACGCAGGCCAATGCACCAGACCGGGCCCATTTGGTGAGCTGTAGAAATAAAATATTCATTTAATGAATAAAGGATAATCAGTAACAGATCCTAATACTCTGTCCAGCATCTAATGTATACTCACCCAGTACGAATAAAGTTAGCCCAGTATCCCATGACAGTTCTGCATAGTTGGTTTTCCTCCTCAATGAGTGTTTCTGTGGATGATAAAGAATTAACTACATCACCACTTCTGTCTTCATCACAACCATTTACAGTCATTTGCAGTTTCAAACCCCTGCAACAGTAAACTGTCCAGTATAAATGTCCAATATCATAATAATTAGCCAGGGCAAATAAGGTCTTAGATCTGCTTACCTACAGTTTTGATATGGCCATCCCAAAAGCAGGCCCCAAACACAAATCCAACTTCATCAGCATGGTCAGCCTTCACAAAGCTGGGTCTGAGATCTTTAAATATACTGGGACGGTGCTGGAACTCATACATATACACAGGCACTCCAGCAGCTGTGAAGTTATAACATAGGGTGTTGGCAAATAATAAAACCAACCAACAGTAAAACTTCACTGGAGGTGAAATTTTGCCAGTAACGTTGCATTGCAACCAACCTCTGTGGTAAGATGCAACCGCAATGGAGGGTATCACTATAAACATATCCCCCATCATCTCAGTAAATGCGTCGCGAATGTCCTCGGGAGTTTTAGCATCTTTCAAGTATTCTTCTACAATGATTTCATTAGCTCCTGATGTCTACGATGACAGAGAGAAAGCTTACACACATTCTACCAAGTCTTCTGAAAGGTATTCTGTACCATGTCCACTAGAGTGAGACAAATACTAACAAATTAGTTTAGCTATAAATCCCTAGAAATAATCTGGGAAGAAAGTTGAGCTTTACACCAGCTTTGTTAACAATGTCCAAAATTGCTTTCACTGATTTTGCGTCCATCCCTTTTACCCATTCTTCTGAAACCAAGGTCTGAAATAACAATAATATAAAAAAAAACAAAATGAGCACATCCTGTTCAGCACCGCGTATTGTTTATTGTTGTAATGTAATGGTCATAAAGGTTCATAGACCTTTTGTTTCATTGTACTATTCCAGTCAAAAATGTTATGATATTTACCTGAGCGAGCATCCATCCAAATTCATGGTTTGTTGTTCCAATAAGAACTGGAACTTTCTGAAAGTCTTTGCTCTTTAGTATCTCCTCTGCTGAATCTTTAAGAAACACCCCATCAACTGCTGCTCCAGGGAAAATGTGTTTCTAAGGAAATCACTTCGTCTAAGAAATTAATTCATTCTCTCTTCAATCTGTATATTTATACACCAATAGATCTCTAAATAAATTCTGTGTTCTTACCTTTTTAGCCGCATTAATGATCTGTTCCTCAGTCAGCTCTTTTATGCATTTGACCAGCACTTCAGAAGAGCTGAAGTCACACTCAGTAACATTTGCTACCACCTGGTCAAACAGATTACACACAATCAACTTCCTTCTAATAATATCAATTATATATATTATATATATATAAAAATTATCCAACATAATGTAATTTCAATATGCATTTTCAACTGACAAATGAGGCGGTTCAAGGATTTTTGTTCATACAATGTACAATACAATGTACATATGCTATTTGAAGTTCACTCCTGAAGCACTTTCTGTAAAGCTTTTAATATTTTGGAAATTCAGTTCAATTTATGTACCTAGCTAACAAAATTATATTCTAAGAACATATTGCTAACGTTCCGTTATGTTATGAAAACGTTATTTCTGAATGTTCTCTGAATGCTCAAAACACAACGTTTTTTTGGTTATGTGAATGTTATGTGAACATTCCATTGTATCATTTGCAAACATTATGGAAACGTTAAGAAAAGAAGTGGTAACCTTCCTATTCTAAAAAGAATAGGAAGGACACATCCATGAACAATGTATACATTATGTTTTTGTGCTAACGTTTTGAGAACATTATTAAAGACCAGATAACTTTGAATTAATGTGAATGGAAGAATGTTTGTTCATAACTTTGAGAGAACCTTGCCAGAACATTAGCCAAAGTTCTGAGAACATTTCCTGTTATTGCATTTGGGTATTGTTGTGTTTTTTACTTTTTTTATGTATTGTTTATGTGTCTGCAACCAAATTGCCTTTGGGAAATGAAATTTAAAAAAAAAAAACTGAACTTTGAACTCTCCCATACTATGGAAGTCAATGGGCTCTATCAATTGCATATTCTTCAAAATATCTTCTTTTGTGTCCGGCAGAAGAAAGAAATTCATACAGGTTTGGAACAACTTGAGGGTGAGTAAATTATGACAGAATTTTCATATTTGGGCAAACTATCGCTTTAAGCAAACACACTGATTGTTGTATTTGTTATACATACCTTGGCAAACATCATTGGATCTTTGATGGTGTAACCTATCGTGGTTGCTACCCCACTCTGAAAGATGGCTCGGTGAAACAGACCCTTGGTCATTGGTGACAATGTCTAAAAGTCCAAGAATACATCTTTAGAATACAAATAACCCTTGCACTGAATTTTACAGAATTACAGTATAATCACTATATATATAACATTGACTGACTAGAAAAGAGGCACTGATTCCTCCTGCAGACTCCCCACTGATGGTGACAGACTGGGGGTCTCCTCCAAAACCCTCAATGTTTTGCTGCACCCACTGTAAAGCTGCAATCTGGTCTAGGAAGCCCCAGTTTCCCTGTGCAAACTTATCACCTGTGCTAAGAAGCACATTTAATTATAACCTGCCCAGCAGAAGCAGAGTCTTCAGTAGGCTAACAAATGACGTCATTCTTAAAGGGACAAACTGCATGAGTAATACCTGAAGTATCCTAACATTCCAAGTCGATACTGGATGACCACCACAACTATGTTCTCATAGGCCGCCAATGGGGATCCGTCATACATGGAAGCTCCACTCATGACCAGGGCCCCTCCATGAATCCAAACCATTACCTGTCATACATTGCTTTTGTCAGAGGGGTTAGGGAAAGTATAAATAAAGCATAATGGGAAAGTTCTACTGTGAATTCACAAATGCTGTCCTCTAGTTTAGAGGAGTACTCACTGAAAGTTTTTCTGATTCTGATCTTTGCGAAGGAGTGTAAACGTTCAGATACAAACAGTCTTCTGAGACTCCTCTGGGGGTGAAATCCAAGTTCAAGGCCTTTGATACTATCGGCACAATATCTGGGTTTTGAAGGCACCTATAATGCAGCAAGAGAAGATTGTACATACAGTAGGTGTGGTAAAAAGACTATACAGGATAAAATTAGGGACCAAACTGAAATCTGAGCTAAGAAATGGCGAGACACTACAGGCAAAAACAGAATCTGTCAATTCTAATGCATGAAAAGTGTTTTTTTTTTTCAGAATAGTGGAAAGGAAACATCCAAAATACACTTCTATATGTGTATCTTTTATAGCATTTTATTTTGCGTCTGTAGATTTACATTACAGTAGTACATACATATCTAGGCAGTTTTCTGAAAATGAGTTTTTTCTGAATGAGTTGAGTCAGAATGCTTTAATTTTATTCATATTCTTAAGGTTTTTACAGAGGGTTTGTTTATAAATAATTTATATAACATTTTACTACATGGCACGTGGAGGGATAAACACAAAAGCGCACGCATGTCGATCACCGTTTAATAGTATTCATAGATCCTCCTAACTTAATAAAACAGACTGTGTGACAATGAGTAAAGATTACCTCAAAATGTATGTCCGTATGCAAGTTCGAGGGATTTTATTTCAATTAAATACATATACGCCTCTTTAGCTATTGTCATGTGCCAGTGATTATCCCTCCGCGTGGATATACCTGCCCCATAGTGGTAAAAAAGGAATTTATATATAACTGTAGTCCATTACTAAATACAAATTACTGATGGAAATTGTAATGTAGTCTATTACATTACACATTGTATGCAATATAATCAGACTACTTTTAGATTACTTTTGATCTAACTTTTGGTCGTTTGTCACATATATAATAGTACCGTATATACCCGAATATAAGACTAGGTTTGTGTCCTAAAAATAGGCTGAAAAATGGGGGGTCGTCTTATATTCGGGTATATACAGTAGATGACATATCTCAGTTACTTTTATGACTAGGGTTAGTGTTAGGGTTAGGGTTAGGGTATAGCCATACTCACATGAGGGGGTGCTGAGTGGCATTCCTTATGCCCTCCCATCCCTGTACAGATTTAGGTGCAGCCAGGCGGAGAGGACCAACAGGTGGCTGGGCAAAAGGAATGCCCAAATATTGCTCCACCACCTTTTCAGAGCCTTTAACTTTCATATATTGCCCACGGACACTACCATACTTCAGAACAACAACCGGTCCAGAGTCTGCACATACACAAACAGAAATTTTAAATTCATATATTTATGCCGTGATGAAGATATATATATATATATACACACACAGACCAGGCATAACATTATGACCACTGACAGGTGAAGTGAACAACACTGATTATCTCTTCATCATGGCACCTGTTAGTGGGTGGGATATATTAGGCAGCAAGTGAACATTTTGTCCTCAAAGTTGATGTGTTAGAAGCAAATAAATAAATAAATAAATAAATAAATAATGGGCAAGTGAAAGGATTTGCACGAGTTTGAAAAGGGGCAAATTGTGATGGCTAAACGACTGGGTTAGAGCATCTCAAAAACTGTAGCTCTTGTGGGGTGTTCCCGGTCTGCAGTGGTCAGTATCTATTGGGGTGTAATGGAAAACAAAACTGACGGTTCGGTATGTACCTCAGTTTTGAAGTCACGGTTCGGTACAGGTTCGGTACAGCAGGGGAGTGAAAACTAAATATAAAATTGCTTTTTATCATTATTATTATTATTATTATTATTATTAAAAGTCCTCATGAAATCAGAATTTAACCTATTTACTTTGTTAGCACAAACTACAGGTCTTAGGGTGAACAATTAATCCATGCAAATTAATACACAGAACAAAAAAAAAATTGTTTGTCGTGGTAATCTTTAATCAAAATCTGAAAAGTAACTTGCGGTCTGGAGACGGCGTTCCTTCTCAGAGGATGTCAGTTTGACAGCTTAGGTTTGAATATCCTTAACCACTCCCCTCTAACCGTTAGTCTGCTATGAGCGAGAGATGGAGAGGAGGAGCGCTGAAGTGAAACCCTGCTCTCTATTCAATATTCCGTTTCACTTGGAAATACGTCACAGCACTGAAGAAAACGCACTTGCTACTTCCGGTTCACTGGGACTTTAAACAGTGGTTTACTGAACAAATTGTTTCTGTCCTTAAATGAATTCAATTATAACTAAAAGTTTCTTAAAGATATAAAAATTATCTCTGCTAATGCTGTAAAGTGTAAACTATAGGCCTATAGGGAGCCTTTACTTGCACATTAACAACAGAGCCCAAACTATTAGCCTAAATTCAGTAGCCATTATTTTTAGATATAATAATCAACACTCAAATAACACATTGTATATACAAACATGTAAACTTCACATAAGGCAGTTTTTGCGTTAACTTCTAAATCTAATTATAAAATTATGTTTTTACTCCAATTCGTTGCTGAAATAATCATTTAGTACACTGTCATTTTCATGACAGATTTATTTAAACATACATTAAATAATCAAGACATCAGTAATAGGTTAAGTAAAATATAATACATATATAGGCTAATATAGTGCATGTTTAGCGTTAAGAGTTTATTTCTCTAGTGATCTAACCAGCTGGGGACAATCAATGACTCGCGCCTGAGGTAAATGTAGGCTAATGCTACGTGGCATTACACGTTTTATTGACGTCTTTCTACCGTTGAAACACGGATTGAACGATTATACGACATAATACGTTTCAGTAAGTTGTAATGTATCCTTCAACACATTTTTATTCTTTGACTAGTAAGAGATGATCGCGTTCACTCGCGGACATTAAAGAGCGCTAAAACGGCATTTATCGTTTGAATTTCGTGATACAATGGACTGAATACTTGTTCGTGTGGGAACTCGGAGTATCTTCCGAGTACTGAAGTATCTTCCGAGTACTGAAGTATCTTCCGTGCGTAAAACAAGCCTACTGTTAACTGTTAAAGATTGCATTCTGTACCGCTCGGAAACGGTTCGGTACGAATACGTGTACCGTTACACCCCTAGTATCTATCAAAAGTGGTCCAAGGAAGGAATAGTGGTGAACCAGCAACAGGGTCATTAGCGGCCAAGGCTCACTGATGCACGTGGGGGAGCAAAGGCTTGTCTGTGTGGTCCGATAAAACAGAAAAGGACTTAAATGATCTGCTGCTAACATCTTGGTGCCAGATACCACAGCACAACTTCAGGGGTCTAGTCTAGGTCATGCTTCGAGGGGGACCAACACAATATTAGGAAGGTGTATATATACACACACACTTACAATACTCCTTCAAAAATCAAGAAAATGGATCATTAAATATTATTTCAATGTATAATTTTAATTTAAAAAGCAATATATTAAGATGAAATACTTGCCTGTCTGTACAGGGGCTGTCCAAACAGGGGCCAGGGCCAAGCACAGGCAGAGCAAAACTTCTTTTGCCATAGCTGTTCTTTCGTTAAAGACTACTGACTCAAGCCTCTAATGTAGTGAAAACCTCACAAAACAGGCTTGATTACAACATACTGCCCTTTAACCTGATGCTACTTTACCCCCTAAAACAAATCACGTCACCTGTGTACACGGTGGAATTCCTGTTGTGCAGAAAAATCTATTCCCTGTGTAAATCATAATAATTAGTTTAGAATTGTATTGTATCTCTAGTCTCTCCGGACATGTTTGTTAGAATAAAGATTTCTAAAATATAAAATGTACAAGTGAAGTGAACCAAACATATTGAATGAATCATGTATCAAAGGACAATCATAAAATTGACACACACAGACATAAAAAAACATTTTCATTCTAAGCCATTCTCCCATATGGATAATTTAATTTGCCACCACAGTAAATTGTCAAAATTCTGATTAAATGTGTCTTAATACAGATAGTAAAAAAGTGTCAGAGGCTCAGAGCTTGAAGTTTCCAGCTGTTTCCAAAGCTGTTTCAAGTGACAATCACTTGTTTCTGTTTTTTTTTCTTTTCCTTTTTATAAACAGTTGTTTGACTAACTGGCATAACGGTTAATGACCCTCAACCCAAGGTCTGGGTTGGTAACATAAAGACTGCATTCAAGCTCAAGCTGCATTCATTGGTCTAGAAATAGGGAGGGGGCTGGGTATGGGGCTAGAGCTCAGTCCTACTTATGGATCAAATGGTTAGTATAAAAAATAAAAAAATCCATAAAATAAGATTTCCATAAAAATAAAATAAAATGTATATGCACTGGTGTAAATTTTAACCAGCCATACAGTAATACTGTTAAATACCAAGGGTTACAGTAAATCAATCTGGATTTTACCAGCTCATGTCCTTAGATGTTTGTATTGGCATTTATATATAGTCACATCATTTTTAATATACACATTTTCCTGTATATTATGTCTCATTTACTTGTTTTGTGTCATTCACACTTATGTATAACTGACCAATCTTTTTTTTTTTTTTTTTTGCTGTTGATTTGATGTCCATTTACTGTTGTATGCTGATTTTTTTGTCTCATTCTGTTAAAAAGATGAGAAAATGATATAATATTTTATATATATAAGCCAAAGTGCATTCTAAAAAGGTCAACTTTTTGGATAATAGTACCTAGAATAATTAAAGGAACGGATAGAATAACTATAATCATTTGTCATTTTGATTAATCCCTTTTCTAAAATATAAAATATATATGGTTTAAAGGCTAAAATGTGAGTGTCACAGATTAGGTGGCTGTAATCAAGCACACAACAAAGGAAGAACTACAGGAGACTTTAATCCAATAATTAAACAAGAACCTGTACAATCACAGAGAACTGAAATAATGCTAGACGAGGAACAGACTGAAACAGAAGGCTTAAATACACAGCAAACAAGCGGACCTAATGAGACTAATTAATGAAACACATCTGAACTGAAACTCAAATCAATATGTAACTATGGTGACAAACAGGCAGGGGAAACTGAGGATGACAGAACCAATCAACTCAGTGACAGCAAAACAGAAGACTACAGACATGAATGAGAACAAAAAATGAGAACAAACGTGACAGTGAGGTTTATCAACTTTTCTTGTCAGTTTTATTTGAACATGTAGTACATGTCAGAAGATAACACGTTATGATGTATGTCACCCAACCAACATTTTTGGTTAATTTAAAATCCATTCATTGTTGCCATTGTTGTTAAATTGAATGTTTATGCAAACCAACAGTGCATAGTGCTGTTTATTTTATTGGTTGGTATTCAGGTATTCAGTACAAAACTTTGTGAAATTATTTCATTGTGTGTATCAGTACCCATTTTTACAATACCATAATAATATTGATAATCGTCATAAATTTTGGTCACTATAATAGTGATATGAAATTAATCTCTAATTAATCTACTCAATTCCAAAAACAACAATAGCAACAAGTGATTACATTTTTGTGCAAAAAAAAAAAAAAAAAAAAAAAAAAAAAAAAAAGATATTAAAGGGTCTTCATGGAGTGTACGTACAATGTTTATTATTTTGTCAACTAACTCATTTTTAATTAATTTGTCTTTCTTTTACTATCCTAATATAGTCTCTTACTATTCTCTTTGTTGAATAGCTGTAGCTGCATATGACACAGCTGATGTACTTGACTTATGTTCAGATGTTATGGTCTGCGAGGAATGTGTCTATTAAGTCATCTCACTACAACCATGGTGGCCTCTGCTGTGAAGGATAGGATAAGCTTTTTTTGTTGGTCACTAGATGGAAGCAGTGAGTTTTTGAAGAGGCCACAGTGTCAGCATATGTGCTGCTAAGAACAGTAGCACCATTCCCACTTAAAATAATAATAATATTAATAATTATTATGCCATGATTGACAGCTATTTCAGTAACTTTTTGTAGTTATTTCAGTAACTACCACTCAGCATTTTATTTAGATTTAGATTTATCACAATCCTATTTACACTCTCAGAAAAAAAGGTACAGTGCTGTCAGTGGGGCGGTACCCTAAGGTACAAAAGTGAAACGGTACATCTTTGTACCTTACTCACCCTATACATATTAGTACCTTAAAGGTACATATCAGTACTTTAAGAGTGTGTAATAATACCTTAAAGGTACATATCAGTACTTTAAGAGTGCGCTTTTTAGTACCTTAAAGGTACATATCAGTACTTTAAGAGTGTGTAATAATACCTTAAAGGTACATATCAGTATAAGATTGCAGATTAGTACCTTAGGTACATATCAGTAAGGTAGTGTGTAATAATATAAAGTACTTTAAGATTGCAGATTAGTAATATCAGTACTTTAAGAGTGTGTAATAATACCTTAAAGGTACATATCAGTACTTTAAGATTGCAGATTGCTTTAAAGATTAGTACCTTAAAGGTACATATCAGTACTTTAAGAGTGTGTAGGTACATATAGTACCTTAAAGGTACATATCAGTAACTTTTCGGTTTTGTACCTTAGGGTACCGTCGGTTTTGTACCTTAGGGTACCGTCCCTATGACAGCAATGTACTTTTTCTGACAGTGTACAGTAGACAAGTAGAATAGAATAGTACTTGATTCTTGTATGAGGGGAAATGCAAAAGAAAGTAAAAACAAACAAACAAACAAACAAATAAACCAATAAAAATAATAAAAAATATGAAGTGTTCAAATTATACAATATAGGCAAGGCAAAATAAAAACCTAAAAGAACTTAAATTGTTTTTGAAGGCAAAATATTTATTATAATAAATTACAAGGACAGAAATAATAATAATAATAATATAGAATATTTAATTATTATTTATTAATAATAATAATAATAATATTAGTTCAATAATAATATTATTCAATTTGTGTTAATATATAATAATAATAATACTTATATAATAATTATTCATAATAATATAATGAATTTATTATACTATATTTTATAATAATAATTCAATAATACTATTATTCAATTCATTATAAAATGTTTTATAAATGTATAACTTTATAAGTATAATAATAATACATTGTAATGAATATAATATAATGTAATGAATAATTATTATAGTAAAACATATTTTAATAATTCCTCATCATTATGAATGCCTTGCACTGGTGGAAGTGTGATGTTATGGGGATGGAGAGTTGTTTGAGAGCGCGGGCGCAGTGAGGAGCGTGCGGCATGGCATCATACGCAAGGGGCGTGACGGAGGCGTGTCATAACATATCAGCGCCGCTGTTTCATGTGTCGATCTAGCCCCGTTGAGAACTGCGCTCTCTCCTGTGCTTCAGCGGAGTAGACATAAACAAATCATTATAAGCTACAGGTTTAGTTTTCTCCAGCAGCATATGCGCTGTCGGGGCTACACCGGCAGAGTTTGTTGTGGCTAACGAAGAGGATAGATCGCTAATCTGGGAAGACGTCGAAAAGTAACTAAGGCTCACTCGGCCACAGGTAGCTCTTTCGGCTCTGAATATCAAAGTACAGGTCATGCGGGTGTCTCCGGCCGGGCAGAGAGCTGTGATCCAGTGCTGCTGTTACTGCTAGTCTCCCCGGTGGACTGATCGCTTTTGAGCTGAGCAGGAACGACGGAATAAGCATGTCTCGAAGAAAGCAGAGCAAGCCCCGGCAGATCAAACGTAAGCGTTTAAAGTTTCACTAGTAATGCCGGTGCTGCTGTTGTGAAGGATGACTCGTTGTAAAAAGTGTGTGACATGATTCATGTGACTGGATATCTTCGATTTCGTGGAAACTGACAAGATGTTTCTATTAACACGAGACCGATGGCTCACTTTAGACGTGTGACCGGTCTGTTCAAACAACCCTTGTGTTTTAATGGTTAGAAAATTAGAAACGGCTACATTTAGTTACAATTGCCATAGTAACCCCGTGGGCTTTTAAGACGCGCAGCTCATCCTCACGTGAACGGCGCTGAACAAACTCGCGCTTAATTTTTCAAATCCAGTCGAGATTATTGTTTTTAAATCCCTTTTATTTTACTTTCTCATTTTGTAAAAGTGCTTTCGTCTGCTTCAACCGAAGTGTAACCGTGGCTTCCTGTTTAATACTGTTGTGGAAACGTCACTGTTCTCTGAAAAAGACGATATGAGTTCAGATAAACAGCGATCCGATCCCAGTCGAGATAAGGATTAAAATTGGATCTTTTATTTGTTTTCTGTCTGTAGCTGCACCGAGGCTGCTGTTGCATTTTCCTCCGGCTTTTCAGTTCTCTTTCCAGAGATGAGACGTCAGATAGCGCTCCCAGCTGATCTCTCCACATGATAGTGTGTTACAATTGGATCTTTTTTTCATCTATCCATTTTAACCCTATAACGTCCAGGCACACAATAGTTTGATTTACAATGGCATTTTTATGATCGTATGCAAAATATTACATTATGTCATTATTTGCACTCTCTCATGTTTGCTCCAAACCCGTGACTTCTTCTGTGGAACACAAAACGATACATTTTGAAGAATGTCTTGGTTGCTCTTTTCCATGCAATGACAATGAATGGTGGCTGAAGATGTAACGACGCAAAATAATCATCTATGTGACTCAAGCTCTATATTCCTAACTGCTCTTGTCACTTTCCTGAGAAAAGTAGCAATGTTTGTTTTGTTCGACTATCTATGAAATCGTTGATACACATCATGAAACCAATCAGAATTGTTTGTTCATGACTCAAACTGATTCGGTTCTTGAGTACAGACTTATTGATCCGGTTCCAGTCGTTTAACAGTTCACTGGAGAGGAATATTAATAGCGCAAAGCAATAATTACGGCTTCAGACTCAGTGTGCTATCTTTTATATTAAGATGATTGTAACATCCTTTTTGAGGCTTGACATCTTTAGTCACCTTGTTTAGACATCTTGTGATTCGGAAAAGAGATTGTTTTTGACATCCACTGGTGAAAGAAAGTCATACAGGTTTGGAACATCATGAAGGTGGCCAAAGTTTTTGGTCGAAGCAACCCTTAACAAGTTGTGGTCAATAAAATCATAAAGTAAAAATTCAATTCATCGACCCCTGCCTCTCCCTCTCTTTCTCTGAAAAGAACCAGTAGTGCTGAAAAGTCGTTTTGCTCTGGTGCCAGGCGCTGTTTCAGTTCTTCATCCAGAAGAGATGCTTTCAGGCGATAAGCACAGTAGCAATATCTTGGAGGTTGAGTTTGAAAGGGCTGCTCAAAAAAAAATAAATATTAATGCGATTCAAAGGCAGAAAGCGACTCTTGAATAGGAAAGAAAAATGGTCTGATAAGGCAGCATTAGCATATACCACTGAGTGTAAACGGGCGGTATCAAGGTTTGTTTAAGTGACTGGAGAGTTATACGAGCACGCTGGCCAGTGACAATGCCAGTGACCTGCTGACCCATGAAGTCGTCCTCTTAATTGAGATGTCTTATCTGATATAAAGCTATCTCTGGTTGGTTTCTGCAGAACTCATATTCCTACCTAGAGGCAGCTGCGACTACTTCAGGCCAGTCGTAGCGGATGTTTTACACAATTGACTTCTCATTACACCAATGAAGATGGTGGAAAAGTATCTTAGATTTGACTCTGGAGCGCATGTGAACATCACATCGCCCCTCTTATCTTACCTTTTTGCATATGTAAACGTCAAGACGTCTGCGTATAATATAATAAACGTGCGATTGCATTGTTTTGTTACACTCTTACTGGAAGGATTACAATCCTGGCCCCTCTAAAAGAGGTATCCGGTATCATGGAAGTCTATGTTGAGAGGAAATATTTTTGTATGTCTTTTGTGCGTCACTCTCCCAATGGTGAAGATCGTGCTGATAGATTATTCATCCCTCCCTGATGGCGAGATTAGCTCACGGCCTAGCGGGGCCACATCCCAGGGCTTATATTTTGGCAGTTGAGATGGGAGACAAGATAGGTAGACGGCGATCTCTGTGGAGATAGAGCCACCGTCGAGGGGGGTTGGGGGAAATTGGGATTATAATTACATTTGGCTGAAGCATTCTCATCTTTGTCATGTTTGTGTTGTTGTTTGGGACTGGCTGGGTGTATCTCTAGATAAGTTAAAAAAAGAGAGAGGAGAAAAGCAGATAAGGGGAGAGTAGGATGGCAGGGCTGATAAGGGCTGGGGGAGAGAGGCAGGAATACAGAAATGGTAGATGGATGTACATTGCGTTTTAAAAGCAGCTGCCTCAGTGAGATGGCAGGGGCCGATAAGAGAGCCGTTGAGATGATTGGGAGATAACAGAGAGGAGATTCTCACAGATAACAGCCGAGTGACATCATTCAAATGGCTCAGAGGTCGGCATGAATTATTCATGAGCTCCCAGAATTAGGCGTCAGCGGGCGGAGGATGTTTGAGAAGCTGGGGCCAGACAATGCACTTGTTTGAGTTACCACCTCCTGTACCTTGGGCTTGCACTTTTGAAAGTGTGGACAACTGATGGGATCTCTTCCTGTTTTTGTTGAAACCATTCTCAGAGCTTTCGCTGCTGTCAGGTTCAGCGTCTCGGGGTCATTTGACCCGAGGGCGAGTTTAATACTCAGCCAAAAATATTGAAAAGAATGAGAGATCACAGGCTTTCGTACACATATTTTCACACATACGCACACATGCCGTTGTGTGGTGGTGGTTTTGCTTGTGTGTTTTCCTTCTTTGTTCTGCTTTTAGCTCGATGTGAACTTTTGATAAAGCCTGGGGCCTGATCTCCGGTATAGATAGAGATCGCCAAGTGCGATAAGAGTTGTTATCAGCACAGAGCAGGCAGGAGCTGAGGCTTTGCTGCAATAACAAAGCTACACGTAAGAACAGCAGGGCCCCGGACCCTGGCAATCAGTTCCAGCCTTAATGTGATTAATGTTGTTGTATAATTAGATGATAGGTGTGAATGCATTTTTTTTTCTCCCACCCTCTCTCAGTTCCCACCCTTGTGTTTTCTCCTAACAACCATTGTAGTTGATTAATTTAATTAAAACTAATTCCACATATTACTCACTGTAGATCTTGTGTTAGATAGCATTGAGATGCAGGTTTTTTTTTTTTTCATCTATGTTAATCTGTTGGGTGCGTTTTGGTGAAAAACAGTGAAAAAAAGTATTCAGCGCTACGCCTTGCGAAAGGAAACAAGAATGTGGCGTCAGCAGTATGGCTGAAATGTTGATTTGCAGTGAGATATTAGATACTGAGTGATAGTGGGTGCAGTGAACACTGTGAGAAAGTCATAAAGTTTTTATAATGTGTTGCAAAGCCGAGGACGACTTTAGTGAATTTGATTAAATGTGATAATCAATGTTTCTAGTATCTGATAATATTTAAAGCAAGGTTTTTAAGGAATTCAAAGTCCTGCTTTTAATGATTATTATTATTATTATTTAATAATGCATCTAATTGTGTTTTTATCTATTAAAGGGATAGTTCACCCAAAAATTTCTTGAACTTGAAAAATTTCTCACCCTCATGTCGTTCCAAACCCGTAAGACTTTCGTTCATCTTCAGAACACAAATGAAGATATTTTTGCTGAAATCGGAGAGATTTCCGTCGCTCCATAGACAGTTACGCAACTGAAACTTTGACACTTCAAAAAGTTCATAAATAGATTATATCGTAAAACTAATCTATATGAATGGAGCGGTTTTGGCCAAAATTTTCTGAAGAGACTCGATCACCTTATATGATGAACAAATTGAATTTAGGCAGGGAAGCTCAATGGAAGCTCAAGCATGTTCGCTTGACGCGCGAGAACCAATGAGGTTCATTCTTGTGTGTGTTATGCAGCGCGTTTGAGCTTCCGCGAGAACCAATGAGGTTCATTCTTGTGTGTGTTATGCAGCGCGTTTGAGCTTCCGCGAGAACCAATGAGGTTCATTCTTGTGTGTTACGCAGCGCGTTTGAGCTTCCGCGAGAACCAATGAGGTTCATTCTTGTGTGTTACGCAGCGCGTTTGAGCTTCCGCGAGAACCAATGAGGTTCATTCTCATGTTACGCAGCGCGTTTGAGCTTCCGCGAGAGCTGATGAGGTTCATTCCTGTGTTACGCAGCGCGTTTGAGCTTCCGCGAGAACCAATGAGGTTCATTCTCGTGTGCAGCAGCGCGTTTGAGCTTCAGCAAGAACCAATGAGGTTCATTCTCGTGTTACGCAGCGCGTTTGAGCTTCCACGAGAGCCGATGAGGTTTGATCTCGTGTTGCGCAGCGCGTTTGAGCTTCCGCGAGAACCAGTGAGGTTCATTCTTGTGTGTTACGCAGGGCGTTTGAGCTTCCGCGAGAACCAATGAGGTTCATTCTCGTGTTACGCAGCGCGTTTGAGCTTCCGCGAGAGCCGATGAGGTTTGATCTCGTGTTTTACCCAGCGAGTTTGAGCTTCCGCGAGAACCAATGAGGTTCATTCTTGTGTTACGCAGCGCGTTTGCGCTTCAGCGAGAACCAATGAGGTTCATTGTCGTGTAACGCAGCGTGTTTGAGCTTCCACGAGAACCAATGAGGTTTGATCTCGTGTGTTACGCAGCGCGTTTGAGCTTCCGCAAGAACCACTGAGGTTCATTCTCGTGTTACGCAGCGCGTTTGAGCTTCTGCGGGAACCAATGAGGTTCATTCTCGTGTTACGCAGCGCATTTGAGCTTCCGCGATAGCCGATGAGGTTTGTTCTCGTGCGTCAAGCATGTTTGTCAGTTCAGAAATCAGTTCATCATATAAAACGATCACGGTTCTTCAGAAGATTTGGACTAAACCACTAATAATCCATAATCCACGATCTCTATATTAAGTTTTTGAAGCATCAAAGTGCTATTTGCATAACAGTCAGTGAGAAAGCTCTCCGATTTCATGAAAAAGATGTGTTCCAAAGATGAACGAAAGTCTTGCAGGTTTGAAACGACATGACATGAGAAATGAATTACACAATTTTCATTTTTGAGTGAACGAACCCTTTAATATTATATCGTAGAATGAAGATGAAGCCAATTATTTATAATTATAATATTACACACATTGACACTTTTTATACATTTCAAAATTTTACATGATCCTTCAGAAATCATTCTAATAGGCTGATTTGGTGCTCAAGAAACATTATTTCTTCTTCTTCTTCTTATTATTATTATTATTATTATTATTATCATCATCATCATCATCAATATTTGCATGGAAACCGTGATACATTTTATCAGAAAAAACAGCATTTAAAAAAAAAAAGAAATCTTTTTGAATATTATAAATGCCATCACTGTCTTGTTTGTTCAGTTGAATGCATTCTTGCTGAATAAAAGTAATTTCTTAAAAAAAAAAAAAAAACAAAAAGCATATAGGTGAGCAGTGCTAGTTGAGATGTCTTGAGTAGACGTGGGCATAATAATAATAACTTTGTTATTGCACAATAATTTGTTTCTGATTAATCATTTTTACAGATTAGGCCTACTCTAATGACGTGATATGTTGTTTTATGTTAGTATATGATGCTCTGTATCTAGGTTGACCACACTCTTGTAAGCCAACAGACATCATCTCATAATCTGTTGATGTAAGGATTTTTTTTTTTTTTATGTATCTCCTTTATTTTCTGCAGACACAGATCTCACTCAATCACCAACTTGCTGAAACCTCAAGGGTTGTTTTTAAAAAAAAATTTTTTATCTAAAACCAAAATATACACTCTAAAAAATGCTGGGTTAAAAACAACCCAAATTGGGTTGAAAATGGACTAACACAACGACTGTGTTGTTTTAAGCAAACATTTAACCCAACTGCTGGGTTAGTCCATTTTCAACCCAACTTGGGTTGTTTTTAACCCAGCATTTTTTAGAGTTGTAGCATTCATAGAAAATGGTTTATTTAATCTAAATAATCATGTTATATTTTTCACTACTCATTTTTTACGTTTTGTGTAGTATGTTGATTGGTCAATACAGCTGGGTGATGTTCTGATTGGTTCAGCCCATGAGCTCTCCTGATTGGATGAGAGAGCTTGCACTATGTGGACTGCAAATGATGTCAAAAAGCTGTAACTGTTGATTAGAATTTACTGTTTAGGAAGTGTCTGTTGGTTGCCACGGTGAAAGGAAAAGCTTTTAGGTGTTTTGATGAATTATTGCTCTTTCCTAATGTTTACGCCAGGGGAAGTCGAGTGAGTTATGATAACTGATCCCTCACTGACCCATTAGCACTCCTAAATCCTCACTTCTTCTTTTGTTATGTAGGCTCATAAAAGTTAGAAAACAAATACTAAAGTGGTTGTGTAAAGCAGAAAAAACGTAACGTCCCAGCGGGTATATTTAATCTCCTATTTTGTCTCTTATGTAATCTAATGTTTGCAACAGAACAAGTCAACCACATTTTTTTTTATTTTATTTATTTCGTTTATAATATGTAAATATATGTAAATTACACTTTATACAGTGCTGTCAGAGTT
Source organism: Paracanthobrama guichenoti (assembly GCA_018749465.1). Lineage (NCBI taxonomy): Eukaryota > Metazoa > Chordata > Actinopteri > Cypriniformes > Gobionidae > Paracanthobrama > Paracanthobrama guichenoti. The sequence goes on along the minus strand of CM031960.1, from coordinate 14,768,011 downwards.
CCAGCACTCAGTATGCCATCTTTCTCAACAGCACAACTCCGACGGGTGCCATAAAAGTTGTAAGACCCCCTCTCTACCCCCCCAAGCCCTGCCAAATGTAGAGATGAGCGTAAAGTCTTAAACACTGCTGCAGTTGCATGTGATTGTGGAGCGGTGGATGAGAATAAAATATTAATGTGTTATTAAGGATCCCGTAGCCTCTGGCCCCAATGCAATTAAAAACAAGATGGGAACAGGGCAGTAATCTTTTAATGCACTGTTATCGCATAGCATCTTATGAAGAGGACTTATTTTTATGTGCCGTTTTGATAGGAACGGCGGAGGTGAGATTTGCCATCGCAGGAGGGAGATTTTTTTTTTTCTCAGAAGGGTGGTGTAATAGAGTTTTCTGTGCTTTTTGGTTGGAGTTAATGAGTTGCGTCTTAAGGAGAATGGAGATATGATAATTTGTCCGATGTGGAGGAGCCATATTTGATGTGGATCACGGCTAACAGGGTTGATTAGATTGGCTGATTTCCACGCTGAGGTTTGATGTCATGTTCTTTATTTGATGTGCTTAATTGGCATAGTAGGGGGTGTGGGCCATCAATTTGATGTAGCGCTAAGGACATAAAGTTCAAGAGTGACACTATATACTGTTCCCTTCCTTTAGAAGGATCGGAGCACATCTCTCATGGGGGGCTTTATGCAAACAGTTCAGCTGGGTGTATTTGTCTGAACCATAAGGCCGTAGATTAAATCTATTGGTCACATCCCAATGGCATTCAGGTGAGTTTCTGTCTCAGAGTGTAAAATATACACTCTGGGACAGAAACAGTCCTCACTGGCTTGCTTGTTATGGCTGCCAAGAGCCAAATCTTTTGCTAAGTGTAATCAAATGCTCAAGGCCAGGTTTTTACTGTATGTATGTATGTATGTATGTATGTAATGTATGTATGTGCTTCATTTTACACTTACAAATGTCAAACAGACTTCAAAATAAGCCACTTGGGGATTGAGTTGAGTTTGACTAGTGAGCTGGGATGGGTCACAAAGGTTGAATAGTTCAATAACTGACCAGAGGTTAACCTGGTTTAGATTTTGCTGATAATCTTGAAAATGGTTTAATTGTTTAGCCAGTTCAGTTTGGAAAAATTATGTTTTTTTTTTTTATGCTTTTGAAAGAAGTCTCCTGTGCTCAATAAGGCTGCCCAATATATCGAAATTATGGAAATATCGCAAATGTACATATCGCAACGGCACGCAATATCTGAATGATTTTAATAGGCTACACTCTAAAAAATGCTGGGTTAAAAACAACCCAAGTTGGGTTGAAAATGGACTAACCCGGCGATTGGGTTGTTTTAACCCAGTGGTTGGGTTAAATGTTTGCTTAAAATAACCCAATTGCTGGGTTAGTCCATTTTCAACCCAACTTGGGTTGTTTTTAACCCAGCATTTTTTAGAGTGTACTTCAACATTGTGAAAAGTGTACATTTTAGGTCGACGCATATTGGTTTGTGGACCTTTAATCAGTCTAATTATATAGGACAGAATGGTCAATTATTTGATTAAACAACTCACTGAGTAATCCGTTTTGAAAATATGTAGTTTGCACATCTCTACCATAAACTACCATTGGCCTCTTGTCCAATGTTAAAAATAATGCTGTCATGAGTATCCCTATTGCTCACGGTGCAGAGAGCTCAGGCTTGGGTGTTATATGCCAGGCAAGAGGCTCTTGTGGGAAGGGAACACCGGGCATGTTTCATAAGGAGAGGCGGAAAGAGAAGAGATAAGCACAGAAGGGCAGCTGGGACAAAGGCCCCAGAAAGAGGAGAGGTTAGACCGCCTCCAGGGAGCCACCCCTGAACAGAGGTGGTCTAGACCAGAGTGGCTCCTCTTTCTGCTCTCACACACTCCACTTGGCCTGCTCTAGAAAGAGAACGGAGACCGCCAAAGATCTGCCTCCAACCTCTTTCAGCTTCTGCCTGGGAGGGGTATGTGTGTGAAGTGTGAATCACATTGTGTTAGCCTCATAAAATGATGTAGATGCTCAGAGTCAGACATGTTGCAAATGTAGCTAATATCCATATGTGACCCTGGACCACAAAACTAGTCACAAGTCGCACTGGTGGCAATATTATAATAGCCAACAATACATCATATGGGTCAGAATTATAAATTTTTCTTTTATGCAAAAAATCATTAGGATATTAAGTAAAGATCATGTTCCATGGAGATATTTTGTAAATTTCCTACTGTAAATATATCAAAAATGTATTATTATAAGTGATGTGCATTGCTAAGGACTTCTTTTGAACCCTTAGATTCCAGATTTCAGATTCAAATTGTTGCCAAATATTGTCATATCCTAACAAACATACTTCAATGGAAAGCTTATTTATTCAGCTTTCAGATGATGTATAAATCTCAATTTAAAAAATTGACTGGTTTTGTGGTCCAGGGTCACATATGTGATCTCGTCAGACACATAGCCGAGCTCCTATTTATCTTAATTCAGTGACATGGAAGACTACATTGAGGTTGTCTTGAAGCGATAGATGGCTTGACTTTGCCACCCAAGTTTCTTCTTCTGTACTATTTCTAGTCATGGCTTTCTCACTTCCTCTTCTTTCTCTTTTGCCCCTTCGTTGACTCTTATTGTGACCCCTTTAGCAAGTTGCACTTATCTTATTAGATTATTTGTTTCACACCCTTTCCGCAAGGCCATACTACAAATATCTCTATGGAAACAGATGCTAACATGTTATTTAGCTTTATGGCGTTTTCTTATGCAATAAAGAGTAGTTTAAAACTACAGTTAACGCTCTGGTTCCTACAACTTCCACTTAAGAGCAAAAATCTGCCTTTAAATTTGAAAGAAATAAAAATGTGTCATTTATCGTGATAATTCTCAATATCGAGTCAACTGATTTGAACACATTTATTTTGAATTTGTTTGGCCGTATCGCCCAGCCTTTTTTTTGCCTATATCGTCCAGCCCATATATATATATATATATATATATATATATATATATATATATATATATATATATATATATATATATATATATATATATATATATATATATATATATATATATATATATTATATATATTATATATATTATATATATATATATATATATATATATATATATATATAATATATATATATATATATATATATATATATATAATATACACACACACATACTAAATTCACTTGTAGCATTTAAATAATTGATTTTAGTTTCTATTGTTTTATTTTTCATTAAATAGACAAAACAGTGTAGAATTTTAATATTGGCCTTTTATTTTAATGCAAGCATCTGCATCCCTACAAATAGCATTGCTTACACTAAGTAGAAGAGCATGCATAGTCACTAGAAGATCAGGACGATTGTGTTTATGAACCTGAGGGTTGGAATGGGTCAGTTAGTACTCCACAGTGCCGTTTAGGAATTTATTGTTTGGTCTATGACTTTCATAGAATCCATTTATTGTGAAACAGTTCCAATGAACAGTATCTAAAATGAAATCTTGCCTGTCAAAGGTCATCATCCTCTTTTTAAACAATCACAAATATCATTGTCATGATTATATGATAAGACTTGGTAGTAGACTATAGACAGACAGTAATCAATGCGATTTCATGATTGTGGACTTTTGCACGTCACCCGTTCTCGTTTACCCAGAATGCAGTCTGAAAGTCAAGAGTACTACTCAACCTGTCAATCAAAGTCCTGCCTAGTCCCCCTCACAATGAAATCACAAAAATATTATCGTAAGAGAGATGATTATGTGATAAGACCAAAAATCATCAATCAACGGACTTTACTCCTCTAGGCCTTCCTAACCTCACCTTACTTTTTACCCAGAGTTTCATTCTGTCAATCAAAGTTCTGACTTCCCAACCCTTTCAAGTAAGCCCCTCCTCCATCTCTCCCCCTTCATCTCTGGGCTGCTTTCCATTACTCGTCCTCGATATCTACTGCTATCTCGCTCTTTCTCCCCCGACCCACTCCCCCAACCCCCAACAACTGTCTCTCTGTAACCCCCCACCCCCCCTCTTCTCTCCCTGTCTCCAGTCAGACCTCTAGCCTCACTGAACCAGGTCTTAGCGGTATGATAATGTGGAAAGTTGAACTGGCCCCATTACAGCTTGGCTGATGGCAGCGCCGATAAGGCCCTTGATAATGGGTGCAGATAGAGCTGACACAGCGGTCCAATAGCCAGCCCTCTCTCTCCCATTATCATTCCTGCCCACCGATGGGCTCCCAGCACACTATCTGCTCTCCATTTCCACTCCTGCAACAGATAAGAATGGAAATACTGACTTCATAGCTGACTGATTAAAGTGTCTGCCTTTCTTGATAATACACAGATAAATTATGTTTTTTTTTCTCTCCCTCTTTCTCTTTTGCTCCTTTCCTCTGTCTCTATCGCTTTCTCTCCTTCTGTTTCTCTCACTCTCTAGAAAGGAGAGGGGCGGCAGGGAGAAAAACGTCTCTTCTGTTAATTTCTCTTTCTTTGTAGGTTTATTTGCGAAGGAGAGAGGAGGAATGGGGAAGGAGGGGTATGTGGGAGAGATGGCGAGATGGTGCGGTTAATAAGAAAGTTTTGGAGGGCGGGGGAGCACTCGGGGTGTGATGGGGGAATGACTCCATTCAAGTGCCTCTCAGGGACTATTACATTTGGAATCTTGTCGACTGACACTCTACGACGCGCAATCACATCGCCATCTGCATAAACAAGCACTGCCTAAACGCTCTCGCTCGGAAACACTAGGTCGCCCAACCGCTGTGAATATTCATGGAAACGGGCTAGTGGCGGTCCGACCACGGATTTCCTACGGTGGGCGGAGGAAGTAGCCAGGTAGTGCGTGGGCAGGCCTATCGCTGCTGATGACCTCCCATCTCCAATAACACGCTCTTCCAGGGTGCTTTTTTTTTTTATCAACGATTGCTCCACAGAGATACCGTGCTGATCAAACCGATTACATCCTTTTGTGTACAGTAAACCATGTCCGCTCTGTCACTTCCTCCTTGTTTCTCAGCTGTGTTTTCCACCCGTCCAGTTGTAAACTGTGGATTTTCTTCACACTTCCTGGATCACATTGTTGATGTCAGACTCGTGTGCCATTTAATGATGCAATCTAGTGGCACACCTCAAATCTAAGGGTTCCTCCTGCCCTGCCCACAAGTGATGTCATGCACATGTGTTTTTATATGGATGGTAATCAAGCATGTCTAATAACACGTAATATTTTCGCTGATGAGATGAGGGATGATGGTTTTGGTTATTTAGGCCTCTTTTTAGTAATTTGATCTCTATTACATGTTTCTGTACACTGCCTTAGTTGATCTTTCTAGATGAATGTATTGCAGTAGATGTGTGTGTGCAGAAAAGTTGTGTGTGCAGAAAAGTTTGGTGTAAAAAAATAAATGTTCCATTTTATCAATAAATCAGTATCTTTTTAAATAATTTTAAAGTGTTTTTTTTATTTGATAAAAAATACATTATTAAATATTTTAATATATTTTAAATATAATTTATTAATGTGATGGCAAAGCTGAATTTTCAGCATCATTACTCCAGTCTTCAGTGGCACATGATCCTTCAGAAATCATTCTGATATGCTGTTTTGCTGCTGAAGAACCATTTGTTATCAGTGTTGAAAACAATTGTGCTTCTTAATATTTTTGTGAAAACAGTAGCATTTTCTATTCTTTGATAAAGTAAAAAGAAGCATTTATTTGAAATATAGTTTTTTTGTAACAATATAAAAAAACACTTTTGATCAATTTAATGCTTCCTTGCTGAATAAAATTCACCCCCCCACAGTAGTAGTGTTGTCAAAGCACTGACTTCGGTACAGAGACGGTACTGAAATTTAAAAAATGTGACGCTTTGAGCACTGTTGAGCGGAATCGTAAGCACCTCTGACTGGCCATTGTGCTCACGGATATGTCGGGCCGAACGGTTCTCATTGCGTAACCGTTTTATTCTGTGCTGATCCAGACTAGCTGGAACGGTTCTGGTTTCATTTTCCACTGTGGGGTTGATAACGGCCGCTCTTTGGAATGTAATACAAATTACAAAAGTGTCAGTCGTTGCCTTGGTAACAACGGTTTACTGATGAGATGTAAATAACAGCTGCATTACGGAGGACAATCAGATCCTGTTTTTGATATCTTTTAATTTTATTATTTATTAATTTGTGTTTACGTTGCTCAAATAGATCTTAGCCAGCTACAGAGAAACTGCCAGGCAACAAGGCCAATCCTGAAAGGCGATGTCACTTCACGGATTCTACCAGCACGGTTAGACAACGGTTACTTTTGACAACACCAAACAGTAGTGTGTAAGGGCAGGCGATATACCGGTATACACAATTTTGGATTATCGACTTGATCGCTATTACGCGGTGTTGCTGTGTTGTGCCGCCACGAAAGCTTATCATTTGCTTGCGCACAGTCATTTATGTCCTAACTTAAACAGTTGAGAAAGAAAATGAATGTGTATCAGTATACTGGATCCGTGCATTCAGTCTTAAAGTGACAGCAGCCTAATATACTTGCTGCCATTTGTGTTATTAATGTTAATCAAACAACATTTTTTTTTCAACATTGTTAGGCTAGTATTATTATTATTATTATTATTATTATTATTTTTGTTTTTTTTGTGATTTATTGAAATTGGTGACAATTATAACATTTCAATGCTATCAAAAATGTAATGTAAATGTAATATTTACATTTATGCATTTTGCAGACGCTTTTATCCAAAGCGACTTACATTTGCATTCAAGGTACACATTTTTAAAAAAATGTTGTGAGTTCTTGCTTTCCCTGGGAATCGAACCCATGACCTTGGCGTTGCTAGCGGCACACTCTTATTGTTTAAGCTACAGGAAAGCTTATAATAATATATATAGTTAACATGAAATATCGTGTCGTGATGTAAGATTTTGATCATATCGACCAACAAACATTATTATCTTCACTGAAATGAGTTTGTCCACCTGTTAAAACCTTACATAAAATCTTTATTGACATCTTAATAAAACATATTAACATATTTAGCAAAGCATTACCCCCTCTGCATTTCCTGTAGCTTTTCAATCACTTAATACCGGAAGTTTGGGGTGATTGGCATTAAAATTCTGTCTGTTGTACCGTCTAACTGACTATCTGTCCTTCTATCTTCCTGTCTTTCTGTCCAAGCGTCCGTTCTCTGCTTACATAGAGAGCTCACTTAAACTGCTCTCTTAAACAATGCGGTGTTTGTTCAGGGCACTGTAACTGACCTTGATAGATTAGAGAGACCTTTTTACTTTCTGTGGGAGTTTGAGCGCGTTAGACAGAAATTATTAGTTTGCATCCTTTTTCCCCATACATTGTTTGGTCTAGGAAACAATGTTTTATATAAATGGGAAATGTGTAAAAAAAAAAAAAAATGTGCGAGTTGGCTTTTGCTCCCAAAATCTTGACGTTCCCTCTGACATAGCTGCGCTCACACAATCTCTTCAGCCATGTATCCCTGCATGCTGAATTATTCACATTAGCGAGCCTGTAAAAAGCCTGCATAAGGTTAATTTGATACCAAAACCATGCCTAGATTTTTAAGGGCAGTAGACCTATTTTTCAGTTGGGCTACAAAGAACAGGGAGTGGAGGCGAAGAAGAAGAAAAAATAACGAAAGCATGATAAAAAGCTCTGATAACGGAATGACTGTGTTGTGTAGGAGTTGATATCAATGTTATCTATCTGTCTTTTTCACTCTCTTAGCCCTTCTGTTGTTTTTTATGCCTTATCTCTCTCAACCAAAATGCCAGGAACAAAAAGGGAGAAAGAAAAGAAATTACCGTACGGATTATTCATGGGGCCTGCTGATAAAGCGGGTGATGCAAAAATTAAGACTATACGGGGCTATTAAGCTTTTTCTGATGGCAGTTGTTTTGCAGGATTACTATTTTACGAGGGAAGAGTGAAAAGATCAGTTTGTGTGACTGTTACTCTCTATGTCTGTCAAAGAGTGAGTGATTGGGCCTGTGTTAACCCTTTCTGGTCTGTTTCTAGACACACACACACACACACACACACACACACACACACACACACACACACACACACACACACACACACACACCTCAGCATTTTTAGAGCTGCTGGCCTCTGATAAGGCTAAACTCAGTCTGACCCAAATAAAGAGACCAGACACAGTGGACAGGCGTGTTGCGGTGGGCGACAGGCGTCTACTGTTGTCGAGGACAGCTGATTGGATGGTCGTTAGGGTGCAGTGCAGTTCACTTCCAGCAAAAAGAGAAGGAACGAGGCGTTACACATAATTGACTTAGCTTGACATTTATAAACCCATTTTGGTGGGCTCAGTTCAACGGCTTAGTAATTTATTACCTGGCTAATAATTTTTTTTCTCTTTGACGGTTGTATTATGACTCTTCTAAACACGTGTGTATCTTAAAGGGACAGTACATCCAAAATTCAAACTGTTGTTTTTTTGTTTTTTTTTTACTTGCCGTAGAGCTGTAGTTCAATGTGACCGGAGAAAAATAAATAAATAATAATAATAATAATAATAATAATATAAAAGTGTATGACAATTATATTTCTACCATTTTATTGTTAAAAGAAATCTCTTATACTCACTATAGTTGCATTTATACTGTACTATACAGTACTATTTTGAAATATTACAATTTTAAAATAATTGTTTTATATTTAAATTTGTGCTGTTAAACGATTAATCGTGAATAATCGCATCCAAAATAAAAGTTTACATAATATATATGTGTGTGTACTGTATAATTATTATGTATATATAATTATATAAATACACACACATGTATTTAAGAAATATTTGCATGTGTATATACTGTATATATATATATTTATATCATATATTTTATATATAAATAAAACACATTTTTCTTAAATGTATACATGCATATGTGTGTATATATACGTAATAATTATACACAGTACACACATTACATATGTATATATGTATGTATGTATGTATGTATGTATGTATATATATGTATATATATATATATATATATATATATATATATATATATATATATATATATATATATATATATATATATATATATATATATATATATATATATATATATATATATATATATATATATATATATATATGTATATATATATATATATATATATATGTATATATGTATATATATGTATATATATGTATGTGTGTAAACTCAAACTTTTATTTTGGATGCGATTTAATCATGAGTAATTGTTTGACAGCGCTAATTCAAATATATTTTAAAATGTTTTTATTCCTGTGATGGTAAAGCTGAATTTTCACCATCATTACTCCAATCTTCAGTGTCACATGATCCTTCAGAAATCATTCTAATATGCGGATTTTCTTTCAATATATGACCATATATCTTCTGCATTTATCTCACATGTGAGCGTGGTCCAGTCAGGAGTCTTTCTGTGGAGTCCTTGTGATTTACACTTGACCCTGTTTTTTTAGCTGAAGGTCAGGTGGTACTCCAGTCCTGCGCCCGCCCGGACGCTTCGGATTTCCTCTTGTCTTTGTGCCTCAGGCTGTTGTGTGTGAGAGCGGCCTCTGTGTGAGAAGATTCACGTGTATATTTTAGTTCGCGATTGTGCACGTACGTGTATAATAAAATGTGCACACATTAAAAGTATAATATGTACTTTTTTTCATGGAGGTGCATCTCCATCACAATATCTTGTCTATTTGGGATTTTTCCTTGTTTGATTGGTCATTCATTTTTATGCAACAAAAGTTGTTGTTACTATGTTTTAACAAAGTAAACCATTAGCATGATTGTTTTTCATTTTATTTATTCACTTTTTGCAGCATCTCCTGAGAACCACCACCATTAGAGATCATGTAAATGACATGCTAAGTGACCACAGTTTTGTTTTTATGAATGGGTGAAGTTGCGCGTTGTGGGGGAAAGAAACCACACTTTCAAATAATGGCGTGACAGGTGATGGTGTTTTTTAAGATGACAGAAAAATTAGCAGAACATGCGCATGTGATCTACATTTTTGTGTCATCCAAAATCGAAGTGATTGCCATTTTTATGTGCAATACATGCCAGATGGACTATATAACAGCAGTCAATGTCTGAAACATACTTCAGCGCTTTTTAATGTTGAGATTTCCAAGTTGCACACAAAGGCAATATGCAGCATTTGAGTTTCTGTGATATTGAGCATTATTAAATCAGATTGTGGAGTGAAAGGAATGTATAATCTCTACGAAAACTGTCATTTTAAACCTGTGCTACTGTTAGAGCCCATTTTGATCACAATCTCCTCGTGAATATCCCTTACTCGCGCACGCTCACACACGCACACACGTACACACTTGGCTCCTTTGCCCTTTCCTCTTTGTGCTGTCTGTCCCTCCCTCTTTCTGTTCTCCCTCCATAAGCGGTGAGTCTTGTCGAAGTATTAGTATTAGAGGCAGCAGTGTCCCCTGAAGTAAAACAATCTGCTGTAATCTATCAGTGTGTTATCGGCCCTATCTGAGAGCTGGAGCGAGCCGGGCCGGGGCCATGGCGCCGTGCTCCGGAGCTGATAAAGTTTCAGAGTTCAGCGATGATGAATGTTAAGAAACTACACCCTCGTTAGAGAGGATGTGGACTTGGCAGAGACCATGAAGGGGGCCGCACATGAAAGCGGAGAGAGAAAGGAAAATGTTGGCACCCCGCACCAGTCGTCAGGTTAGAGGTCAAAACCCTGTTATTGCGCAGACATTCTCACTTTCGTCTTTATTTTCCCCCTTCCTTCTTTCAGTTCAAACATCCTGACTTTTAAACGCACAAACATTTATCCAGTGGTGGACTCTTAAGCCGCATTGCAAATTGTATGAATGTCTTTTGCTTTATATTACAATGTATCAAACCAAAATAAATAGTAGGTACTTTTTAGGCCAAATGTTTTATTTATTCTAATTTAAATAATTTAAGTTTTTATAATTAAAAAAAAATATGTGTAGGCAAATCCATTTATTTTATTTACTGATATATTGGTGCATGGACAAATAAAATATGATTCCTTTTGTTCATTTTATAAATGTGAAAAACGCAGTAGAAAACATTTCTTGATTACTTTGTCCAGATTTTTTCTTGTATTTAGTACTTGCATTAAACCTTTCTAAATGTACTTGGCAAAAATATTTTGATTTTGATTTAAAAAAATAAATAAAAAAAATAAATAATTGAGAGCGTATTTTAAATATCGAGAATACAAAAAAATAAAAAATAGAATTAATTGTTTTAGCTATTTCACCAAGCCCTAATTTAAATTTCTCCTATATCCCTCTATCTTGATGATAAAGTTGCTGTCTTAGCATTGCTGTCTTAGCTGAAGATTGAAAGTGCTTATCTCTGCCTCTAATAAACTAGTACAGTCGCTTCACTCATGAGAAAGTTTACAGAGGACAGCTGGATGTCATCTGGAGTGACTGCTTTGTTGTCCTCTGGCATTTGACTAACTAATTATTTTGAGCTTGTGAAGAACCAGCTTCTCGTATCCAGATTCCGAGAAGAACTGCGGAACTGGACCCAGACCAAGTGCACAGCTCGTCCTGCCTTAGTTCTGTCCTCTGGCCCATCTTTCCAGTGACCTCTCTGCCTAAAGCCAGCACATCAGCTGCTCCCATCTATCAGTCCGTATCATGCCTCAAAGTCCCCTGATGACGATGCATTTGATAAGAGCGCAGTACTTAGAAGTGCACAGTGCAAATAGCCGATAAAGCATTATTTTCCTGACAGATATTAAGTGCTTAGAGTTCAAATTTCAGGCTAATAGCTTTTCTGAGTCTTTACTCAAGATTTGTTGTGGTTTAACAAAAATAGCTCAGTCTTGAGAGAGATGTGCGACGTTTCATCAGCGTAAAAACCTGCGTATGTTATTCACCAATCATCTTCAATCCAGTTTAACTAGGTAGTAATAGTTCCTTATTGGTTAACAGCCTGTATATGGACTTTATTTTTCTATTTATTAATATTGGAAATTAAAATGTGACGGTCATGTCCTCTAATTTTACATTTAGATTATCTTTGTTCTTATCAAACACTTAAAAACACCAACAACACATTGGTACCACAGGTTTTTGGCCTAGACCTATATTGGATTATTTATTTTTTTAATCATTATTTGATATTTAATTGTAGCAAATCTCCATTTTTCACATTTGCATTATAATGTGATTCCTAAATCCACTAAAATTGGTTTTAGTTTTAAGCAGTTATTTTTAATATAGAATTCTGGCCATTTTATCGGTCTTATTAGGCATGCTAGAAACTCGTGTTGAGGCAAATTGGAGCCAAACTCTGCAGGACAGTGGCCCTCCAGGACCGACTTTGGACACCCCTGCTTTAAACCATTCAAGCGTCGTTCTGTACTGTGCACCCACACATCCAAAGCACGCTCACAGAAAAAGTGATATAAATGATGTGATTTAAAACCACACAAATCCGCCTCTTATTCTGAATAGTGCGCGATACTGAACGGGATGTCCATTTGGTTATGTCTTAAGTGAACATAACAGTTGACAAAGAAAATGCATGTGTATCAATATACTGGATCCGTACAGCACTTAAAGTAACAGCAGCCTAACATTCAGCAGCGATTGCAATTGTTTTTTTATTAGTTCTTTTTAAATTACTTGTGTTTACTTGTCATTAATAATGCTTGAAATGTATATTTGTTAGGCTAGTTGTTTTTGCTATGGCGTTTTAACTGTTTTTAAACCATAGGCAAAAGTTCCTTGTGTAAGTATTCTTTAGCTTGATGATTTTTGTTCATGTTATTCAGCCACAATGAGATGTTTTGCAATAAGACTTCGAATAAATGTGAATGATATCTAAGTAGTTTTTTTTACCTTATTGGAATCAAAATTATGAATCGATATAAGAATCTGAATTGATAAGCAGAATCGATTTCGGAATTGTTAAAAATTCAACGATACCCAACCCTATATAACATGACGTTTGGCCAGAATTTTAATATTGTTGAATCCCTATAGTTGCTAAATTGGTATTTAAAGGAATTAATTGTCATTCTTGTCATTGCAAACACACCTCATTTCTTTGACAACTAGGTATTTGGATTGCAGTGGTGAAATTTTTCTAGTCAATCAGGCACAAATACCACGCAAAAAGTGGGTGCAGATAAACGCCGCTAATAATAGGAACAATTCATTCTTGGTGAATTCTCCCACTGTCTGCTGAATTAGACCTCGACGGACCTTAATAAGAGCGTGCCTCTCGTTCCCTCCTCGTGCAAAGTCATATTTGAGTCTTCTGATAAATATAAAGGAGTTCTCGGTCTTAAAAGCTCTTAAAAGACGGGTATGCCATTGTGATCACGACAAAGTTCATGAGCGTATAATGGAAGCTAATGTGACGCAGGGCGCGAGTAGCTTTGTTCGCAGAAGTGCAGAGCGTTTAATAGAATCTGATAGGCGTCAGTCCCCGGGCCCAGAGGACAGAGGGGGGACTACGCGCTCATCAAGGAAGTCTTTGCTCATCAAGGGAGTCGGGCGCGCTCTGAAGGAATAATTTGTCAATAATTGGCCGTGTCAGTCTCGTTAGACATTTGATAATGTCCCGTTTCTTTAGGGTCGGCCCGGCAAGTATCTCCAATGAAAAGCAGCGCATGGCAGCAGATCTCTGCTCCCGATAGCACCATTAAGAGCTTTAGAAGTATTTTAGCTGAATTCACACAAAGCAAAAATAGATAAATAAATAATGAAAAAGAAAAGTGGAACATCAACTGTCAGGGAAGTGATATGGACTATAAAAATCATTGGGGAGGGTTGAGAGATAAAAGATTATCCCTTTTTTCTGTCGCCTTACTGCCTCCTCAGCCATCGCTGAGGCTAATTCGCTTACTCAAGCAATAGAGCAGACTTACAGTGCAAGTGTGTGTGTGTGTGTGTGTGTGTGTGTGTGTGTGCCCTGTGGCCCTGTTTTAAGAACGCTTATTCTAGCACTGCAGTACACAAAACGGGTGTCTGTTTCTGTCATTTTCGAAAAGTGTCAGATTTATTGGGCATCTTCATTTGGACATGGGCGTTCTTCAGTTTCTTCTGTCAGATCTCAAATCACTGGAAGTAGTATGGGATCCATTATCCATTCTGAGAGGCCAGGCATTCCTTTCTGCAGATATGGCGGAAAGTCTATCACTGAAATATCTTGGAATGGCAAACCTTCATCAGATTGCCCAAAATCCTTGATGACAGCCACATTCCAGAGAGCAGCTCAGGTCAGTGGTTGTAGAGATGTCAGTGTAGTCATACAGGCCTGTGTCCGACAGAAGGTGTGCTATCGTATGAATCTACGGCAGTGTTGCCGAATTGTCAGAGTTTGTGTGAGGTCCATGATCTCTCCCCTGGCCGTAGTTCGGGAAGGTGTCCCTTAGTGCCTATCAGAACAGAGATCAGCCTGATACGAGCTGTCAAGCCCTGCTCTTGTTCGCCCTGTGACCTTTCAGTCAACTGGGCCCGGTTTGCATGCACAGTTGCTCTTTCCTTTTTATGCAAATGCACTCTCAGAGGTTGCTGAGAGAAGCCTCAGCCCTGCCTAGAAACTGAAGTGTGCATTATTAGTTTTAGTGTGGACTTAAAAAAGCAATAGAACATAAGCGGATAACTTTGTTTCTATTATATTCCAGGTTCTATTTTTTTATCCTTTTATTCTTTTAATAAAGTTAGTCTTTTAACTGACCAGAAAATCAATAAGTATTCAAATGTATATGATATTGTTCTAGTTTATTTGTATGTATTGTATTTTGTCATTTACTGCAAAACAAACAAAATTTACATTTTATTTTTGTTTATTTTATTTCTATATGCATTTATTCTATATAAATAAATACATATAAATTGTGTGTGTGTGTATATATGTATGTATGTGTATATATACGTGTATATATGTATGTATGTGTATATAAAGAAAGGTGATTTAAGCAATTTTGAGCGTGGCATGGTTGTTGGTGCCAGACGGGCCGGTCTGAGTATTTCACAATCTGCTCAGTTACTGGGATTTTCACGCACAACCATTTCTAGGGTTTACAAAGAATGGTGTGAAAAGGGAAATACATCCAGTATGCGGCAGTCCTGTGGGCGAAAATGCCTTGTTGATGCTAGAGGTCAGAGGAGAATGGGCCGACTGATTCAAGCTGATAGAAGAGCAACTTTGACTGAAATAACCACTCGTTACAACCGAGGTATGCAGCAAAGCATTTGTGAAGCCACAACACGCACAACCTTGAGGTGGATGGGCTAGCATTACAGCAGAAGACCCCTCCGGGTACTACTCATCTCCACTACAAATAGGAAAAAGAGGCTACAATTTGCACGAGCTCACCAAAATTGGACAGTTGAAGACTGGAAAAATGTTACCTGGTCTGATGAGTCTCGATTTCTGTTGAGACATTCAGATGGTAGAGTCAGAATTTGGCGTAAACAGAATGAGAACATGGATCCATCATGCCTTGTTACCACTGTGCAGACTGGTGGTGGTGGTGTAATGGTGTGGGGGATGTTTCTTGGCACACTTTAGGCCCCTTAGTGCCAATTGGGCATCGTTTAAATGCCACGGCCTACCTGAGCATGGTCAGAAACAATGTCCATCCCTTTATGACCACCATGTACCCATTCTCTGATGGCTACTTCCAGCAGGATAATGCACCATGTCACAAAGCTCGAATCATTTCAAATTGGTTTCTTGAACATGACAATGAGTTCACTTTACTAAAATGGCCCCCACAGTCACCAGATCTCAACCCAATAGAGCATGTTTGGGATGTAGTGGAACGGGAGCTTCGTGCCCTGGATGTGCATCCCACAAATCTCCATCAACTGCAAGATGCTATCCTATCAATATGGGCCAACATTTCTAAAGAATGCTTTCAGCACCTTGTTGAATCAATGCAACGTAGAATTAAGGCAGTTCTGAAGGCGAAAGGGGGTCAAACACAGTATTCGTATGGTGTTCCTAATAATCCTTTAGGTGTGTGTGTGTGTGTGTGTGTGTGTGTGTGTGTGTGTGTGTGTGTGTATATATGTATATGTATATATGTATTTTATAAGATTTTCATTTTTTATATACAAGCAAATATTTCCTTTTCATAAAGTTGATTGTTGATCACTATCTTCTAGCTGATCAGAAAATCTATTCCAATTCAAATTGAACATTTGCATAATCTTTTACAATAAAAAAATAGATTTAAATGTCATCATTATTATTATTATTATTATTATTATTATTATATATATATAGTGTGTGTGTGTGTGTGTATGATATATAGATTAGACATGCACAGTATATAATTTTACATGTAATTATTTTTAATTGACTGTATAAATAAATCTCAAAATGAAAATATGCATATTTCAATCAGTGTATTATAATGTTGTGATGCTTAAATTCACTGCTTTAATTTTTATTTTATTTATTTTTTAATTATACTAATTTATTCAGCCATTTATCAGTTATTGGTCATAACTAGGGAATACTAATTATGGCTTATCAGTATTGGCCAGAATTTTTATCAGTGCATCTTTAGCATTTATATTTAATGGTTACGAAGTCAAGGAATGGAGGCCTTCACCCTACCATCGTCATGCAAAATCTAGTTATCACCTAGTTATGGTGTGGAATAAATTTCATACTTATGTTCCAAACTACTGTTATGGATTGTTCCATGTCCTCACATTTAATAGGAAGTCTTAAGAGTTGAATGATGAGAATGAGGGAATTGTGGGTAAAGGACTTGGCTGGGTAGGGAGGAGAGAGACAGACACATTAATATTCTCTTCCCTTTGAAAGTGTTTCGCAGAGAAAAAAAAGGGAAAAGAAAGAAACGAGACATCTATCGCTCTCACCCCATGCTTTTATTTCCTATTGCCTCATCTTAAATTTCCATTATTCACCGCGAAAAAGCCAAGCCAAGCCTATTCACACTCCTCTCTGACACCGGCGGCCCCTTCACACACACGCTCACATACATTCACTTCAACCAAACACCATTATTAATCATCCCTATCGGTTTCTTCCATCTCCCTGCTATTTGCTGTTTAATCACTAAAATAATATCAAGAGGGGGGGTAGAGGGCCCGTTACCATGGCGACCAAATGGAAAAGGTCAGGGTGAGTTTATCTTATCAGCGATAGAGAATGGTTACTAATTACAGATAGGTACTACCAGTGCTCAGTCCACAGGGCCCTGCCTTAAAACACTATCAGCAATCCACACCAGCCTGATATTAAAATTATCTGTAGTCATCCACATACACACGCAGACACACCTCATCCTGGCACACATCGGATGAGATGGGCCTCGGCTTTCTGTAATGTCCATTAACCCTGCTAATTCACAAATTGCACTTAATACTACTGATAAACAACGTTTGTGCTAGGCTAGCTAGAGAGTTGTTTCTACTATTAGAAAAGCCTGTACTTGCTAGCTTTGATTTATGACGAGACCTAGCGTAAATACCATTAATGCTTCACACTAATGGTGCAACCTTTATCAGTTCAATATTTGCTGTATTAGTATAATTGTAGTGAAACCAAAACCTAACATCCTGACAACAGAGGCGACAAGATGTTCTGCTCCCATTTTTGAGAGCCACTGAACTGGCTTTGTAACCACTGAACTATTGACCCAAACTAAAGTGACGATTTCATTTAGTTGGCTTACCAGTGTTCTTCTGAAGCGAGTCGCACTCATTAATGTTTCCTTACCATCATTCGCGGTTAATGACAAACCAGTTGTAATTAGATTTAGTGAGGCTGTGGAGATAACGACGCTAATTAATGGTAGGTGTTTGTGTACGTGCATCCGCACACATAATGTTAAAGTAATAGTTCACCCAAAAATAAAGATTCTGTCACCGTTTCACAACTGCATGAATTTCTTTCTACGGGTTTAGTGCTGAGAGTGAATTTTTGAATATAATGGAAGGAAATTATTGGTTTGAGTCTGTTGATCCAGTTGAATGATTTGTTCATGACT
Organism: Paracanthobrama guichenoti; assembly: GCA_018749465.1. Lineage (NCBI taxonomy): Eukaryota > Metazoa > Chordata > Actinopteri > Cypriniformes > Gobionidae > Paracanthobrama > Paracanthobrama guichenoti. The sequence goes on along the minus strand of CM031960.1, from coordinate 14,749,950 downwards.
CAATGACCCAGCTGTAACTCATAACTGCTCACTAGACAGGAAGATTCTGTCATTATTTACTCATTGTGTCAAAACAGTATAACTATTTCATCCATTTGAGTACTAGAAGTGGATTTTTGAACATTGTGGACACTTTTTGTAATAGAAGGTAAATTAGGAATAATTAGGAAATGAATTGTTCGTCTGAGTTGGATTCTTTGGATGAATCTGTTGATTAGGGATTGGCATTTTTGTCATTCTTTCATTTTGAGTACTCTCTCAAAAGCGGGGCTTGTCCATCATGGTGATAATGATTATTTTCTTTTAAATTAAAACAGTTACAAAAATTTATGTTGAAAAGATGTCTATCAAAATATGGAAATATGCCTAGAAAAATAAGATTATCAATAATGCATTAATGTTTTTGAAAAAGGAATAGCTGTTTATCAGTGAAGCTGAGAAGTGAATAAATACCAGTAATTCTATAGACAGTTACATCATGAAATAATATTTAAACCTCTAACGTTTTATATCTAAACATAACATTTGTTGGCCTATCTCACAATTCTGACTTTTTTCTTACAATGGCGGGTTGACGTCACAATTCTGAGGGGAAAAAGACAGAATATCGAGTTTATATCTTCTTAGAACTCTGAAATATAAACTTGGAAATGCAAGAAAAAAAGTCAAAATTGTGAGATATAAACTCGAAATGACCTTTTTTATTGTTTTATTATATTGCTTCCATGGAGTGCTGCTGCAGAGCTGTCATTTTCTGCCACCAGGTAGGCTCCGCCCACAAAACACGTCATCGCTGTTTACACAAAACTGGTCTATATGACATCCTATTTGACATTAATCAGGTATTCTAGCTACACATTTACATTATAATAGGACGCAAATGCAAGTGAACTTATGTGCTGCTAACCAGAATGTGTAATTCCTGTTGTGAATGTGTTCTTCCAGTAACAACGCACTGAAACACTGGCAACTAAAGCACAAAGAACTCCCAACATTCTATAGTGTTCTCATTATAATGTTATGTATATGGCAGATTGGATCTGCACTTTCATCTACTTTATCAAGTGATTCCAGACAGTTTACATGTTTTCTAATCCAAGACTTGGAAAAAAAATGACGCTCTCAAATAAACCAACCATACTCAATGTCAGGCATTGTCGTTTGAGCTGCCACTGAAGAGCTTTTCTAGCAGTTTAATAAGCTCAACTAAAGCATCCTATATATGACATTAATCAGATATAGGCTATACAACATAAAAGTAATATACAACTTGCATTTGCCCAAAATGTCACAATGACCGTGCTCAGAACTCCTGTTGTGGATACGCTCTTCTCCTAACAACAACGCTAAAACTGAAGCACAAAGAATTTACAACATTCTGTTATAATAATTTTCTCATTATAATGTTATGTATATGGCAGATTGCCGCTGCACGTCTTGCACTTTACTGTATTTTCATGATCAAAGTGATTCCAGGCATCACCGCGCGCTTTCAAATCCATAGTTTCACTTTATTTTGCTAGTCTGGAGTCTGGACTAGTGGTCAACCGGTATATCGCCATGCCCGATTATTCTGTATTTTTAAAATACGATAAGTTTTTCTGATTGGCCAATGTGTTAGACTTTTGATGGCATTCCAGACTTTTATTTTGACAGGCGGTGCTGAGAACTGTTACTATGGCTGCGTCCGAAACCTGCAAAATGCTGCCTTCGGAGGACACATTTCAAGGCAGGAAGGCATCAAGGCACGTCCAAATCTAATGTTAGCTTCACTTCCTGTCTCCTGAGATACCGTCATCTGATTGAGTTTTGAAGGCAGCATAGATGTATCCTTCGCTGCCTTTGATATCCCACAATCCCGTGCTTTCCATTCTGTGACAGTTGAGCTGGGGGAAAAAAGATGGCGTCCGAAAGTTGCCTTTGCTAGTCAGTTTGTGTGTAAATGTACGTTTTTAACCAAAATTTTCCACTTCTGATATAATTTCTTGCGAGAAATTACTTACGTAGTAATTAAATATTTGTTTAGTTCTCACCAAAGCTCTCTCTATTTTGCTGTAGATCATAGCAATAGAAGTCTGTCCGAAATTAGTTTTGTGAGGTGCCTTCATGCACAAACGCTGCCTTACAAGTCATTGTCTGATAAGGCAGCGAGGCAACGAGTCGGCTGCCTAGGTTTTCTGACGCAGCCGAAAAACTTTGGGTGCGTCTCATTCAGCTCCCGAGTTCATGAATCAGTATATCGTCTACACAAATTCGGACACTGGTAAGGACGCTGGCTCACTACACATTGGGACACTGATGACTCGATTTCCTCATTGTACAACATCATTACTGGTATTTATGAACAACACCACAGCTGATATCTCTCTGACATTACTTGAAATGTTATAAAAAGTAGATTATGATACTTTGCTTGTTAGATATACGTGCAACATTTCAACCTTAAATTATAAATGTTAGCTAGATTGTGTTCATTACCTGTCCAACAATGTATGTTTATTCTGAAATATAATAAAATAGTGGTTTCTATTTTTAAAAATGCATATCACGTGTCATTATCTTTCGTCATGTGTAGTGAGTTGGCTCACGTGATTTTAAATTTCACGCTTCAGAACTTCCGTTAAGGGAGCATAGTGAGCTGCGGTGCATTATGGGACTTTTTAGGGAGCGAATGTTTCAGTGCACTGGAAGGATTGTGCGATTGGGACAGCCCTTAAAATGTCCGACTCCCTGATCAGTGCCCTGACTACTGAACTAGGGAGCTGATTGAGACGCACCCTTTATTTGAAAAAATATATAATTACCAGTGCGCATAAATTTACCAGATTATTGAGTGCCCTGGTGCAGATTACCTCCTTTTTATTCATACATTATATATTTTTTTTAAACAATTACTATTTGTGAAAAATACTGTAATAGAATTGCAGAATCAATTTCCATCTAATGTATAAACATGTTTATTTTAAAGATTTATTTTTAAAATGTATTTTCATATTTATTTCTAATTTATTAAATATTAATTAAAATAAATATAAATTATATATTGGCCGTTAGCTACGCTGCTCTCTAACATATCGGCATTGGCCATCAAAAAACAATATCGGTGGGTGGCATGCTGTCCTAACGCTAACCAACCAGACCTCAGGTATCGCCCAAAATGCCCCAATAACCAAGAAGGAAAAAATAAATGCATATATTTTTGTCACTTTCATGTCCGAGTACTCGAGTTCTCGTGCACATCCCTACTGTTGATCCAGTTCACAAAACTGGTCTGGGTGTTTTTGTTCATCAATCACTGACTATCTGACTATTATCTGTGAATAGTTCATAAATTGCAGGCTTAAATTGAGGTCTGTTTGTCATGCAAAGCCATCATATGACAAATGTATGGAAAGTTTTTCTTCATGCTTTCAACTCAAAGTAATGCAGGTCTTGAGTACATGTTTAGTTTTAGTTAAACTATCCCTTCAAATCTGACTTTTCTGTTCTTTGTGTGCAACTTTTATCGTACATTTTTGTAAAGAGAGCAAACAGACATGTTCTGTTTGTTCGCGTCTTAGACATGCACATCAGAGTATGCTGGTGTTTCTGTGCACTCCTTCATTTATCATCGTTGACATTTGGCTGTGCTTCCTCTATCTTCCTCTCATCTGAAAAGAACACATTTTTCCCATCAGAAATCCCGTTGTGACTTTTGCGTTCGAGGGGTGGTGATACTTCCTTTCACAAACGGCATCTCTGTGCGTATCTTTCCCGGGCTGCGTTCCCTCGTCTCCCCCCATCTCTTCTTCCCCCCTTCTGTACTGCTCTCTCTCTTTCTCTCTCAACATGGATGTTATCGAAGGCACTGAGGGCTTCAGTGATGCCCTGCCTCTTGAAAATACCCCCTTTCTTTCCTGCTGCCAGCTGTGAGCTGGTTTATATTTAACATACCTACTTCATCTGCCCTCACCTCCCCCACTCTGCGTTCGGCATACTTATCTTTGGCACCCTCACACATCGCTGTATTTTTGTTTACTTTTTTATTTTCTGCCTGTGCGACAATGGCGAAAGATAACATTTCAACAGCAAATCCTGCCTCTTTCCTTCTCTACTATCATGCAGATACGTTTTTGTGTGCCTGTACCTCAGATGTGGCGCATGCATACATGTACATCTGACCACAGCTGAATAATGCGAATGCATTTGAACAAAAGTCTTTTGTCTAGCTTGTGAATTCTTTCAGATGAGGTTCTTGTGCAACAGTTTTGGTGGGTTTGAGTTGACATTTTATTCCTGCCTTTTTAAAGGGTTCATTCACCCAAAAATGAAAATTCTGACTCACTCTCCTCATGTCATACCAAACCTTTCTTTCGTCCACAGAATTCAAAGATATTTTAGAAATGCGATTATTTAGCATTGACTTCTACTCTATGGACAAGAGCTTTCTGCAAGCTTGCAGAACTTTCTCTAGGGAAAGGAACAAATTCATTTGATGTCCCTTATATCCAGCTTATGTTAAGAATATCAAGAATATATTTAAACCATTAAGTAATGATTAATACGTGACATCAGTGAGAGCAGCGAATTGTTTAGAAGTGTGTGTGTGTGTGTACGGTTAACCTCTGTCTGTCTGCTTCAGCTCCTGGCCAGTAGCTCACTGTTGTCTGTTTTTATGTGCTTTTATGGTGATTAAGTCATAACAATTATACAAGAGCCATAAAGGGCTTTTCTCTGCCTCTTGACAAGGAGTTGAGAAGAAATATACATACACACACACACTACAAAAATAGTCACATATAAAACACATGTATTCGTTTAAATGTACACTACCATTACAAAGTCGTACAATTATTATTATTATTATTATTATTATTATTATTATTAATTTTTTTTTTTTTTTTTTTTTTTTTTTAAGAAATCTCTTAGGCTGCAAGGCTGCAATTATTTGATTAAAAATACAATAAAAACAGTAAAATGTGAAATATTATTACAGTTTAAAATTCGGTTTCCATTTTTATATAAAGTAATTTATTCCTATATGATGGCAATGAATTTTCATCCATTTAATAAGCCATTCTGATTTGGTGCTCTAGAAACAGTTCTTGTTCTTGCTCTTCTTGTTCTTGTTGTTATTATTAATGTTGAAAGCAGTCAACTTTCTGCTTAATATTTTTGTGGAAGCTATGATTTTTATCAGGATTCATTGATGAATAGAAAGTTAAAAGAAAACAGCATTTATTTGGACATTATAAATGTGTTTTCTGTCACTTTTGATGCATTTAATGTGTCCTTTCTGAATAAAAGTATTGTAAAAATGTAACTGATCCCAAACTTTTAAAATTTTTATGATTTGGACATTGCAAACATATATCACTTGTGTGCAACCAACAATTTCCTTTCCCCTTTCTACTGTCAATAAACGCTTCCAGAATATATTGCATTATATTATAACTAGTGCTAGGCAATCAATTGATTGTGATTTAATCGCATCCAAAATAAAAGTTAATGTTTACATGATATATGTTTGTGTACTCACTGTGTATAATTATTTTGTATATACAAATACACACATGCATGTATATATTTAAGAGAAAAATATGTTATATTTATACATGTTATATTTATGTATAAGATAAATTATATAAATATACAATATATACATGCACATATTTCTTAAATGTATTAGAGTTGTTCGATTCCGTTAAATATCACCGATACCACAACAAATTCTGGCATCGGTATCGGCGAGTACTTAAACCCGTGTACCGATCCGATACCATTTTCTTAAACAAGATCTTGTTATTATGACCGCGAGCTTTGCCTAACTGCTCGCTGCACAGTTCTTCTTCACTGCTCAGAATGCATTGCAAACACAGGAAGTTGTGCTGTGTTGCCAAAAGCAACCACTGTTTAGAGCCGCAAAGAATGTATGTCCGCTGTTTGGCAGTATTTCAGACTGGACCAACCAGCCAGTAAAACGGCGACTAGAAATGTCACAAGTACCGGTACTTTGGTACCAAGTCGGTACTGAAAATTTAAAAATGCGATGATACTAGCATTTCTGTAGTACCGGTAGTACCGACTCCTGAGTATATCCGGTACCTGCAGCCGCGTTCAGTCGCTTCCGTGTTTATCTAAGCGCTTTCAGACTGTAGCCGAATATAGACTAGTGTCTGTGAATATTAAACTGCGAAACACTATTTAAATCTCACTCCTGCATGTTCTGCCTCTCTGTGTGGATGACGGGCGCATGTGTGACGTTCGCTGTCTTTGTAGTCTCTGCCGTGTCACTATATGAGGACACGAACGCATAAACCGTCACTTCATGAGAATTTACCGTTTCATTTGAGAGAACTGTCATATCATGAACACAGACACTCAAAGGTCTTCATGGTGAAGAAATTGACAATATATTAGGCTACTGTTGTACTGTAGATTCAGCTGTGTCTCTATATTATAATAATAATAATAATAATAATAATAATAATACGTCTCTACTACTAATAATAATTATGCCTAGATGGTTGCTTATTTTTCACTTGTTTTGTTGTAAAGATATTTTCTGATTAATATATAATTTTTTATATTCCTAGATTTATTTGTTGCACCTGTAAAACTAAAATACCCTTTTCAGTTTGCAGTGTTAGATTTGTGGCTGGATTTGTGGTTAGATTTCTTTTTCGCTGAAGAAAAATAAGTAATATTGCTGTCAAATGTATGTCAGATAAGTAGTTCACTGTATGTATTTGTTCGTGTTTTATTAAGGGATAAGTCCCACCATAAAATAATTCTAGCAATTCATACAGGGCTAGTAGATACAGCTGTATATACAGATACACACTCAGGTATCGGATCAGTACTCTGTATCGGCCGATACCCTGAGCCCAGGTATCGGAATCGGTATCGAGAAGGGAAAAAGGGTATCGGAACATCTCTAAAAAGTATATGTGTGTGCAGTGTACTGTGTAATATACACACTCCACGTATACAATGTAAACACAAACTTTTATTTTGGATGCGATTTAATCGATTGCCTAGCACTAATTATAACATGAAACGTTTATAACATGGTTATAAATCTTCCTAATAATTTATCAGAATCTATTAACTTGCTTTTCTTCTGAAATGTCTTTCACATTCCACTGGCATCACTTAAGCTGTGCAGAATATTAGATGTATAGTAGAGTATAGGACTGCCACTTCAAACAACTGCCATTCAGTTGCGGAAGTAAAATGTTGTAATGCTCTACTTTAGGACAGCTTGTGGTCTAGTGCCCCAGCCTGAAAATCTGCGGTGTGTTTGTGTGATCTGCCATGTTTAGTCTTTGCTCTGGACTGGAACAGCTGGGGATGTGTCTGTACGGGGGAGCTGAAAGATCTGTACAACTAATGTCTTCTTGAAGCTCAGATCTCAGGGTCAGAGTCTGGATAAACGGTGAAGGCCGTGTGCATGTCTGTGTGTGTGAGAATATGTGTGTGAAGAATGAGAATGGTCTCTAGTAAGGGGATGACGATGAATCTGCAGCGTTCTGTCAGAGCAGAAAGTGAAGGGCATGATGGAACGGTGAAAAGAGGGAGGGAGAGGAGGATGAGAGGCGTCTCCTCCACATACCGTCGCGATGGCTGCCTCTCCCTTTTCCTCTGAAGAGTCTCAGAAGCGTTCTGGGTGAAGATGAGTCTCAAGAGGGATCGCTCTCATCCTCCCTCTACTCTTTCAACCCCTCCGCCTCGCTGTTGCATTCTCTCACTGACACATTTGTTGTAAGATATAGTATAAAACACACACGCAAACACAGAGTATGTGCAAACGAGCATAGTGTCTTGAAGGTTACGGCGACTGATATTAATGTATACTTTTGATTTTTAATTTAATCTGTACTCGTTTCTTTTGTTGGCTCACGCTGCTTTAATTGAAGGAGTTTTCATGGGAAAAGAATGTGTCTGAATATTGCCTCAGGCTTATCCAAGGACAGCTCATATCAATCAAGTTTGGGTCTGATAACAATGCAACAATGTCTTTGAGAGGCTGTTTGCTAGTGCTATGAGAGTCTCTTTTACCTTGATCAGTGTTTGATGAGGTGAGTGTCATTAAATAAAACGGTATTAAGGTCTTTAGTTATGTTCACAGTGAAAAGAATGATAGAATTACTGAAATTAAGGGTGGGCAATATAACCAAAATCTTATATCAAGATAAGAGTAATTTTATTTCACAATAACTATATATATTAGCCTGGATTCCAGCCGAATTTAGCCCCGCCCACAACATTTGAGGTCGGGAAGATTGGTCTGGACTTGATCCGCTGTTGAGCAACTATGTAGTGATTATAGTCAGGAGCAGTGAGTGATTTTTCTCTCTTTTGTTGTTTAACATTAATGACAGACGGCAGCAGGTATATTAGGCTGCTGTCACTTTAAGACCAAATGCACTGATCAAATATACTGATACGTGAGCTGCCTTTCTCAACTCTTCATTTAATTTAAGACATAAATGACTGTGTTTACGAGGATAAGAGGGGCATTTTGACACAAGTGTGTATTTGACCGTTCAAGCTCAATTAGGCAGCAAAAGAACTCAGTTCAGTACATCTCTCAGACAGCACTCAGAAACCACCACAGCGCACGCACATACCCAAATAAGTTCTATTTTGCTGCATATTGCGCTTTTAACGGTTTACAATCACTTGTTTTTAAACAGCAATGCTTAAAAAGCGCATGCAAATGATAAGCTTTCGTGATGATGGAGGACTTCACGTGAGTGCAGAACAACGACAGAGACGATAGTCCAAAATCTCTACCGGTTGACAAATTTCTACTGGTTAATTGTCTCTACCGGTATATCGCCCACCCCTAACAGAACTGGACTTGTAATATAAGTCTAAGGGGCAGTTTAATGATCATATTGTCCAGTAGACTTCCATTGTAAGTGCATAATTTTGCTGACAGACAAGTCAAGATAGAGCTTAACTTCTGTTTAATGCAGAATTTGGAAGTAATCTTTAGCTAAACATGAATGTAAGCAAACAGAGAGTAGTGTGTGTGCCTGCCTGTATTACACTTGTACATGTGTTAACAGGTTCTGACCCCTGCGTAACCCCACAGGTCTGTTTGCACTGATGCTCATTATTCCATTAGATGTGTCTCGGCAGCTGTTGCCCTGACCCCTTTTGAATAGGCCGAGAGCTTGATGCGGCTTGGAGACTCTTTAGCTTAATATACACATACATACGTTCGCGTATTGATCTAAACCTCCATTTGGGTGATGGGGGAAGGGTACTTCATACAAAAGAAGTGTCAAAATCTGTGTCAGATAAATAAGCGTGATAATGCTGTGGCCATATGTTGTCAGACTCTTTTTATGCTGATTTCACAGTTGTTCTCTGAGCTCCCTACTGTTAACTGATGATAGCATGCTACTGAGCTAATAAGCGATACTCGTATAACAATAAAACTACACAGCACACATAATGGGTTAAAATAGTCAATTTTTTTATTGGTATTCTGTGGTATTGAATTCATCAAATTAAAGTAAATTAAAGCCTGAAGTGTACTTAAAGCCTCAAAATTTTTCACGTGGATGCAAAGGTAAGCAATCCAGTGCATGTGATGTAAATTTCATCATCAGTATAGCATGGGTGTACTGTATGCGTGTATCCAGACTTTTAGTTGACAGTCTCAACTAATGTTGCAAACTTATACAGGGAAGTTGAGGGAACCATATCAGTTGGTACATTATTATAATATTAAAGGTTCAAATTAACAACAGGGTCTAAATTCAATTGCCATTTATTTTTAGATATAATGATCAACACTCAGATAAAAATGTGGCATACAAATATTTCAATTGCACACAAGGCATGTCGTTTCATGTCGTTTGAACCAAGACCGTATTCGGAATGATATGAATCCCATAAATGCATTTCAATTCAAAACGGCCATATTTGAGAAAAAAATAGTAGTTTGAGTAGTTTGTATGTTACTGTCGGTCATTTAATTCCTATAAAAAAACACATGTATTAAATGTTTTGCTTACCTCACTTTCAGCATTAAACTGACGCTTTGCGCTGGAATTCACGCTTTGCTTCTGTGAACTCTGCCTACTTTGATTTGATTGGCCTCCTTTTGACATTGAGTGCAACATACAGAGCACTGTGTAATTTGGCCATTTCTAATTATTGGAGGGGACTTGTCCCCCTTAATGTCTATGGTGGTTACGGCCCTGATTTGAACTATAGCGGCACCAAAATGACATTTTATTGTTTGAGTCTCATGATAAAATTGACAGAATTTGAAAGCTGGAAAAAAAGCTGAAAAGCCAATTACTGGAGGAGGCATGCTTCAAATAATGTTTGGTGAAGTTTTGTTCACGCATCAACAGAAAACCGCTTAGACTAAAAGATACGTTTTGGAATTTAAGAATTGTTTTCGGTTCATCAAAATTAAAATAATCGATTTAATAGATAGCCTTAATTTATCTCTGCTTTCCGGCCGGCCATCTTGGCCCTGTAATGCTGCTTTGGTAGTCAACTATCTAGGTTTTAGAACCTCTTTGTCCATCCTCAGTTCTTTAGAACATTTCCGCTTTTAATCATAAACAGAAGTTTTTCCACTTTGCTCCTTCTGCACTTGCTGTAAGGTGGGGTGAGCATGGCGTGAGGAGAGAGGAGGAGAGATTGAACTGGGGGGAGTGAAGTTGCCAGGCAGCCGGAGTGGAGACCCTGGACTATCGAAGCCAGGCACGCAGACAAGAGCCAGAAGATAAGCTGCCTGATAAAAGATAGAAAATAGCAGCAGATTTCAACTTTCCCACCATCCAAGATTCCCGGGGAGGAGGGGCGGCTGAATCAACTACTTATTTCATCCATCCGTATCTGTCTTTCCCCACGAACAACTTGCAAGGCTATTGAGAAGGCACACACATGTTCAATCTTAGCAATGGGCCTTTCACACATAATGCACACACTCTCTTTTCTAGACTTCTTTTCTGACCTCCAGCAGAAAAAGCTCCTCTGCATCTTACAATGTAAAAAATTATTGTAATTTTAACTGTAAAAATGCGACGGTAAAAAGCTGTTAATTGGTTAACAGTAAATTTCTTTACCATGTACAGGGGAAAAACTGTAAAACCCGGTTTCACAGACAGGGCTTAGATTAAGCCAGGATTAGGATTTAGTTCAATTAGGACATTTAAGTAGCTTTTATAAACGTGCCTTAGAAAAAAAACATTTACTGGTGTGCATTTTGAGACAAAACAATGGCACTGACATATTTTAAGATATGCAAGTTGTGTCAGTTAAAATAGCTCAAACATGCATTTTAGTCTGGGACTAGATTAAACCTTAAAGATCTAATTTTACAGTAAAATGCTGTTAAATATAGTTTTTTTTGTAGTAAAAAGTACAAATCATCTTAGAATTTACAGACGTAAACTGGTATTCTCAGAAGCCCCAGCAGGCATTTTGATTGTTTTTAAATACATTTTTTGTTTTGTTTTTGTTATCAGTTATGTACAAGTCACCTTTATTTATATTGCACTTTATACAATACCGATCGCTTCAAAGCCGCTTTGCAGTGATAACAGGAAAATAATGCATTTTGGCTGTTGTTCAGCTGGACTCAGTTCTGTTGTAAAGATCATCAATTATCAAATTAGTTCATTTGATCTAATAAGCAGTTCTGCAAAAATTATGTCATCGTTCTGCTCAGTTCAGATCTCAAACAATGACGTCGGTACAGTCAGATCAATGATATTGTTGAATATTAAGTGTCCCCAACTAAAGAAGCCAGAGGTGAAAGGAAAAACCCCAATAGAGAAAAAAAATCTTGGGAGAAACCAGGCTCAGTCAGGGGACCAGTTCTCCTCTGGCCAACATTTATGTGCTTTAGGGTTTTATGTTGCATCTTGTGTTGGTTTTGTATTTGTGTGCATGACGCATAGTATTTTACTATTTACCTCACTAGTATTAAACTCGAAAATCATGTGGTTTTCTTTTTACTCCCGGTGTTGTTATGGTGGATGTCAGTATATGTAAAAAGTACAAAACAGATACTAGCGGCATGGCCTTGCTAAGTAAGCAGAAAATGGCTGTTGGTGTGACCTTTTTTTATAAATTAAGTTTAAATTGTAAAATGTACAGGTTGCTCTGTAAATATCTTTACATTGTATTTTTACATAATTCTGGCAACCGCATCTGCCAGCTTTTTTTCTGTAAAAACGACAAGGTTTTTTTTGAGTATTCATTTCCTTTTCACTCTTCTGTTTCTCTCACTTGCCAGCTTTTCTTTTTCAATCATTCTCTCACATAAATACTCATACACGCCCCCTCTTTCCTATCGTAGCTTTCTCACTCTGCAAACAAACACAGGCGCACATGCTCGGATACGAGTCTGTGTACTCACATGTATGGTCTGTTTAGTCTATTTCTGCTGTTGTAGCGATGGGAGGAAGGTTAGAGGGGTGAAGCAGAGAAGTGCCTTGGTGTGAGACGTGTGTGTGATGAAGTACAAGTCGTGGGGTGTTTAGCGCTCTCTCAAAAGAGGGAAAATGCGCCTTCTCACCTCTCCAGGAAAAGGGGCCAAAGAGTGCTCGTATTTCTCAAAGAGTGTTCTGAGCTTTTTCTAGTCATATTTTTAGATTTTTGAGAATTATATGGTAAGCATAAATTACCGTTAAAACATACGTTTTTTTGAAATATGTCTCTTATTCTCAGCAAGACTGTATATTTAAAAACACTAATATTTTTAAAAACTAGTCTTAAAATATTTTTCTGTTGAAATATTTTTAAATGTAATGTATTCCTGAATTTTCAGCAGCCATTACTCCAGACTTAAGTCACATGATCCTTCAGAAATCATTCTAATATGCTGATTTGGTGCTCAAGAAATATCATCAATGTTGAAAACGGATGTGCGGTTTAATATTTTAGTGAAAACTTTTTTTTAGGATTCTTTAATGAATAGAAAGTTGAAAAGAACAGCATTTATTTGAAATATAGAAATCTTTTGAAGCATTATAAATGTATTTACTGTCACTTTTGGTCAATTAAATGTATCTTGCTGGAAGTTTTAATTTCTTCTTTAAAAAAAAAAAACCATGAGCCCAATTGTTGACCCCAGACTTTTGAGGGGTATTGTACATATTCTGAAAAATTGGCAACAAATATTTTTTTCTGATTCCGTGCCCCGATTACATTTCCAGTCCTGTCTACACAGGATATGAATACAAAAATATGAATAAAAGTGGTTTAAAAAAGTAGGACTTTGTCATGTTTATGGAAAACCAACATGGGATATTAAAACTGGCCTGGAAAAGCCATATAAATATAATAAAATCAAAAGAAGTCTTGTTAACTTCTATAGTGAATATATGCTTGGTTCTAAAATATATAATTGGCTCAAAATTCCTTTTAAATAATTTTTAAAAATCATTCATTAATGGCTAGAAAAGTCATGGAAATTGGGTGTGAGTAGGTGTGAGTTCCCTGCATGCAGCACTCCTTTCCATTTAGCCTCAATATTATGTAATAACTTGAAATGTGCTGTACTTTCCCCCATAAATATAACTTTTATATGTGTTGTAAGAGAACTGTATCAGTGCAGTTGTTCCAACACAGAAAATAGACGTCAGATATATTTTGTCTGGGCTTTTTCCCCTCTACAGGAAGGCTCTGATAAATTGGTGAGAGCAGGTTTGTTGATCTGTACTTGCAGGGGTAGTTTTTTTTTCTCTCAAAGGGGCATGAGAAATACCCTCAGATGCACCATTCATCTCTGTGGCGACTCGACTGGCTTGTAACCTTAGAGATATCGTTGCCGACAATCGCACCTGCCCTCTGTGGACACAAAGAACAATTTCCAGAGCAGGGGTAAAATCTGATTTCTCCCCTGTTCGGCGAATCCATCTCTGTTTTTATTCCTCCATTCTTTCCTTCTCATTCAGTCTCCAGCCCTATCGCCTCTCCTTGACCATTATCTGGCAGACAGCTCCTGCTCATTAAGGAGTTAATTTTCTTCTCTCTATCTCTGATTAGTATAGTTGAACCTAAAGCACTGTGAATTCTTTAAATTTTCCCTCCCTGTTATCAAAAGGAGAAAAAGGGGAATGGGGGATATTTAATCGTTTAAGTAGTCTTCCTAGGGAACTGCTGCTGCCGTTTCTGTTTTTTTTTTTCTTTTTTTTTTCTCTTCTCTCTCCTTCCCTCTTCCCAGCAATGTAAAGAAATCCTGCCGAAGCCGCCCAGCTCAGTAATTCAGTTTTTAAAGCATGAAAAAAATGACTTGATGAAATTCCACTATCAGCTCCGAACCAATATGCAAAATATCTCGCTGGAAATCAAATAGCTATTATGTTTTCATTTCCACGTCGGCGTATTTGCTTAATGAAGAGGAGACAGATCAGACCGGTAGAGTCTGCAGGAGGCGATAACCGGGAACGGCTCGCAGCTATCCACACAGAGTGACGCTCCCAGTCACTCTGTGTGGATAGAGAGAGAGAGAGAGAGATGAAGAGTGAAAGAAAGGAGAGAGTAATGGGGAAAGGAAAGAGCTTGCACAGGCGAGAGAGAGGCAGAGAAAAGGTGCAGACAGTAACATGATGGAGGGATGTAAAAAGCAGAAAAGGAAGCGTAGAGTGAGAAAAGAAGATAAGGAAATCGAGGGATGTCTTTAAAATGTGCCTCTTTGCAGTGTCCTGGGCTCACATGTTTGACAACCTGCTGACAAATCCACGGTGAGGATCAGTCAGGCCCGTTTGAAGTGCTCCGATGCCCAGCGCACATGAATACCATCACCACACATTATCACCTTACAATAATCAGTCATTATCATAAGTATTATAATCACTCACTCGTGTGATTTGACTGATGGAAATGAGAACAGTATCTTCCTGCGCTGTTTACTCTTTTTATTTCATTATTAACGAGGCTCGTCAAGTATAACTATATTATTTGTTCTGTGCTCGTGCTCTGTCTTAAGAGTTTTGATAATTATTCTTCTTTGTTTGGCGGGCGTTCTTGCTCTGTTCATGCTTTTGGCAAATACAAAAGATATTGAGTAAATATATATTATGGTCGAGGTGTTTACTTTTAAGCCTCTCTCTCTCTCTTTAATATTTCAGTTCACATTTTAAAGGAATATTACTTGCTTTACTTACTCTCATGTAAACCTGTATGACTTCCTCCATGGAATGCAAAAAGTTATTTACAGAAAAATTTCCAAGCTGCTCTTGTCCAATGAAAGTGAATGGTGACCATACTGTGTGGCAATATTTTGAGTATGACTTAAAGGTGCAGTGTGTAATATTTATGAGGATCTGTTGACAGAAATGCAATATAATATACATAACTATGTTTTCAGTGGTGAATAAAGACCTTACATAATGAACTGTGTTATGTTTTTATTACCTTAGAACGAGCCATTTCTATCTACACACACCGTTGGTCCCCTTACAGTGCAGTCACCATTTTGCGCCGCAATGTTTCTACAGTAGCCCTAAACAAAAATCTTTGTCCTGTGTCAGCCACCGTAGCTTCTCTATGGAGGGGTGAGCAGTGGGCGGTTGCAATTTACACAGTGCACCTTTTAAATATCTGTCTATATCTCACTTAAAACTATTGTATGGCTTCAAAAGACTTAGAATAAAGCACATGAGGCGTTTAGACTGCTTTTATGGTGCTTAGGGGAAAAAAAGAAAGCCTCTGGCACCCATCCACTTTCATTGTATAGAGAAGGGCAGCATGAACATTCATTCAAATCTTCTTTTTGTGCTGCATAGAAGAAAAAGTCATATGGCTTTGGATCAACATTAAAAAAATGAATAAATGATGACGAACTATCCTTTTCAAATAGAAGTTTAAGGGATAGTTCACCCAAAAATAGACATTTTGTCTTAATTTAATCATCCTGTATGAGTTTCTTTCTTCTCTTGAACACAAAAGAAAATATTTTAAAGAATGTTGGTAGCCAGACAGTTGATGGTAACCATTGACTTCCATAGTATTTGTTTCCTGCTATAGAAGTCAATGGCTACATCTGTCTGGTTACCAACATTCTTTAAAATATTATCTTTGTGTTCAAGAGAAGAAAGAAACTCATACAGATTTGGAACAACATGAGGATGAGTAAATGTAAACTATCCCTTTAAGCCTATTTAAACTATCCCTTTAAGCTATATATATATATATATATATATTACCATTTTTAATTACCTTTTTAAAAGATCTTTTTAAACAGTCCTGCGATGTGACAAAGTAAAAATCTTCCATATGTGATCTAATAAAAGCAAAAAATATTGTGCATCATAATTTAGCAAGAAGCATCACCAAAAAGATGGAATATAGCATGTCACACCACTGGTCATTTTGTTTCACATATTTAATGATTACCACCCATGTACAGAAATATGATGGAAGTCTTTGGGGCAAGTTTGCTCTATGGCCTTCAACTGCATAACTGTGATTAATTAACAACATACGATGCATTAAAGCACATTTATTACTTTAAAATGAGCTTATCAAACCGGGGTGTCGTGGCCTAGAGACTCTACAATGAAGCTGTTCATTTAGTACAGTGATTAATAATATAACACTGATGCCTGTTTCTAATTGTGAATGGTGTCTTGTCAATAACAAGACTCTTTGGCCTTGTGTGGATGAAGTTACTCTGTTTTACTGAATGAACACAAGAGTGCTGTTCACTACCTCATTTCACACTGCATGCTGTGTTGGCAGAAACAGGGATTGAGCGAGTCTTGGCAAAGCAAGTGAAAGTCCACTCCTGTGCGGCAGTGTGTCCGCAGAGGTCCTGCCAGTGGTTCGCAAGCCCAGAGGCTCCCAGCTTATCTACGGCTCCAGTGACGCTGGTGACACGAGGCCCGTCCTGCCAGGCCTCTGTCTCAGCACTCGACTGGCTTATCAATCATTTCAGTGCATTTTCAGCTCGCAGATCAATAGCTCCTTTTACCTGTCTGTATATAAACTGATCAGTCTTCCCATCCCCCGTTTCAGTACTTAAATGATACATTTAAGCAAATCCTCAAGCCTCCTTTGATTTATGTGGGATGCTGTGCTTTCAAGTGCCTGGGATCCGGTCTGACCCTTGGATCCATCTAATTACTAAGAGCGTGTTAATGCCCTTGGCTCTGATCAATGTGTGTAGCCACTTGTGCTTGAAATTATAAGTACTGCAGGTATGGCAGTTCTTCCTTGAGCACACACACACACACACACACACACACACACACACACACACCCCCTCACCCACACACACACCCTCACCCTCACCAAAGGCTCACTGTTCTCCTCGAAGTATCTTTCTTCACAATTCCCAGATTTCTAGATACAAGCAACGTTCTTTTTTTTTTTTTTTTTTTTTTTTTTTTTTTCTTCACTGTGTTTGGGCTGTTTGGTAATGTGGTGATTAACGTGAGGGTGAGGAAGTTTGTTCGTTTAATCAGGGCTCAGGTTTGATGTGTTGTCTCTTGGTTTAATCACTGCCGCTAAGCACACTGGTTTGATGTGGACGGGGGCTGCTTAATAAAGCCTATCTCCTCCGCCTTCATCAGCTTTCTCACTTTGTTCTGTCTGTTCGAGTGCCAGTTAGAACTCAAAAGTGTATTTCTTTCAGCTCATCTTCTTTTTTTGCTTTGTATAATAGACAAAATAGGGGCTTTTACAATCGGCTTGGATCGGGAAATGTTGCCATTTTTATAATTTAAACAATTTTATTATAATTTATATTTTATGTCATAACATTTGTTTTAAATCTTAAAGTATTGTCTTTATTATAAATGTACAGGTTTAAGAAGTCCAATCTAAGACTTTTATCTCACTGTATATATCAAAAAAAAATGTTGTCCTCCTAAATTTATCACAAACAAAGTTGTCTACTGAATGTAGACAACCCTTTTTCTGTCGTCGGTTGCGTGAAAGATGCATATTATTCCTTGTGTAAGATGAAGAGGGAGAGCAGAGACTTTTTTCCGCGCCATTTGATGTCTGTAAGCAGTGATGCGGCGATTTATTCATTTAACCAGAGCGGTAATAGGAAAGAAAATCATAATTCAGACTTACATTTAAACATGAAATGTAATTGGAATTTTAAACAGAGGAGCCCCTTTGTACAATTATGATTAAAGGAAAATTAATTGTATGAAAATGTCGCCACAGATATAGAAAATTAGATCTAGCAATGCCCAGACTACATTCTAAAAATATGGCGTATGGGATCGATCTTTTTTACTTTTCTCTCCCGCGTCCTTTATTACTAAGGTCCAAATCTAAGTGTGTTAATTTTATCTGAAATTACAGTGAACCATGCAGGCGTGGAAGTCGAAATTAGCCTAAAGATGTTTCATTTACAAAGACAGAAACACTTTGTCAGGGAGCGATTGTTTCCAAGCATTATCTCCGCCACGTTTTAATTGCTTTGGAAGTGAAATTAACAGAATTAGAAAAATTGCCTTTGCCTTTTTCTACAAGGCTCTTTATTCACGGGTATTGTTGTGTGCTTTGTATAGATTATAGGCCTCTTTGTTCTAGGAAGTGTAAATATATACGCCTCCAGTCACGGCTTTAGCTCCGAACAATCCCTTCTCTGTTCATCACAACTTAATGAAAATTAATTTACCAAAACCTGTGGTAAAATCCGATTTTCCAACCCCTGGTAATTTTGCTTGGATGCAGATGCAAAAAATAGTGGGTGTCCCGGTTGAGGTTAGCATAGTGAAAATGTGCTTTGATGAATTTATGTGATTCTTCTCAGCACTGTAGTTTTGCTCATCTTAAACCTCATTAGAATAACAATACGGTCGGCGAGGGTTGAATTAACATGCAAACCGCTGTGGTGTCCGCAACAGCAGCCCTAGTCTGCCACGCATTGCATTCAGTTATTTTAGAGGGAACAAGCCATACAAGAAAAGTTCTCTCTGAGATGATTTAAAACAGGTTTCATGTCAAAAAATTGTTTTACTACTACTACTGCTGCTGCTTCTGAAAAGGTTTTTTTAAAAGATCAACTAATTAAATAGGTGGTTTTATACACCAATGGTTGGTTATCTCATCATGGTTGGAAAGTGTAAGGTTTTGTTCAACCGCTGCCAACTGGGAATGTATTGAGTTATACAAATGAGTTAATCACCCTGGCCAGTGATACAACACACGCCGTGTTCATTTACTTCCTTGTGGTCTGAAGCTCTGGGATTTCCAACCAATTAAAACTGTAAAAGGCTTGTAGCAAGAAGGTTTGAAATGAATAGGAATGTTCTTTCTTAATCATGCACTTTATCACTTTTTATTTACAGAACACCCTACTTCCTTTAAGATATTAACAGGGTATATTCACATTATCTAAAGCCTCTCAATTTAGGCTTTGGCATGATATGGGATCTTTTAAAAGGCCTTTCAATGTCAGATGACTTTTATTTTATATTGCTCCTCTATTTATGACCGCGCTCTCTGTTTTTCTCTGCAGGCTCTATTGGGGATCTTAATGGAGTTGAAGATCCATCTGACGATGTAAGCATGTCAGGAGAGGAGGGCGGAGCTTCAGACCAGGAGGACTCTGCAGAGTGTGACGGTTCAAGTCCACCTTCATTTACACCACTTTATAACGAAGGTAAAACAACGCATGCTAAAACGCACTGTGTTTGTGATCTGACATAACCTGTATTGTTTTGTGATGAAACCGTTTTAACACCGATGCCTATTGATAACAGTATTAGACCTCTCACTCGCATCGGATTTCATAAAAACGTCTTCCTTTTGTCATATGACTTTAAGGGATAGTTAAAAGACACAATTGAAATTCACTTTCATGTTGTTCTAAACTTATTCGCCATTTTTGGTGGATTTTGTTAAAAATCTTCATATTCAGAACATTCACATCAAGCTCCAAAAGGAAAAAGAAAAAAACCCAATCAAAGATCCATAAGTCTATAAACTTCTGAAGCTTGTTTGAAGTATAGGCTGAAATTTTGCACTGAAAATCCACTTTAGTTTTCTATTAAATGTTAATGAACATGACAGTCTTCAGAGACATTGATATTTTCTGCCGGTGATGTCCAACCTGACATTATGCATTAAATATATGTTTTTTTTTTTTTATAGTTTTACACCTTTATAGTGTTTTTTTAATGTTTTTTATTTTGTGTCTTTTTTAAAGCTTGATGTGGTCACTATGAACTGTCGTATGATAAGCAATGTGAAGATTCTTCAAAAATTCAGTTTTTAGGTTCTATGGGAAAAAATAACAGCATACTGGTCAGGAATGACAAAAGAGTGTAAATTGTGACAGAACTATTACTTTATGAAATAACGGTTCTATTGAGGAAAAGGAAACGCTTGCTGAATGAGGCAGAAAGCTTTGTTTAATCAAGTTTCCTCTGTCCATCACCATTTTTTAAGATTAGATTGTTTAGATACCTGGTTTAGTTCCTCGAAGTGTTATACTCTTTTGTAGACTTAAATAATCAAAATTTTCTTAATTTCTTCTTAAATGATGTAAAACAATCTAGATTTGCAGACATGGATGTATATTGCCATGTTGCACTTTCTGTCTGTTTTTACAGCCGTAAGATATTTAAGTCGCATTCTTAGTCAAGATTTCTGTTTTTCCTCTTTTTTTTTTTAATCTGGAAAATTCCTGTTCTTGTGAAATTGGGGACTGAGGAGATAAGAGCCAGTTCGTTGGCTGCTTTTGATAAACGCATGGAAATTCTGTCAGGTGCTAATCGTGACTAGTTTAGAGATTGTCCTGTTTTGTTTGTGTGTGCGCTTAGACATGTGAGTATGTGGCATTCGCAAGTTTGTATTTGAGGTGATGTTTGTCATCCTCCTATTTTCCGGTGTGAAAGAGGGTCTACGTTAACATGTTTCTTTAGCTCTCTTTTTCCTCTATCAATCTCGCCCCCACCCCTCGGGCTCCAGTGTTGCCCAGTGCTGCTATTATCAGCCTCTGTAAATCAGTCGTGTTTGACGAACCTGCTCTTTCAACCTGCGATCAATACCAGGTCTTTATCAGGCCAGCAGTGGCTAATAAAGGCAAGCTCCCTTATCCACCATCTGGGAGAGAAAAAGACAGGCGATAACCAACTGATAACTGCTTCAGAAAAACACTCAACCAGTCACAGGACACACAGTGTCGATAACCACATGTAAAAAATAAATATAAATGAAAATACCACCTTTTAATAATCATTAATGGCAAAGCAGCCACTGGTTTCCATGGGAAAGGGTCAGTCTGATCCGAAGGAAGATCTGATGGTGAAGTCATCATCCATATCAGCAGAGAAGCTGATAAACCTTAAGCAAAGATGGCTCCATGTTCCAGAACACCTTTTGTTATCTCAAACCTGGTGAGGAGGTCTGATCGCGGGCTTGATCTGGCTTACGGTTTCACCAAGGCTGAAATATTTAGCTGGATGGAAACATCTTAGCCTGTACAACCAACTAGCCTCACTTTGGGCGCCATGTTGGCCTCAGAGATGATATAGTTGAGCCCTGTGCACCTTACAAGAAAAGAACTTGACCCTGCCATGAGGATCTGTTTGGGAGAAAGAACTTACAGAAAATTGACTCTAAAAAATGAGGCCAGCCAGCAAGAATGGTGCAAGTTGGGTGACTTTGCCCTCCAGGTGTGACAAGGGAAGTTGCTGTTATCAGATGAAAGGAGGTTGTTGGGTTGGCGACGGGGTGTGTGTGTGTGTGTGTGTGTGTGTGTGTGTGTGTGTGTGTGTGTGTGTGTGTGTGTGTGTGTGTGTGTGTGTGTGTGTATGTGTGTGTTTGCATGTGCTGGTAGACTAAGGAGACTGTCGGGGAGCCAGGATGGTGGCAGCACCCATCCACCCCGCCCTCTATTCCTGATACCTGTCGTCTCTGCTCAGATGATATGGGAGATTATATTGATAATATTAAATGCAATAACTGTGGCTCCAGCTCCTCTCCCCACGCTGAGCGCTGCAGGATAAAATCAATGTGCCATTCAATGTGATTTATCGCTGAAAATAATAGGGCTTCTTAGGCAGGGAGGCAGGCGCGTCACGGGACGGCATGCTCTGGGACGGGCTGAGAATGGCGGTTGGGTCTGGGTGGAATTGTCGGGGCTGACTAGAAGGGCGTGTGCATGTGTGATTTATTTGATGATGAAGATCTAATCTCCAACCTGTTGCATTAATAACAGCAGCTCTGACCGCGTCACTTTTATGGCCGGTATCGATCGGCAGTTATCGCTGTTTATCGCCACGGGAATGCAAGGGTAAACATGCCCTTTGTGCACCACAGATGAGCTGTAATCGAGGTGGGGTGAAGTGGAGGGAGTTGGGGAAGGGGAGAGGGGGGAAAAAGTGGAGTGTGGGAGAGAACAAGAAGTCATGCCAATTAACTCATACATGTTACACTGGCAACCAACCGAAAGAGAGGCCGCTATCAGCAAGGTGATCACATTGATCAAAGAGAATTAGTAATCATTGACATCAATGTCTGGGAGATCTGTACTCTCTTTCACACTGATGAAAAAGATCAGCCTTAATAAAAGGAAGACGCTGGCCGTCTGTTGGCAGGGGTTTCCAATTCTCGCTTGGTAAATCAAAAGCGCGTGGGTCGGGTTTATCCTAAGATGTTGTTGCTGAATCACACAGGCCTCTCTGTCAACCACTTTTGATCAGCAGAGCGAGACCACCACACTCATTAGTTGAGTATTAAAGAAAATTGTAGAACATTAAAACATGAGATTCAGGATTGAGTGTAACTATCACATGCTCAAGTTAATATTACAAATAACAATTTTAAATGAAAATGTTAATAGGTTTAATATTTATTTTATTTGCTATAAAAACATACACTATTGTTTTATAGAAATGAATACTTTTTCAACAATGATGCATTTATAATTGTAAAAATATTTATTTTTCAAATAAACACCACCCTTTTAAATTTTGTTCATCAAAAATCCTGAAAAAGATGTCATGGTTTCCACCAAAAATATTAAGTAGCACAACTATGACAACATTGGTAATAAGAATTGTTTTCTTGAGCAGCAAATTAACATTAGAATGATTTCTGAAGGATGATCACGTGACACTGAAGACTGGAGGAATGAGGCTGAAAATTCAGCTTTGATCACAGGAATAAATTATATTTTAAAATATATTAAATAGAAAACAGTTATTTTAAATAGTAAAAACTTATGTTGTGAGATATTATTACAATGTTTTTGATAAATGTAGCCTTGGTGAGCATAAAAGATCCCAATCGTGTGTGTGTGTGTGTGTGCGTGTGTGATAAATATTATATTTTGGAATACAATAAATTCTACAATAGATATTTTCTCCGATTCGCTCAACATTAGCAGCTGTGACAAAAGTTAACTTAAGTCGCAGAAGCATTTACCGATTAAATAAGCAAGGGATAATAAACAATTAGCTGGTCGTAAAAAAATAAAAACACACAAAATCTAAAATCTAAATGTCACACAAACATAAACTCCCATTGTTTTCAGAATATGTGTGATTTAATGTGTGTATTAATTCCCTGTCATTAAATTGTTCCACTGTTTTTGACAGAGCCAAGAACGCACGAGTCCCTGGCGGTGCCGGATGAGGGTGAGGAAGATGAGAAAGGACCGAAACACTGTGCAGAAGATGAGGAGGAGGCAGATGGGGAAGGGGAACCCCAGTGGAATGGCCCAGGTCAGTCTCTATCTGTCCCTCCTTCAGGAGTCTTTAACTGACACATGAGTCACTGGCTCCTCAGGAAGGGCAAGCCGTAGTCATACTGTCAGCTTGGCAGCTATGAAACAATATAAACCACCACTTTATCAAGATACATGTTCAAACCAGAAATGATTCAGTCTGAACTGCTCGTAAATCTTATAGAAAGTACTGTCATTCTCATATCTCTTTGCGGGGTGAACCTACTGTACACTCTCCAATGCTTAGGCAATTTTTTCTCAGAGATACAGTGGCCCACAACAACCCCGTGACATCACACTTGTGGCACGTCTGAGAATTCAGATAAACTTTCAAATCTGTATCCCACGGAGCCTCATTAAGCAATGCTTTAACTCCAGGGTCAGATCACAAAGTTGTCATGTAAATGCATGACTGTTAACTGAAAAAAACTTCAGTGCATTTATTGACCACACAATGTCTCAGAAATGTTGTAATAGTGTCTGTGAGAGTTGGGACTTGTGTCTTTCTCAGGCAGCAGGCCCTGATTTCCAGTCATAACCAGTGCAAATGAATTCATAAGCTGTTTTACCACTGGTCACTTCATGTTCTTTATATGTGGTACAAAGCAGCTAACAATAGAAGAGAACATGCAGGTTAATTCGTCGCTCAAATGTAAAGGACAGAATTTAAATTGGTAAACGTGACATACATGAAAATATTAACAATTTTGCTTTATTTGTATGATAAGTATGACATAATATAAAAAAAAAGTGTGTGTGTGTGTGTGTGTGTGGAAGATATATATATATATATATATATATATATATATATATATATATATATATATATATATATATATATATATATATATATATATATATATATATATATATATATATATATATATATATATATATATATATATATAATATGCAAATATTTCTTGATGTATACATGAATGAGTGTGTATTTTTTTATATATATACATACATACATACATACATACATACATACATACATACATACATACATACATACATACATACATACATAATAATTATACACAGTACACACGCATATATTACAACTTTTATTTTGGATGCGATTTAATCAATTTGACAACACTTATATCCACTTATTATATTCATAATGATTTATAATAAAAAAAAAAAATTAACAAAGACAAAGAGTGCAAAATGCAATTTCAGGTTTGATAAGTTATTAATACAGGACATTTTAATTTCGTTTTTATGATAAATAATTTTGGTCCTCTATTGAGTTGCCATTTCATTTTCAAACTGGGTCCTAACGCAAAACCAGTTGAGAACCACTGTCATTCCTGCTGAAATACACATCTTAGACCAGCCTAAGAGGATATGCTGTTCTTAGCTGGTCTCTTGTTGGTTTTAAAGGTGTTTTGCCCCTCTTTCAGCTGGAGACCAGTAAAACGGATGAAGACCAGCTTAGCTTAGGTCAGTTTAAACTGTTTTTTCAGCATGGATAGAGTTGTTCCTATGACAGTCACCCTGGTAAAGACTCAAAAGTGTAATAATGAGTATTCATCAACCTCTAGGGTGTTTTTCAACCTGGTTGTATAAAATCGAAGCCATCCTAAGAACATTTTACCGCACTGACTGTAAAAACAAATTGGTAGTCTTTAATATCGGCCTGGATAAGGCTTTTACTATCATTTTTCTCCATCTTTTTCTCTCAGGACCACACAGCTGAGCAGTACAGCTTATAGCGATAGTGGGGATCTAGTAGAGTATGACATGATTCAATATGCAAGGCATTTTCTTTATCTTGAATATTTAGAAATCGCCTAAATGTGTCTCCCCGTGTGCATGTGTGTGTTTTAATTTTTCACGTCAAGGATGTGTTTATTATCGTCCTGTTCCAGCCTGTCCTTTTAACAGTAATTGGAGTGATATTAATTGCTGTGCGGTTGCCGCTTGATGACAGCGCTGGCGATGTGAGTGCGATAGGCTCCCCCCTTTGCAAACTAACTGCCAGGAGAATGAGGAAGAGGGGGAGAGAAAGAGCAAGAGAGAGAGAGAGGGAGAGAGAGAAATAAAGAAGGGGGAGCAGGAGAGAGATAGGCCTTCTATCAGTACTGGAGCAGGCGCTGCCTTTATCAGGAGTACGATTGGCAAAAAGGGAAACTTTGACCAGTCTGAATTTTTCCCTTATCATCATGACCCCCCTCACACCACCCCACATCCCACCACTAGTCTCTCCATCCCCACTAACACCCCCCTGCAGAATGCAGACATGCAATTCTTCCTTGTTTCTTGTTGTTTTGGCCCCTCGGCATCAGGAGGGGAGTCGCAGGCTGTTTGTTCATGCGTTCGTTTAGTGCATGTTGCCTCTTTTTCTCATAATCTTCTGGGAGCTGAATGTTCAGTTCTATGGAAAACGGTTTTTCGTGCAATGCTTTGCATTGTTGTCATTAGCAGAGTTCTGGACCAGACCAGAGAAAGGACTGGGCCTTTTCTGATGATGTAACATCCTGTTTTACTTTTTCTTGTGGGTGTTAGGTGATGTTGGGTATGGATTTGCAGTGGCAGCAAAACCCGTGAATTCTGCATATTTTTCCGTCACTATGCAGTGTTTTTGTCATTCTGTACTGGCTATTTCTCTATTTTCTATCTCTGTGTGACCTTTCATATATTGACCTAATGTTTCCTGAAAGTTCTCAGCTGGCAGGTTCTCATCCAATGTCATTCTTATCAGTTTATATAAAGCTTTATTGTATACGCATACACATCTCATAGATACAGAGATAGAGATAGAACATAGGCCATAAATAAACAAGCATGCTTATTTATATATTCCTTATCAGTTTTGAAGCTGTAAAATTCTCATCTTACTGTGTAAGATTGTATACAGGGTACTGTCTAAAATGAATACAAATTAAAATGTATATGAGCCTTTTAGCATATTATACATCCATTTAGAATTGTCACTCAAATATGAATATTGTTATTTTTTTAAATTCACCATTTCTTCAAAGGATGGCGCATATCGCAATTCGTCTGCAATTTAATTTGCATGGGTGGTCTATCCGTCCTTTAAAGCATCCATACGTAACATCTGTGGAAAATTCTTGCTTGTTATTTGTTAATTGCTTCTGTATCTTTATAGAATATTTTTCAGGGTGGGGTTCTGTTGAATGAATTGATAGGCAGTGGTGAGGCAGAAGTGTCAGGAATGGGTTGATATGGCAAAGCAGCTTTTTAATCTATAACGTGTCCTGCTGCATGATATGCAAAATAAATTATGAAGAAAAAAAATTATCTTCAAAATGACCTTGCTGGCTGGAGGGTTTGATATTTTCCTCTCTGCTTAAAATTCTTGATATGCAAATGGCCGTCACAGTAATCCCTTCTAGCTGGCGGACCGTTGCTCCTTTTCCCCCTTTTTCCCCTTTCCCCCCCTCTCTCTCTCTCTCTCTCTCTCTCTCTCTCTCTCTCTCTCTCTCTCTCTCTCTCTCTCTCTCTCTCTCTCTCTCTCTCTCTCTCTCTCGTTCTCTCTCTTCTCTCTCTCTCTCTCTCTCTCTCTCTCTCTCTCTCTCTCTCTCTCTCTCTCTCTCTCTCTCTCTCTCTCTCTCTCTCTCTCTCTCTCTCTCTCTCTCTCTCTCTCTCTCTCGTTCTCTCTCTCTCTCTCTCTCTCGTTCTCGTTCTCTCTCTCGTTCTCTCTCTCTCTCTCTCTCTCTCTCTCTCTCTCTCTCTCTCTCTCTCTCTCTCTCTCTCTCTCTCTCTCTCTCTCTCTCTCTCTCTCTCGTCTCTCTCTCTCTCGTTCTCTCTCTCTCGTTCTCTCTCTCGTTCTCTCTCTCGTTCTCTCTCTCGTTCTCTCTCTCTCTCTCTCTCTCTCTCTCTCTCTCTCTCTCTCTCTCTCTCTCTCTCGTTCTCTCTCGTTCTCTCTCTCTCTCTCGTTCTCTCTCTCTCTCTCTCGTTCTCTCTCTCTCTCTCTCTCTCTCTCTCTCTCGTTCTCTCTCTCTCTCTCTCTCTCTCTCTCTCTCTCTCTCTCTCTCTCTCTCTCTCTCTCTCTCTCTCTCTCTCTCTCTCTCTCTCTCTCTCTCTCTCTCTCTCTCTCTCTCTCTCTCTCTCTCTCTCTCTCTCTCTCTCTCTCTCGTTCTCTCTCTCTCTCTCTCTCTCTCTCTCTCTCTCTCTCTCTCTCGTTCTCGTTCTCTCTCTCGTTTCTCTCTCTCGTTCTCTCTCTCTCTCGTTCTCTCTCTCTCGTTCTCTCTCGTTCGTTCTCTCTCTCGTTCTCTCTCTCTCTCTCTCTCTTTCTCTCTCTCGTTCTCTCTCTCGTTCTCTCTCTCGTTCTCTCTCTCTCGTTCTCTCTCTCTCTCTCTCTCTCTCTCTCTCTTCTCTCTCTCTCTCTCTCTCTCTCTCTCTCTCTCTCTCTCTCTCTCTCTCTCTCTCTCTCTCTCTCTCTCTCTCTCTCTCTCTCTCTCTCTCTCTCTCTCTCTCTCTCTCTCTCTCTCTCTCTCTCTCTCTCTCGTTCTCTCTCTCGTTCTCTCTCTCTCTCTCTCTCTCTCTCTCTCTCTCTCTCTCTCTCTCTCTCTCTCTCTCTCGTTCTCGTTCTCTCTCTCGTTCTCTCTCTCTCGTTCTCTCTCTCTCTCTCTCTCTCGTTCTCTCTCTCGTTCTCTCTCTCGTTCTCTCTCTCTCTCTCTCTCTCTCTCTCTCTCTCTCTCTCTCTCTCTCTCTCTCTCTCTCTCTCTCTCTCTCTCTCTCTCTCTCTCTCTCTCTCTCTCTCTCTCTCTCTCTCTCTCTCTCTCTCTCTCTCTCTCTCTCGTTCTCTTTTAGAGTTTCACAGGATGGAATAAGACCTTGACTAAACTAGCTCCGCATATAACGTTCCTGCTTGGCCAGCATTCCCTCCCCACCAGCATTCCTTATCCACACCAGTTATTCAAATTACTCCAATAAAGCATTATAACGGCAATGATAATAATGATTATTATTATTTACCTGGTGTGGTGGGATTTTATCATATTTAATTATAAGGGATCGGAGGGAGCAGCGTGTGCATATTATCAGTGGCATTTAAATGCTGATAAATTATTTGCGGGTGCTGGAACTGGCATTGATGAGAGGGCTGCACGGACGCTGATAGGTGCGGAGGTGTTGGCCAGGTTTTACAGCGTCAGCAGAGAAGCAGGAAAATCTGCATAGACCTCCTGAAGAGTCCTGAGCGCTGGAAAATTAAAAACATATCAGCACAGCTCAGAAAGAGTGAGAGAGTGGAACTAAATTGAAATAGAAATGTATTTGCGGATGTCAGTCCAATGTCGTGAAATGTTCCTGCATACACATGCACATATTGGACGTGTTATATTTTTAATTTACATAATACATGAATTTAAGCATGACAAGACAAAAGAGAACACACTGTCTGTGAATGTCCTGTCTATGAGACACACGCGACACAGAACAAACAATAACACACAGAATTATGGCAAAATGATCAGAGTAGTCACAAGAGCAGTCTTAAATAAGTAAAATAACGTCTTAAATAAACTTAAACTTAGTTGTGAGAAAATGAGATGCACGTGAGAGGCAGATCTTAAAGTGACAGCAGCCTAATAAACCAGTTGCTGTGATGTCTGTCATTTAATGTTAATCAAAGGTAACAGAGAAAATTCTAGCTTTAATTAGGATTAATCTATATTTAATTTATGCAGTTAAGAAAGGTGTTCGATAACTTTATTCAATTTCTGTATATGTCTAACAAGTAGGAAGGCTACAGGTAAATATGACATGATGATGATAAATGTAGAAATTGCTAGCTTTAAATTATACTGTAATGTTGAATGTCTGTCATTAATGTTTAAAAAATCTATTTCATAGAGACATCAGTAGCAGTATTAGTATCAGTGATACTGGCCTTCATTTATAAAAAGATGCCATTACAACAAATATTTAATATACTGTCTTTATGTTGTTTCTACATTAATTTGGAGAGTAACTGTGAAATTATTACAATATAAAATACTAAAAACTTGTGGTTAATCGTGATTAATTAGTTAATTAATATATATATTTTTTTAATCAATTGACACACACACACGCACATATGGAGATTAATGAAGCGGAACATTTACCAGTATCTGATTTCTCAAATAGTTTGTTTTTGAATATAATTATGTCGAGACAATGTAACGTACTTGCTCTGGCTCTAGTTTTGGATGAAGACATGTGCTTGTTGTTATCATTTGTTTTTGTTGTACAAGCCGAATGTGATGGTTGGTCGGTGTGGTATTTGTCCCGCCCCTCCTCCACTGTGATTGGATGGCTGGGTAAAAAGTGAGTTATGAGCACTGTTTTATCCATAATTGAACATTCTTCAACTCTCTGCGACTGGTAGAAAATGCAGAGTGCTCCGCAGCATCACAAAACGCACTGCTCCCATTAAAAACGATTGCAAAAAAAAAAAAATATGCTTTGGTGGACACACAGCATTAGACTGAGTGCGATGCTGAGTATCAGTGTTTTGATAGTGCCACAGTGGTTATACTTTTCACGATAAAATACTCTCATATCAGCTTTAAATCAGATGAACCTAGAAGTAGAAAACTGAATATTACTGTTCAAACAAGTGAGTTGAGTTTAATTGTTATACAGAGTAGAGTGTGGTAGTCCTTGTTAAACATATTTATATTGTTCTCAGGGAGACAAAAGCGCCTGCAGTCTGAGGTTTTATCTGACGCGTCTACAACACCCGACTGCAGGAATGAAATTCACTGGCGAGTCATTCAATCTCATCCCTAGACCCATTGTTTCGCTGCTGAATGAGGAAGCTTAGATCAGAGCGCCGCAGTGTATATGGATATAATATCCAATTGTGCTCCGCATTTCAAAGTTAATTCAAAAGATTCATTCACAAGTTTATTTTGATCTTCTGACTCTCAATGGAAGGGCATGAGTGGCACTGATGCTTTGCTAGACCTTTAATGATCTATATCCTGCTGTATTTCTTGATTTGGTCTCTTTATTTCGTTCTTATCATTTCTTGATTTGTGTTTTGGGAGCAAAATTTTGTGGAAACCTGAAACCGCTATGTTGGTATCTTTCCAGACAAATTCAGCTCAGCCTAAATGTTCTAATAATCTTGACATGCTGTCAGTTATGTGGTTAGTGTGGTTAAGCTTATTTGGGTTACACATAAAAGTACCAAAGAAATACTAACCATAAAAAAACTTAAAGCAGATCTGTAATTGTACTGACTATTAATCTTCAGCATGTTGTATAAGTTTTTTTAAAGTTATTATTATTTTGAGAAATATGAGAGAGAGAGAGTACTGTGTAAAATCTAATAAGTTTAATGTTGTAACAGGTCCATGGAAAAAAAAAGAGCATGATAGCAGGTGTTTTGTGAGAGTTACATGAAGTGCCATTGTACGACAGCACCTGGTATTTTGCCAATGTACCAAACTTAGTGTGTTTTTTTTTTGTTTTTTTTTCATTCCTGTGTCGGCGAGATTGTATTGGCAGTGTAGATGTATCAGAAAGTCAGCCTGTGAGCTTGATGGTTTTCAGTTATACTGATTATCTTGCCTTCTTTTGCAATCTTACATTATTTCTTCCTGAGATCCGGCTGTGGTTGTGCTGCACTATGAGGGACTCGGGCGAAGCTGTTATCTGAGGCTGAGCAGAGCGGGACCAGCATCAGACCGTTAACTTCCCTTCTCAGTCGCTCTCACTTCCCCACGTTACCCTCTTATCCCAGCACAGCGTGTTCCCCACATTCCTGACCTGACGTGGGAATTGTAAATAATCTGTATCTGTTTATATTGGTTATATATTGGATATTTAACTGCATGCTCAGTTCTCGTTTTTACATTTAGATTATCTTTGCTGTCATCTCACGCTCCCTTTAAAGGCACAACATGTAAGATTTGTGGATTAAAATATCCAAAAACCACTAGAACAATGTTATATATTTTGTTGACTTGTGTACTTATAGAGAATTAAGCAATTTTAACCAGGACACGGACCCGTTTTTATTTTGTAGAAACCATGGAAAAACCAAAGATGCTTTAATATATTGTGTTTTATTAGACAGGCGAGCAACTGTTTGGATACATTCATTGACAGAAAACAAATCATTGTTATATAGCTCAACACAGTTAATCTTATTGTTTAAATCTAGTTTTCTTGATTTACAGCGAGTACCATGTTTTACCATGCCTAATATCGATCTAGCTTACTGCAGTGTGCAACAAGTGTCTCATAGTATCCGCCGAACGAACACAGAGTAGCATTATAACAACTATCAACACTCTCAAATGTATCTAATGTGATAAAACAGCTCTGCGTTACATACACATGACCGGAAGAAGCGGAAGCATTCGTCTGTGGCATAATAAAAGCTCTGCGAATCAAGGCATCATCAAGCTACGCCTTTGTTTTGAATAAGTGTCCTCTAGCGGCGAAAAATTACATATTGTGGCTTTAATCCATTAATATTAAAGTCACCATGAAATAAAAATGTACCATTCTTATTTTTATGAAATATTGCATATTTATTAGCTCTAAATGATTTATCCAAAATATTTGTTCTATTATATGCGCTTGTAATCTTTAATCAAAATAACTTTCCTTCCCACTTGCTGCAACATCTCTTCTCTTCCCTGATGAAGTTTACTGATGTGAGGGCTACATTTTTTCTTGTTCGAGAAGCTGTTTCACTTGGATATAAGTCACAACAGGAAGAAAAGACTTTTGCATCTTCAGTTTCATGCTGACTTTAACTAATGGGACCTTATTGTAAAGTGTTACCTGATTTTAACATCTGGAATTTATTGGTTATCAGTGATAATATGAAAATAATAATTGGCTTATATGTATCAATCTGAAATTTGAAGGGATGGTTCACCCAGAAATTAAAATTCTGTCATAATTTACTCACCCTCAACCTGTATGATTTTCTTTCTTCTGCTGAACACAAAAGAAGATATTTAATGTTGATGGACCCCATTTTTTTTTTTTCATACTGTAGAAGAGGGTCCATCAACTGTTTGGTTACCCATATCCTTCAAAATATCTTTTGTGTTCAGCAAATGAAAGAAATTCATACAGGTTTGAAACAACTTGTGAGTGAGTAACTTATGACAATTATTTTGTTATTGGGTGAACTATCCCTTTAAGAATGTCATCCCTACTACTAAACATGTCTTTAATTAAGAAATGTTTTCTTCCTCACTTTAGTTATGGTGAACCAGCACAGCCACTGGTGCCCCCCTCAAAAAAATGGGTGCATGCATGATGCCCCGGGTATGCATGCTTTTTTTTTTTTGCTTTTGTTTTACCAAGAATCATTATATCTGATGGGCTATACTCGATTCAGTTGAAGCTTATATCATAAATTAACAGTAACAAAAGTTTGTCAGTTTGTATTTTTTTTAATTGTCTTTCATTTGTTGTGGTTGTTTCTTTGTTGTTGGCGTGCATCCCACACACCTGCAGATTGCTGGAACTTGATTGCGTCCCACACTTGTGGTTAAACGGAGCTCAACGGCAACCTAATACACGTCACATGAAAACTCTCCGGCTGAAACAATTCGAAATGTCCGTGTGTGAATAAATGAGCATTTCCCCGTGTTGTACGGCTCACACAATGATGATTGACTGTGTAGGAAGGGGCATTTATCTGTAATTAAGAACATACTCTTCCCTTTCTGTCTGTCACTCTCTTACCCTGTTGATGATTGAGAGGTGTGGGCTTTAATCTGGAGGAACATTTCTCACTGCCGTCCCCTGCTGCTATCTCCCCAGCTGCTCCATGTGGCCCACGAACTGGCGGCTGCAGACGGGACACTGCCACGCCGATTACCAGCCCTATCAGATGCCTGCGCTTTCCTGCCGCTTCCTGTCTCTCTTTCTCTGCCCCGCATTTCAGTTTGTCCTTCCTCCCTCCTGCCCTGTATCTTTCCTCCGCCAGGCCTCGCTTTTTCTATATGCCACTTGCATCTGTCATTTGTGCCTTGTAAAAAGTAAAAAAATTTTAAATATGTGAGAAATATTTTATAGCCACTTATGAAGAAACAGGCAGCGATTGCTGCTTTGCTGTTTTGCATTGATATAAGATGGATTATTGGATTAAATCCAGTTAAATTAAATATTTGTTTAGTTTAAAGTTTATTTCCTTCAGACTTTCCTAGATCAGTCTGTTTTTTTGTACGAAAAACATTTTTAAATTTGATTGTATGTGAATTTGTTACAACACATAGTGTCCTCAAATAGTATTTGTTTGAGTTTTAAGTTTGGCCATACTTAAAAAAAAAATCATTATAATAAACTATTAAGCCAAATTGCATTTTCGTAATGAAAGATAGCTCAAGCACGCTTTTGAAGAAAAACATTTCACAAAAAGAAATTTTGATCACCTTGGAGTTGGTTGGTTTAAAGCAATTTATTAAAATTGCTTGAAAAATGTTTTGTGCAAAGGTCTAGCATCCTTTGTTTGCAGATTCCACTTGTTTATTTGGATATTTTATTGCATGCAGTGATTATTCATGCATTTTAAATAATACTGACCAAATGTGTGTTTGCACAAGTTGTGATTTTAGTGCTTAAATTCTCTCACCCCTGTATTCCAGTGTAATTTCACATATTTTCCTTTCTGAATCTAAATCCTTACGCCGCTATCATCAAAATGTCCCTTTTTTTCCAGCCAGAAGGAGTTGCTAAAGTAGACATGAAATAATTATTGAATTAATTATCAAAGTCACATACCGTACAATTAATTTGATGGCTTTTCCCGGAGTCTTTTCCCCTGTCTATGCAGCGAGAATGTCAAGAAACATTTTCTAATTAATTTATGTGTGATTATCAGGACGGGTTTCTGGAAGGTCCTCACTTTCAATTTGTAAAAGGGTAACGGTGGTGGAAGACAAGGAAAAGCAGTTGAAAACGCACACACACAAGATCAGGCCTGCAGTCATACAGAAGATTATAGAGCATCTATATGGTCTCTTAACCAGAAGACAGTCAAATGTATAAATTAATTAAAACGGCAGCGTTAAGGGCGAGAATTAAACACAAAACTATTCTCCTAAAGCAACGTATTACCTGTTAAGCGTCATTTCGAAGAGTTAAGAGTTCTGTGTCGATTAGCCATGAAGCTAATCTATACTTGTGTAGGGTTTTTAGCAGATATAATATGGACGTTTAATATTTACATTGTTTCTTGTGGAGGAAAACTGACCACAAAAACTGATGACTCATCCTGCACTACACAGATTTTTGCCCAATCAAAAGCTCTCCAAAAACTTGACCCCTTAAAATACAGAACAACCCTTCAGTATGTTCCACTCAAACTTGGCATCACCTCATAAAGACGTTTTGATTTAGGTGAGTGGATGCTTTAGTTAGGCTAAAGTTGAAGTGTCTACGAATTATTACACAATGGTTTGTTTTGCAGTCTTTTACAGTAGTTATCCTCTTGGTTCCTTGCTTCTGGTTAAATTATCTTGTCAAACATTAGATTTAAATTAGTGCTGTCAAAGAATGAATCGCGATTAATTACATCCAAAATAAAGGTTTGTGTTTACATAATGACACACAAATACATGTACAAACCCGATTCCAAAAAAGTTGGGCCACTGTACAAATTGTGAATAAAAACAGAATGCAATAATGTGGAAGTTTCAAATTTCAATATTTTATTCAGAATACAACATAGATGACATATCAAATGTTTAAACTGAGAAAATTTATAATTTTAAGGGAAAAATAAGTTGCTTTTAAATTTCATGGCATCAACACATCTCAAAGTTAGGACAAGGCCATGTTTCTCACTGTGTGGCATCCCCCCTTCTTTTTATAACAGTCTGCAAACGTCTGGGGACTGAGGAGACAAGTTGCTCAAGTTTAGGAATAGGAATGTTGTCCCATTCTTGTCTAATACAGGCTTCTAGTTGCTCAACTGTCTTTGGTCTTCTTTGTCGCATCTTCCTCTTTATGATGCGCCAAATGTTTTCTATGGGTGAAAGATCTGGACTGCAGGCTGGCCATTTCAGTACCCGGATCCTTCTTCTACGCAGCCATGATGTTGTAATTGATGCAGTATGTGGTCTGGCATTGTCATGTTGGAAAATGCAAGGTCTTCCCTGAAAGAGACGACGTCTGGATGGGAGCATATGTTGTTCTAGAACTTGGATATACCTTTCAGCATTGATGGTGCCTTTCCAGATGTGTAAGCTGCCCATGCCACACGCAGTCATGCAACCCCATACCATCAGAGATGCAGGCTTCTGATCTGAGCACTGATAACAACTTGGGTTGTCCTTGTCCTCTTTAGTCCGGATGACATGGCGTCCCAGTTTTCCAAAAATAACTGATTTTGATTCGTCCTACCACAGAGCAGTTTTCCACTTTGCCACAGTCCATTTTAAATTAACCTTGGCCCAGAGAAAACGCCTGCACTGTTTCTCTGGGCCAAAAATTGTGTGAAATTTCTACTATAAACCCTCTTCAGCACGTCAAATTTTTCTCCATAGTGGAACCTAACATACAGCTCATACAAGTCTTTATTTGTTTCTCCAGGCGTGTGTCTTCAAAGCCACATCTTTGCAGCAATGTGGAACGCTTTCTATTTGAGCATAGTTCATCTTCCCTACCCCTTTGCATATTTGCTGTTTGGCATCAGCTCTTTTCCAGGCCTTGTGTTGGTCAGATAAAAGTTCAGAAGTACAGTTAAGAGAAATTAGTTGTGTAAACAGTAGTAAATGTCAATGATAAAGTTCTGTTGGAGCTCATCTGATGAGACTGGCGAACGCAGGTGTCTTATCTCTACCCAGCAAAAGAAGGGTAAAATGGAAATGATGCTGTGCTGAATATACGATGCCTATCCTAGAAATTTGTATCTTCTCAACCGAACTCTTTGACCCACAGACGCTTGGGTGAGTTATCAGGGACGTTTTGTGTGTGTGTGTGTGTGAGTGTGTGCAGGTTGTTGATCACTGCTGATGAACTACAAAATAGCCACTCCTCTACTAGTGTTACACACATGCTCGCTGACGAACACGCTTACACACTCTCTATGTGTTAGGAAAGTGTAGGATTTGTCATTCAACAGAGGTTAAACCCCACCTATTAGCGTAGGGTCGGAGTGTGGCTCCGATAAAGATTTCCTGTTGTACTGTGTCAAAAAATCAATGGCCGCAGAGCGATCTGCTCATTTGATATCAACAATAGTCTTTTTAAAAATCAATTAGTCCTGATAGAGAAGCCCAAAGAGCCACGGAAACCTGAATAGGGCCCGACTGGATAACTACATGCGCTTTTTTTTTTACCCAATAAAGAGGAGTCACTGGAGCTTTAAAAGATGAACTCACTCAATGTTGCTGTTAAGCGAATATGAGGATACTTGTTTGTGTTGGACTCATTGAGTGTTTTTTCAGGTGCATGTCTGATAAGATTAATGGTAATAGGGAAATTATGAGGCCGTTACCAGTCAATTATATATCAAAATATATTGAGAGGAGAATTCACTTGCATTTAATTGCATTTAATGTTTTTAGGGATGCCTTGATGTTCAAATTCTGGTGGATACCATTAATATTAAATAGCCTTCTCATGTTATGTCTAATATTGATATTAAAATTCTATACTGTTAACTAAATAATTAAAATCAATCATTTTAAATGCTACTAGTGAATTTAGGTATCACACGATTATAATGTACAGCTTGAAGAATTGTAAATGTTTAAAAAAAAAACATTTTAAAATTTTAAATCCTTCACCGATATGGTACAGATGTACTGTGCATCCCTAGTTGTTTTAGCATCAGATTTACTATGATAGTAGTAATAATGCAAAATACTGCAGCAGGTAATGATTGCAACATGATTGCAAAGTCTGGGATATTTGTGTGATGTTATTCTGCAACTGTTTATTAAATTCCCCTCTGTGTGTGTGTGTGTGTGTGTGTGTGTGTGTGTGTGTGTGTGTGTGTGTGTGTGTGTGTGTGTGTGTGTGTGTGTGTGTGTGTGTGTGTGTGTGTGTGTGTGTGTGTGTGTGTTATACTACTCCCAGAGGTCACAGCCTTTCACTGGAATCTGTGTGAGTGTTAATTACTTGTCGCTTTTCTGGCAGTTTGAATAGTTTTATAACCAGCATTCATCTGTCTGACTGATAAATTTACCCAAAATATCACGACCCTGTCATGCATACAGTACATGCATGCAAGTGATATAAGAAGTAAAGCACAAACATGTTCCTTGAATTGGTCGTTATAAGAAGGAAATTTTGGATCCCACAGATTTTATTTGGTCGTGTTAAGTTAAGGTGAATCCTCCTTCAAAGGAAGTGTGTGGCTGTGATAACTGT